>JAPQRQ010000026.1:26888594-26912917 GCA_037367365.1 Apogon talboti | reverse complement strand
GGGGGGGGGGGGGGGGGGGCGCTTTGTAAGAGTGTCATGGAGAGAGAGGGAGAGTGTGTGTGTGTATGTGTGTGTGTGTGTGGCGCAGGAGCCAGAGCGAGTGCGGGGGGCGGGGGCCTTTTAATCTGGGATTTGGACGAGCATGAGCAGGCCTGATACCAGCGCCCGTCACTGCTATCAGCCACCTTCCCCCTGCTCGCCCTCCTTTTCCCACCCCAGACAAATGTGACGGAGCAGACGCTGGTCTAAAGGCCTTCAGTTCTCATTCACCCTCCACCTCATCTTTCCTTCCCTGTTTGGACCCTGAGAGGTCAGCAGCTCTGCTCCAAAGCTGATCCCAGAGCTTTTTTTTTTTTCTGGCTGTGACACAGAGCAGAGGGCCAGGCCAAATCACAGTGCCAGGTTCTCTGTGAGCTTCGAGGTCCCCACTAGCTTGTCGGAGGCTAACTGCAACAGCTGTGTAGCTCGTGCTTGAAGATTACACCTAATCGTACATGGCATAGTTACACCGGATCATAGTTAGCCCTCACGAAGCTAAAGCCCAATCCAGCCAATTCAGCAGTATGCCATTAGGCTATTAATTTTGCAGGGGAGGGAGCTTGGCAGATGAGCTAGAAAATAAATGCAGAGAACAAAGACGTGGCAGCGTTTGGCTTTGTGTCACGCCTCATGACCACATATTGACCTCTGGATTTGGCTGCATTACATTTTTATTCCACTCCAGATTAGCAAAACTTTGTTCTGCATCAAATAATTACTTCTATATATACATTATAAGATGTGTTTACATGCACAATATTTATTCTGGCTGAGTAAAATTATTCCTTTGAGTGTACTAGTCAACAGTCTGTTCACTTCTAAAGGCTGACATAATACTGATACCATACTGCACTGTATTATAAATGCAGATTACATTTTTGAAAAAGTTGTGGTGGAACATTAAAAGTGAGAGGAAAGTGTAAGTAACTACAATTCACCCAGTGGAAAACACACATTTGAGGACATACATTTAAAGAGTTGATGAGATGATGAATTTCATTCAAAAGCACAAATGATGGTAAATGAAAAAAGGCCAAACGCCAGAACAAAAACCATGGATGTTTGTTCAAAATTTTGTCAGTCTACATATAATGTATATACAACATTAGTGATAATTCGAGCTGCTATTGGCAGCAAAGGAAAAGCCAGTGAATCAGAAAAAATGTAAAGACTAATGCTGAGGCCAACATAAATGTCTACAAAATATTATGGCTATGGATCCAGTTGGTGAGTTAATTTCAGTGTGGATCAAATAGTTAGATGTATAGATATTAATATGAACAGATTTTGATATTGCATGACTATGTGGGAAAGGTGATTTGTTTAAAAGAAACAATGTAAAAAATTTACTGTAACCAATGTCCCTGAGTCATTGTTTTTTTTGTTTTTCTAAATCCCTCTCATTTGGCTGTTACAATCCTGAAATGAACTCAGCAGGAGCACAGATCCAGGTCAAGTCTGATAGGCTCATAAATCAAATTCAGGCAAAAGAGGAACTGCTAAAAAATTAAGTGACTTAATTTATGTGAAATACTTCCTTAGTAAAGCTCAAACACTGCGCTGCATGGTTTCTGACCTGTGCTTTTTTATTTTTACAAAGCATACTAAACAATGTATTTAATGTTGAATCACTGAACTCATTTTGATCTTGCAAATAAAGCTGCTAAACAACATGAGTTGGAGAGTAGGAAAGCTTAGAATGTTAAAACCTGTAAAAAAAATATATTAGTCTCGTTTGTCTGGACGACGGACTTAGATGATTTGAAGACCTTTGCACCCTGCACTTTATTCTGACAGTGCCGTTTATGTCATTGTTCTCATCTGGAATGTTAAGGCCTCAATTTTGAAAGAATGCTCATTCTGCTTTTTTGAGTTTTTTGTTTTTAACTCAAGTTACACTATTATACATATACCAGCATATAAACCTATCTCTGCTGCTACAGTATCTTAGCTCAGAGGCTTTAGTTTTAATGGAGGACTTGTTGAGTGAAACAATTATTTTGCCTGTGTTAGACCAAATGTATTTGCCTCCACTCTCTCTCTCTCTCTCTCTCTCTCTCTCTGTCTGTGTTACTCGGTTCAATTATTAACTTCTATGTCCATGGTGCATCATCGCTTACTCGAAAAACCAGTAACAGCAGTAATCTTCAACTTGTAAATGTTCATGTGTGATAATAAACAATATTCTACCAATGCAGTAAACAAACTTAAGGTACAGCCATTATAACATAATTTGAGAAAATGTCAAATATGCTGTGAAAATACTACATAAAATACTAAGCAACAACTGATTTCCTATTTTTGTAGTAATATCTGTTACAATACTACTTTTTAAAAGGTCTTTACTAGACTGAACAGCACCCTTCCCTCACAGCTCTACCCACACTCCCCCTTCCTCCACAGATCCTCACTGCAGGAGCAGAAGTGACTCAGGGCTTTTCCATGAATAGGATTCCCTTTGACAACCACCAGGTGCCCCATTTTCCTGCATCTGGCCTAAGGCAGTACGGGGGGGTGGAGACAAGACGAAGAGAACGAGATGTCAGATAGCCCTGTATTATCTGACAAGAAGTCGACGTAGAAGGAGAGAATAAACGGAGTCTCTCTGTGGGAGACAGAGGCAGCTGGGAGCTGCAGGTTAGGCCTCAGGCTGCTTGAGAGGAAACAGGCCCAGTGTGCATCCAGCCACTGCTCTATCCTCTTACATAATGTCTCAAGTTCAATATTGCCCTGGTTGGCTATTTAAAGCATGCCTGTCTAGGCCCGCTGACAAAAAGGTGATATACTTAGTTGTTGCAGTGCAGCATTAAAGCCTGTGCGAGGGCTATAATGGTCACAGACAAGCCTAGGGTGTGGATTTTGGTAATGTTGCAGATATTTTTAGCCAAGCTGATGATCCAGGGTATTTACATGAAGTGCAAAGCTCGCACATGGCTGATTGCTTCACATCTCTGTGTAGCACAAGCCACCCACCTCATTAGAATTAGAAAAATGACTAACACAAGCAACCACTGTGCACACGAGCCTTTTATTAAACACTCTACACTTGACAAATGGTAAAAATCTTTCCACAGTTTGTTGTCTTCTGTATTTACATGGAGTAAACAGGACTTATCAGCACTAAAGTGGCTCTAGTCATTAATGGTTAATATATAACTACTGCGTTTTTCCCCTCCACAGACACACTTTAACTCTTTTTCAACAAATGACATTGTCATCTCTTTTTGAAAGCACATACTGGATGATAAACAGCCTACTTGGTCTAAACTAATATTTCAGAAGCAGCACAAATTAGGAAGCAAACTGTGTACAGTGAACTCATTAAACAAGTACTTTACAGTTTTGGCTGACCTTTGTGCAAAACTGAAAAAAAAAACTGACAAAAGGAAGAGGAAGCACAAGATTAAAATAATGAAATAATCCCTTTTTCAATTTGGATTAAATGCGTACTAGCAAAATTAAAGTATGCTTAACATAAAACTAATTATTTTTAACCCAGATGTTATATTTAGATATTTTAACAGTGTCAATTGGTCAAGAGGGATTTCCACTGCATTGCACAGTATGTGAAATACAATGTGACATATAATGTGCTACATATTGTGCTATAAAGTCAGACTTCCACCTTGAATCACCATACATAGAATTTTTTAAAAGTCTGTAAAGGAAAAAAAATCTGATCACTCTCAGTCCTGACAAAACAGAAGAAAATACAGGTCATACTTAGATGTTTGTGGTTTAGGAATATTGTGACACCGTTAGCCTTGGTGGAAATCTGTCTACTAGCCAATTAACTGTCCTAGATTCAACTGAAATAATGTCACACCCATTAGGCAGAAAAATAGAACACAACAAATACAAAGTACCTCTGCCTGTGGCAAACTAGCAAATTTATGCATATTTGGTTTATATGACATGCCAATCCTCCCTCTTTTCCACCTTACTCTTGTCTCCATACCTCTCTCTCAGTTATATTCAACCAAGTGTGAATTCTAAACTCAAAAATAGTTGAGTTAGTAGAAAGTGAAGTGTCAGATACAACAGCTAGTGTGTCAATAACCTGATCAAAGCCAGGACTTTCCATAAGTCAGTGTCTGTGAAGGCTGTTGAACATGTTAAACTTCAGTTAATGCAGTGCAAATGGTGAAGACTGAGGCTATCCCCACATTGTTCACTTCTGCCATGTTTACACATGTCCACACAACTCAGAGACTTTTGGAAAAGTTTTTCTTGTTGGTTTGTTTATTTTGTCCACTTGTAAAGTCCCAGGTTGCGATGTGGACAGACAATAGAGACTTCTAGAAAGGATGATGCAGATAGCTACATTTGTTGCCCCTGACTTGCTGGAAACTTGTCGCATGATCCTTTTTGGGAAGGAAGCAAGACACCAGCCATGACTAAAACCACCAGTTTTTAACTCAACATAGATACAGACAACTATGTGATTACTGTCTGTTAGCAGCTGTTGTGCAGTTAAATTAAGCATTTCAACATGTTACCACTGACTACTATCACAGCAGGCGAGCTATTACTTGAATAATTTGCAACAATTCTATGTCCAGTGGTATTATCAGCCCTCTGTTATGTCATATTCATTTTTGGTGTCAGAACTGCAGTAGATTAATATGGAAACCTCCCTGAAATGATTGCGTGGATAGAATGTTTTCATTTTAAAATTATTCCATTAGTGTCAATGTAGTCTGAATCTTTTCTGTATCTGGAAGCTTTTAAATCAATATGTTTTACTACATAAGCATAAGTTACCATCAACACTTTAATGTCTGCAGCTGTGTATATTTTGTCTGCATTGTTTCATTTCTAAATGAAAGGGATAATATGCAAACTACATAACTGGAAATAACTAACAGTTGGTCCAGACCCCTAATGGAAAACGTTGGCAGCTCTATCTTATTCCTCCACATGGGCTGTTGTTTTCCTGTCGGCTTATCGAAAAAAACTGACTCACTGTTCTCAGCTGGTCAAATGAGCTTCAGTGACAGATGAGGTCTGTTCCATAAACAAAAGGGGGCAGAGTTAGTTTCCAAAAGCGGAAAGTTTGTAACACTACTCAGGAATCAAGCAGCAATTATAAACATAAGCAGAAACAGTAAGTAAGTCTGTGTCATTACATACAAAATTTGTGGTACAATGACAACAAATGGTTCCTTGATGACTAAACATCTACAGACCTTTACAGTAAAGACAATAAAGACTAAATATGTGGAAACTCCATCCTTCCCCAATAGTATAATGAACTAAAGTGCTTCCTGATGTGGGGAGTTGAGGCACTGACATCACCAGCAGGAGAGCAGGTCTGATCACGGTGGCACATATTGTGTTGGCGCTATTGTTCCCCTGTGGTATTTCAGCTCAGGAAGTGCAAAACGAGCTGCAGAGCAACAGGCAGACGTGTCTCGGCTGGCGACCGTGGAAACTGCCTGTGATGAAAACAACTTTTAAACTTTGTCTCAGCGTTTTCCTCTATCTTTGATCTTAGTCTGCTGTTGGTGGCTTTGCCCCCTGGACAACAAACCACCAGGCCCTCAGTCAAGTGACGAGTGTTTATTGTAAATGTCCATAACAAATGTTATGAATGTAGCTATGTGTTGTTGAAACAGCAGTTCGTTTCAGAATTTATTTTTGTGAGGAGTTACAGCACCAGTGGTGCTACTGATTATAAATCTTACAGATTTGCATCATTACAAAAATGTAGGGTTCATGACTCTTTAGTTACCATAGAAATAATTGTGATTACTGATGTAATTATATTTTATTATTTATTTCATCCCCCTATTAAAGTATAAACCTAAAGCCTTATATACACAGTGATTTGGAAACTTACCACATCAGTTTTTAATGCAGCGCATTTACACAGGATACTGTCATAGTTCCTTGGCCACGAAGTCAAGGGCAGGTTTGTCACTTATAGATAACTGATGAAAGGTAGAAAAATGTTCCTTACTGTAGCTGCCATGCATGTCACTCATGCCATAATCTTATGAGATGAAGGATTTACAATTTATTTCAGTGAATATCCACACTATTCACATGCCTCCTGGATATGCACCTAAAACACTTCAAACTTTCATTTATCATTAGGGCAGCCCCTATAGTCCTCAACCAGGAAACAGGCTGAACAACTGTGCTGCTGAAACAAAAATGCTACTACCGTCATGAGATATTGTGATGGGACTAGTATTATCACAGGACTTCTGTGTTCACTGACATATCAGATTCACACAGGATTAAGATCACAGAAGACTACTGCAATGATTAGAAAATACCAGAGGTTCACAGGTAATACTAGCCTCATACAAATAGGGCTTAATAGTAAGCCGGTTAATAGTTTGGTAATACTGGCTGTAGTGTTTGGATTTACCCAACCAATAAATCCATGATGTTAATGTTCATCAGATGCTCACTGAAGTGCTGTTGGTCAGATATTAGAAATTAAATGCCTTGAAATCAACAGTGATTCTGCTAATTGTATCCTCAGATGCCATTAATCTATAGCAACAGAAGGAGGCACATTGAACAGACATCATTAAAAGAGCAGCAATCAAACCTCACAAGACAGAAGATGCAAAAACAGTTACAGTTATGGGTCTATGGAAACATAATCAGCTTTAGGCCATTATATAATCACTTTGACAAGCCTAGATTAATTATCATTAAAATAACTTTAATACCAGTACAGGTACTGATAGCTTGGTTTTTACTTTTTCCACACCAATTTTCCATTTTAAAGGTTCTCTGTATAATATTTAGTTGCATCTACACTAGTTTTACACCACCTTGAATAACTAGAAAATTTCATACACAATGTACAAATCTTGAGTTTCATTTTTCAGCTCTCCTGCATTTTTAGACGTAAAATACTTCAGAATGCAAGAAATACAAACCTATTCACCACAATATGGTTTAGCTTGAGTTGTCTGTCCCAATTCTTCACCACGCTGGCATTCTTCCACACACAGTTTTACTACATAAAAATAAACCTGTTTACCACAGCTCTGCTAACACGATGTCCTTAACAAAAATGTATTAATATCATACATACATGCTGCATGCACTGGTGCTGATGAGATTTACTATTGTTATTGTTACTTGTTATCAATTACACACATCACAACCATCCATCTACAGTCTCACTGAGGAGGGATGACTAATAAGCAGCAATTAAAACCCTTAAAGACCAAAAGCATCAGCTGATCTAAAATGTTAAATAAGTGTTTAACCAGTAATCCTATCAGTACATGTAAATATTTCAGGTAAAATTCAGTTTGTCATCTTTTCATGATCATCAGTTATGACACATTTGGACGTTCAGAGGCTTCATAGTGAACATGGAAACACCGTCATCTTCTACAACATTGATTCACCAATAAAATCCATGAAAGTTTGGCCAATGACAATGGTTAGAGATGCTTGTTTTTACATTCAATTATTGATATCTTTGCTGAAAAAGTCACTTTTGCTAATTTTTCTCTGTTTTAATGTAAAAACCTTTGAATTTACTCTGAGTTTTCATGAATATGTACATGACCTGTAAATTAAACACAGAAAAATACATAATTTACACTGAAAAAATACAAAATACAGAGGATAGCCTAATATTTTAATAAATGGTGATAAATCACTTAAGAAAGGTTTAATAGAGAGAAAAATTCATTTGGGAACTGCCACAAAAGTAGCACTGGGTCTTTATGGGATAAAGCATATTTCCAAGGATGTGGATTTAACCTGATTGTATTTGGACAATATTATATGTAATGGTGGAAACAAAACCTTGCAGAGTTATGTACATGGATTCTTCCTGTAAGGTGTCCACAAAGTATCTCTGCTATGCACTGAACAATTATCGTTAAATTTTGTGTGTTGCTGTAAAATGGATTGTAAAAAGTCGAATTTTCCTTTACTGCACCAGCCAGCATGGCTGCTCTACTGTTTCCCAACTCCCTTTGATGCGCTGTGGTCTAAGCCATATCAGGCTCGATTTTATTGTAAAAACCTGCTATTCTGCCAAATAACATGGCAAGAATTCAACACTCTTTGTTCTGTCAGAGGAGACATAAATACCTCTGTGTTTTGTGGAAGTAGACAGCTGAGTGTTTTAACCCTACCTCAGCTATCCACCACTGAATCTTTGCCAGCTGAAGGTATACAGGACACAACAATCACATCAGACACCAGATGCTACAACACACCTGCTATCTTTTCCACCCATATACTGGAAAAAATTATTTGTTTCCACTACAAACCCTTAAATTGCCCACACAGCACTTTTTAGATTATACAGCAGCCATAGTGGTGGAGACAAAAGCCTAGTGCTGCAGTCAACATTTCAGAGGTCACCTTGAATATATAAATATGCACCAGGACAAACTGCTGTTAACACTTCAAACACTGTTACCTTGAGAAGTGCAGCCTTGTCTTCTTACTGAACTTTAAGAAGCTATATTTCATAGAAACAGAACCACACCATCACACACAAAGTATGACTGACTGTGCAACAGAAAAGAAAAACTAAATAAAAATATTGGAAAGAAAATATAAGCTTATAACAATATATGAACCAAGGATAGCTCAGCCTCAGTTCATCCTTAATTTCAGTAAAGTCAACAGCAGATCTTCAGTCCTCTAAACTAGTCGATGTTTCAAAGAGATCATGAAATCATTACTAGGCAGAGACGACCATCCGGTTAATAATATGTAGAAACCAGGAACATTAGTAGTGCAGATATGTTCTCTATTCCCATTTACAGGAGAGGAAGTAACACATTGCAATTACACTCATTACTGAAACTGAAGTATATTTTATGCATGTTTTAATTTGAGGTATTTTACTTACCTACACTCTTACGGAGTCAAACAAATTCTCTGTGAACTACAAACTATAAAATCGGACATACAATATATAAAACACAGATCTACATGAACCATCTTCAAGAGTTTTTCTAATTGTTGTTCACAGGATATCAGGAGCAAATTTTCAGTTGACTTTGTCTAAATATGGTGCTGTAATAAACTCAGCAGTTTCCCTTTCTTAGGCTTACCAGAGACTTTATCATTATTCCTCAATTACTGCCACGTTAATTTGGTCTCCGTTGCATAATGTATGATGGATTTAACACTTTAATATGACTGAAAAAGCAACAAAATAGCTTTTACTCCAACTAACTCACATAAAGACCCAAACAACCACCAGCGACCAAAAGCATCTACTGATCTAAAATGTTAAATACCTCTTGATCCACTAATCCTATCAATACATGACAGTACCTGAGGTAAAATAGAGTTTATTTTTTCATGGTCATCAGATATAATCCATTTAGACATTCAGACGCTCCATAGCGAACATGGACACACTGTCATCTTCTGCAACATTGATTCCCCAGTAAAACCCATGTAGTTTGATAAATGACAGTGGTTGTAGATGCTTGTTAATGTTAAGTTAATAATATATTTTACTTTAAAAGTCACTTTTCTTCAGTTTCCTCTGTTTTGATATAATAACATTTGAATTTACCCTAAGCTTTTAGGAACATCATAATGATCAGTACATTAAACATATAAATACCTGATTTACACTGTAAATACAAAATGCAGAGTATAATATTGTAATAAATGATGATAAATTACTTTGGAAAGATTAGATTTAGAGAAAAATCATTTGGAAGTCGAAACAAAAGTGCTTTAAATAATTTTCACATCACACTAACAAGACATTCACTTTAGCAAAACCCCTATATAATTTATGACTTAAAACTTGTAGGAAACTCAGGTTACTAGTCGCTTACTTTTAAAAGTTTACTTCTGTGCATTGAAGAAACGCAAAGATGACAAATATAGTTTTGCTTGCAAAATCATTTTGTCTTACTATTTGTCCAACTTTTTGATGTAATTTTTGTGACCTTAATTAAAAGTTTCTTTAGTAGTTTTTTAGTAGAATAAGGTCTTAACTTCAGAGGAAGCTTCAAACCAGTTTCCTTCAGTGTGAGCAACAGGGGACCAAAATCCAACCAGAAAGCAGGAGTTTAGTAAAGTAAAGTAAAATACTTTATAATACAACCTTATATGAGGCGAACACAGACAAGTACAATATAAAATAATATACGGGCTGAGTCTAAATAACAGCGTATAAATAAATGATGTAAATAGCGGCTTTTAACATCATCTTATTTCACTCAGTTGTAGCTAACGAAATGAGAGAAACGTTACATTTTTAGGCGTTAAATGTCATTTCTCTCATGGTCATGCTTTTATCACAGTTTGAAGTATATGTCTTAGTGGTGACTATTCTTAGAGGAGTGTTTTTCAGTGGATAAAATGTGAATTATTGCCGTGTTGGAGGGGTCTGTGGGGTAAAAAGTTGCGGCGCCCCTCTGCTAACTGGCCGCTTCAGCCCGTACCCCACTGAGCGCTCGTGCACCTTGAAGAAGCGCTAAAATACGAGGCCGAGATAACATGACAGCTGAAAAAACAAACAGGACTTTACCTTCGAGATGTCATAGCAGTCTCTGAAAGCTGTCAAGAGTCCGCAAACGCTTCCTTTCTGCCTCTGCTATGAGTGTCGCTGTGAAGAGTGGAATCTGTTGAACCTGCGTGTCAATTTCACGTGACGACTGAGGCAACTTCCGGTACGCTCCTTCAAAATATATGTACAATCTAAAATTATATTTATTAAAATTTTTCCTAAGCATTCACTCACATTAAATGCTTATTTTATGTCACGTGAAACCAAAAATTGCCGTGTTTCTCTTAAATCTTAATATTACCATTCCGTTTTATGGATTTGAAAATGTGAATGTAGTCAACGTTTATCTGCAAAGGAATGCTTATTTGTCTAATGTAACTATTCCCCTCCATTTTTATTAGTTACGGATATCACCACATATAAAAGACTAATCCAGACGAGACAAGAAATATGTGAATTTGCTTTTCAAACATCTCAGTTTAGCACTAAACTAAACGGTTTTTGTTTTATTTTTGAAGAAGCTTCCGGTGGCGCTGTCCTGTATTGACCTACACCAAGTGACTTTAAGGCTCTATGTGAATATTTTCCTATGAATTCGAATTGGCAGCCCACAATCAGAGGCTGAGATGGCCTACATATTAATATCAGTCAACAACCCAGTTATTAGATAAGTGGGAATTCTCAAAACTACAGTTTGGTCTAACAAGTTAATTAATTACAGGTACTACAGGTAGAAACAGGAAAGCTCACGGCTCACAAGGGTGACCGGGTGTCATATTATGTGTCGGGCTAGAGCATTTAATTACTGGTTCTCATGTCCCACTCAGATGATGTCCCATATTTAAATTGGGAAAGAAAAATATAATTGTAGTCAAATTTTGAATCAAATTGTGTTGAATTTTTTTACTGAATTTTTGCTTCTCCTGTCCTTCAATGATCCCAAATTACTTTAATATGATGTAACGTATTCATGGCTAAACTTTCTTCATATAATACTGTGCAGAAGTTTTATGCCACCCTTACCAATGCTGTTTTTACACAGTTGTAATCAACATAATATCTATTTCTCAATCTCTTTATTACAGAAATATTGTGCAGAGCATTAAAAACTCAGAAAATGTATAAACTACATAGCTTCTCCATGAAACATCAGTATTTAGTGTGATCTCGCTTACCATGACAAAAAGTAGGCCAAACAATAACAAACACTGGACATGTAGTGAGTGAAACCTGGTGTAAAACACTAGATTAGTTCAGTAAATCTTATAATGTTTACGCAGAGGAGTTCAAGACATGTTAAGTATTAAGTAAGGATGATCACACTAAATACTGGATGCTTTTAATGCTGTTCTATATTTCAGTGGTATTTGGTTACAGAGACTGAGAAATGCATATGTACATTATATTGTGATACACTTGCTAAAATAAGACAAACCTACTTGTGGCATGAAACTTTTGCACAGTACTGTATGTACTTTTTATATGATTATACATTTGAAGTTCAGTCTGTGTTGGGTTTCTTTTTAATTTCTGTAAAAAAAAAAGAACATGAAAATAAGATATTATTTAAGATAATTCAAGATTCAGTTGAGTTCACTTCAATTCATAGACATGTATAAATGTCTGTGTCTTTTTTAAGTGTTGAACAGTTGGAAGTATTAGTCAGTCTGCTTTGTGACATTAGTGACATTTCTTCCATCTGACAGTGATGCATTGAGTCATTTTCTCAGACACTTTATTGATGGATGGAAACGTCCTCACCCTGGACTTAGAGTTGAAATTAACTGGTCACATTGCCCTTGTAGATCACCATGCTCCTGGCCTTGAAGGACATCCTGGCCCAATGATGGAGGAACAACATTGTTCTGGGCTTCCAGCACCCATCATGCCTGGACGGGCATCACCGCTGTCATTGTGATGTCATCCATAAAACCTCACAGGGCCAGATGGATAGTGTTCGATTCCAGTTTCGGGTTATTAGCAGATTTATGCCAAAGTAAACAGGATGTGGAAGATGATACACCAAACTGGAATCACTTTCTGGAGGTCCCATCAGTTGGTTGTAAACTGTTGATCACATGTGTTTGACAAATCTAACCTGTCAGATCTTAAATGGCCTGTCTTCTACTCGGCCTCTTGGACCAATGGGGCTAATTGGTCAAAAGTGTTTGACACACCCTGAAGAACCAAGATACCATCCTTCTTTATGAAAGTATTGATTTAGTGGTTTTGTGGTCAGCCTCCTTGTGAGCACATAAGAAAATCTTACAGTCCATGATCATAAGGGTGATTGTCCTAAACTTGATGATTATGGAAAAAATCTCTTCAATGGGAAACTCAAAGAATGAGACATTGTCTGAAATGTGACAGAGAACATGGGTTCAAAATGCTGTACAGTTATTTTAATTGAAACCAGGGCCTACAGTAATGAAAGTGATTACCAAACATGTCAAATAAAAATAATTTTGCACCAACTACAGCAAAATGTGCTTCATGCTATGTAGAATAGCTATGTATCATAAAGTCAATGACTAATATCTCAATGTGAGGTAAGTATAAATTTGGAGGAACTCAAATATGTATCATATGTTAAGTAATTTTTTTTCTCCTTGGTGGTAAGAATATGATTACAAACTAGGGATGAACTGATATGACACCGATTACCAATGTAATATCAATACTGATTCAATATCAGTGTTTATTCAAACAGCTGAGCGTTCCTGCATGACAGACTGGGATCATCCTGATGTGTGAAAAGCAATATTCTACTGGACTTTAAACATTGCTCTCTAAATTGTAAAACAATAAATAAATGCATACTTTTACCTAACTGGTATTGAAAATGATAACTAACCAAGCATAAACAGCTTGGTAAACACTATGTTTGGTGTGGCTGTAGTTCTGACCCATTGTTATTTTAAGAGGTGATTTATTTTTGCTAGGATCTATTTGTAAAACACTTAGGTATTTTGCACATAATTTGTTTTAATTATTCATCATTATTAGATATGAAGTTGGATTGTTATTATTTATGTTTTCTATTATTTATATTTAGAAAAGCAGAGTGATGTACTACACATGTAGAATAACATAGAACTGGATAAACCTGTGGACTGAAGCCACATTAGCGTTATCAAACCCCTATGTTTGGGTCAGAATTGGACTGATACCTGATTCTAGTATTGTATCAATGTGTCCCCATCACTAACTGTCAGTAAAAACTGTCCCACTGAAGTTATATGAGGGTTTTACCCTTATGTACTTTCTTTAGAACGCAGGCGTCATGTACATGCAGTATGTGTTTCTATGTCTGAGAGATGAAGTCCAGTGATGGGACTAGCTGTTAGCTGCATCCAGCTGGTGCTGCTGTGGAGCAGTATTGACGTCACCAGTCTGTAGTTATCAGAGGAGGATAATCTACTGAGGGATGGATGGGCTTATGCAATTGTCTGTGAGCCCACAGGCTTCACATCTATGGATTTACTTTTCCACTGTTTGACCCAGCAAGCTGCTGCAGCCTGCAGACAAATGGTGAGAATGATGGAGATTGAGGGCGGGTTTCTCCTCTCTGTGGAATATCTCGTATGCATTTGTGTCTTTGCCAAATGCAAGTGGCTGTAGGCTACCAGGAAGAGATGAGTTTAAATATAAGGTCCATAGTACAAGTCCGGTGAGCTTCTAAAATGACCCTGTCCCAGTGATGCCTGATCAATACACAGTGGAGGGGGAAGCTGAGAAATAGCAAGACTGTGGAATTACACACACTTGTACCCTGATAGTTCAATATAGTGGACTTAAAGGTAATGAAGTAAGAAAACTAGGCTATTAGAGGACTATTGTGGAGGACATTTTGGTGGAATGTCCTCCCTCAGGCATCTGTGTGTGTCTGGAAAAAGGTGATAATAGAGTTTGTGTATGTTTTAGATGCATGCTATTTTCTCAAAATTGCCACTTCATGACAGTGGAAAGAGTAGTCAAAGGCTTTACTTAAGTCAAAGTACAGCTGTATAACAGTCTCATAAGTAAAGTGTGCACTTTCAATTGATTAGACTTGTGTCTGAGCTGAAACAATTTTCAGGATTTCATGTATAAACACATCATTTGATAACTGATTTTTTGACCAACCCTTGGATTTTAACACAAATACCTGCATTTTCTGTCCTCTTTTTAAATGCATTTGAGGTGAATTATCGCTTATTTTCATGCCTTGGCCAGTAGGTTTATACCCTCCCCTACTCCCCTGCTTAAAGGAAGGAGTTGTGTACATTTTCCTTATAAAAAAAACAGCATTTCAGTGCATCACAGTTTAGAAATGGGTCACACTTTCTTTTTAATGTGCAGTAGAGTAGAAGTCCAAAGCAGGGGAAAATGCTAATATGCAAAGAACGTACACAGGTTACAGTAATTTCCACCTACTGCTTGACTGTAATAAAATATTAATAATCTTAGTTGAGATTTATTCAAACACTATGAAAAACTATGATTTTGTCAATAAGAAAAGATTGGATCTCCCACTGAGTAAAACAACACAATGAATGTAAGTACACTTTAGGTACACTCTGCATTGGTACACTGGGTGAAAAAATCTTAAACAACCTAAGTTGAATATGTCAAAGCCTGAGATTAATATAGCAAGACCAAACATAATAAAGATCAAACACAATAACAAATGGTGGCTGAGCTGCAGGAGATATAAGAAGTTTTGCTGATTCAGGTGTTACTTTATAAAGTTAAAACGGTTCGTAGTGCATCTAGCCCAATGTAATAAATGTAATAACGGTGCCAGCACATATATACATGTATTACTTGTATTATCATTTGTGGAAATATACTGACAAGTGGATGAAAGAGGATCTGTGGTGATATTCACAGGGGGTGCATTTCTCATGCCACCAGTGCTTTCTACAGCTGGGTTTTGACTGGTTAGACTGTAGCAGAATGTCATTTTGATAGACCACACAGAGTACTGTAGGACTCCAGATTGGTCACTTTCTGAAGGGCTTGGGGCTTACATTCATTTTTACTTTCAGTGTCAGACAAAGACCAGTCAAGCTCACAGGTACATGGATATCATTACATATTATATCATACATGATTGTTTGAAAACGTCTTTCAGACATTTCTTTTTGGTGTAAACCCATTTCTTGATGGTTGCCTTGTCATGTCTCCTCATTGTCAAATGGGAGCATCTCAGCCCTCATACCATATCAATGTGTAATGTCTGAAAAATGTGCTTGTGGTGCTTTTGAATGAATGAATGAATGAATTAATGAATGAATTAATGCTTTTATTGTGTCTTTAGTAGTGGTGGCTCATCAATAGAGGGCGCTGCGGAGACGCCCTATCTGTCTCACATAAAGAAGAAGATGATAGGAATCACATAAAATAATAAACAACTTGTACATGATAGATCCTGTGAGTACCATGTATAATCTGTATTCAAATGTAATTTAAAAATATTTTCGGTTGTTTAGTGAACTGCGCCCAAGGCTCTCCCTTTACCATATAGACTCTGGTTATAAATGGAGTGTGCACAGAAGACCCCCTCCAATACAAGAGATAGGAGAGCCTTGGGGGCGCAAAAATTTGGGCCCAAGCAGCACCCACAGGAGTGAATATCACATCCCGAAAAGAATCAAGACCTTCCTCAGAAATGCAGTCAGCGACTAGGTCCGTAGGTAAAACTACTGAGCTTTTTACAAGTGGTTGGACAGCTCAGTGGGTAACACTACAGGCCTGGATGTGGGAAACCAGCGTACAAATCCCAGCACGAGTGGTATCATTGGTGTACTTTAGCCCTTACATTGATTTTCTTTTTATTTAATTCCTTGTGATCTACCCGTACTACCTTCACCACTGGTCTAAATGCATGGGCCATATTATCAGTGGAAAAGACGCCTGTCAGGGACATGCCTGACTTTAACAATAAAGTAATAGAAAAATGTGCATGTTTGAAGGATAGTTGGGTGAAATTTACATATGCTGTGTATTTTTATTTTAATTTAAATTAATATTTTAAAATAGTGGTGCATGTGCTTTGGTGTATCCTATGGTGGTATGTGGTTATAGAGCAGCTGAAAACTGACTTAAATACTGCGCCCCACCAAAGAATAATTTCTCCAGCCGCCACAGGTCAAACATTGTAAACCTTTAACTTACACACTTTCCCATTTGTAGTGTGAAAAACATTGGGTGGTGTGGATTAATAACCAGACCTTTTAGCCCTTAGTCTCATCTAGTCTCATTCCGTCACTGAGAAAAGTCTATGTTAATTTTTGTGTTTAGAAGTAAATGCTCCGTTTCTTCTGGTTAAAATGTCTTGTGTAACACACTGTATAGCGCCACCTTCTGATGATACTGAGCATGTGAGTTTACTCACTCCCAACCCATTTGTGGGAACCAAAGACTGTGACTTGAAAATGAAGTCAAAGTGGAAATATCTTAGTGTTACACCACTGACGTCCAGTAGACGCTGCTTCAAAACCCTGACTCCCACAGACTTACATTGAAAATATTAAAACATTAAAATATTAAGTCTTTCCAGTTTTCCTCTGTTGTAGATGTAGTTGTATTCAATAAGTTACATGAACAACAACATCAAATGATTTTGTTATACAAATGTGTTAAGATTTGTAAAGATTGTTTAAAGTTTACAACTTTACTGTTTAAAATAGGATTTAGCATTAGCTCACCCATAACCCCTCTTCCCCAAATATGGCCACTTCTTCTTTTTTTATACAAATACAAATCTTTGCAATCAACAAACTTAATTAATTGTTTATTATGTTTTTGTAATTATCAGCTGTTTTGTTTTTTGTTTTATATTGGTACAATACACAGCCCATAATGTGTACTCATCAATACCAGAAAAAATGCAAAAATGCAAATAAAACTGACAAAACTGACCAGGTCTTGTAAAGAAACAAAATGTAATTCCACGACTATATGTTTGATATAAAAAACAGATGAACTATAGTAAAACACAGCTGAATGATAAGGAGCTCCTGACCTGAAACACTGTTTTATCAGCAGACCAACTGACGTCCTGTTGAGTCTACAAGGAGGGGGGACAAAGCCCAGTCCCCCGCCCATGGGAACAGAAACCAGGATGTCTACTCTACCCTGAGGTGACTGCTTCTAAAGGCTTGTGCCCTTTGACCCTTTGGCTCAGACACTGGCAAATATGCATGTCCGAAGCTTTAGAAAAAAAAATCTGAAGAGGGAACAAAGAGGACTTCTATTGGGGGTGATGCAGCTGGAGCACTGTTCTGCTCAGAGAAAGAGAACTTTTACCACCACATGCACATAAAAATGCCTGGAGAAAAGAGCTTATCTTTATTTCTAAAAAAGGTGTCTAAAAAAAGCTGCCTGACATGTTTTAGTTGTTGTTTTTCACTTTATGAAAGACTGTCTGAAATTCTTAGAAGATCATTCAGTGAAATTCCAAGAAGTGTTGTTTTTCATCGCTGATGGTGTTGTGTCTCTAGCGGCGTCTGTGTGAGCGGAGGATATGATGAAAAAATTTCATCTGCAGAGTTCATTGTATAATTCATAAATCTACTTTAACCTTTGAACAAGTACATCCCTCAGTGTTTTAAGAAGAAAACATACCCTTATAAACGTCCACACTGCCTCAGCTTTTGCTTCTGCTGCTTCTTTTTTGCTGCTGCAATGAACAAATCAACAGTACTGTCCATGTCCTGGTGGTTCTGTGAAGTCCCATGTCCTACATATTTCACAGAAAATCTGTCGAAACTCTCCCGCTCCCCTGGGTGTCACTCATTACCAAACACAATTCCTTTATTCCATTATTGGGTTCTATATACAGATGTTGTACTGAAGAACGGTTTCATCAAACTACTTACACTTATTAGCTTAAAAATGTTCTTTCCCCAGCTGGACTGAAACTATTCCATCTACACCGTTTCATAGAGTTTTAATTAACACAACACAAGATGCAGTGTCCTTCTCTGTCATTAGTGAGGAATAAATTAAAGTCATTAAGTCTCCAGCTTAATGAAAGTGCTCAAGACAGATTTGGGATGCGTGCTGAATGATGTATAAAACATTGCAGTAGTTGCTTTTTCTCCTCTCGAATTTTTCCGGCTTTTAATTAGCAGTTGTGCACTAGAGATCGCTTTAGGTAATTTGAATTGTAAGAGGTAAATATCAGCGTAGATGAAAATGCTGTTTTATTGATGTGCATGTGAGTACACTGGCTGAAATGAGTTTTGATGTGGAAAAAACTGTGTTTGTCTTGGACATTTCACTCAGACTGTGAACAGAAACCTCTCATTAAGACAGAGAACAGATTGAAATCCAGACTGATGAAACGCAGACCGACACTTTGAATTCATAGGACACTGCTCACTGTTTCACAGCAAATTGCATTTTATTTCATCCCAGTTTTAATTAATCTAAATGAGAAAACACTTGGGTGTGGTCTTTACTTGAAGTCACTCCACTACCCACAGAGGCTGTGTGTGTACTACGAATGACTTTAACTTACATGGCGAAGAAACAATCAATGAATAAAATTTTATTTATATAGTGTCACATCAAAAGTTGACACTTTACATTTAGAGCTAGTCTAAACCACAATCTTAAGCCAATTTATAGAAACCCAACGGAATCCTCCAGGAGCAAACACTAGGTGACAATGGCGAGGATAAACCTACTCTGGAGCGGACCATCTACCTTAAAGAGAGAGGGTTAAAGGAAGAGAATGAGAGAGATGGGGGGGGGGTACACAGCAAACTGAACCATAACTGTTAAAAACTACAACTGCTGTTTCTAGAATCCATAACTGTTAATACTACTACTCCAAATATAAGTATTAACAGTTGATATACTACCAGTGCAGCTATTTGTACCAATAATAGAAACCTCTACCATCTACTGTATGTAACTATATAATAAACACTATCACAACTATATGGATAAATGAGTGATGACGAAGAAGACAGGAGAGAGGTAGAACCACTGCAGCTGGTCCAGAGATGATCCGGGGACATAGACTCCAGGGAAGAAGTCAAGTCAGTAGTGGCTTTTCCATTGGACATATACGCAAAACTTTACCGATATTTACTAAATGTAAAAACAGAAGTGTGTAATGTTGGTTTTTCCATTAAATCACAAATGTGATGATTTGTTTCTGAAATGTTTATGATTTATTATGGTGAGATGGCACAATAAGTCATTCCATAACATGGAACGAACATAAATATAACATTGATTTACAGTTATATTCATTATTACTATATATTACCCCTCTATCCCGTACTAAATTCAAAAATGATTTGGGTTCCTGGTGTGTCCTCACGTACCGCGCCATGTTTGTTGTAAAACTCTTCTTCTTCACTTGTTGTAACATCTGTCAACATGTTTTTATTTTGTTCACGTGATTCTATAGTTACGGAAAAAGGTCTTTCCATTGCAGTTTTGCACAATATACCAATTTTGCTACACCTGAAAAACCACTTCTTGCCAGTACCAAAACTTTTCATCAAAAAACAAGAGTTTTGGCAACATTGTTGTTTTTCATCAGGCAAATTTTTAATGCGCAAGTTATATTTGTGCAATTTGAGGGTCAGTGGAAAAGCGACTTGTAACAGGTATTTGCTAGGGCGTGAATAGAGGAAAAGAGGAGGAGAGAGAAGGTCAGAGACCATAGTTTTCAGCTTTACCTCGTGCACTATGTTAGTAATGAGCTACATGCATTAAAACCAGAAGTTAGAGGTCTAGTGTGAACATGTAAGGGATTCCAAAGGATCCAACTACAGAACTGGTGTATACTGTTCATTAATAGGCCTTCATTAGTTTCTGTCTATAAACAAAAAAATAATAACGGTTGTTTTCATTACTATAAAATGAGCCAGTTATATCTACTGAGGGAGTGTATGCTCCATCGCACCGCTGTGTTTCTACAGTATCTCACTTCTTGTTTCTGTTTTTCAGGGTTACAGAAACATATTAATCACTGCAGAAATTATCCAATGGAAGGATCGTTATCTTTTTGCTCAGTTAAATCCAGGTGGCTGTGGATTCATATCAGTAGCATCAGTAGTGCTTCATTCAGTATGACTTTATTGGACAGTGGTTACCAAATTGTTTCAGCTTGAGGCCAAAACATCGATGTTGTGCCAAAACATGACATGAATTACATATGTCCTATACATTACTTTTGCCTCGTTACAGTTTCTTTTTAATGTCATTATCATTTAATCACATCTTCTACATCTGAGTTGTCTCCTCTGCATTTCTCATGGCTTTTATGAAGACAACATTAATTAAAGGCTTCCAGATATTACTGGACTCCAATCACAGCGTGGGAACATCTGAAGCATGATGAGTGGAAACAGGATGCACCTGAGCTCAATCTTAACTGTCGTGACAAACACTGTGAATATTTCATGTACGTTATATTTTTGTTTTTTATTTTTAGTAAATTTGCAAATTCATATAAGTTTCAAATAAGCCTTTTTCACTTGTCATTATGATGCATTGTGTGTAGAATTTTGAGGTAAAAAATGAATTGAATCTATTTTGAAATAAGGCTGTAACAGAAGAAAATTTAAAAAAAAGTGTAGTGCTGTCAATGCTTTCTGGATGCACTGTATGCTACAAAAAAGTACTTAATGGTAAGTATGTGAATCTTAAAGATGTAAAATGTCTATGCTTGTGTGCTCACAGGGTGGTGATTGCTTTGTGCTGGATGCTGGCCACTTGTTAACATTAACCAACTCTATCTGTGGAGTTCTTCACTTCCTCTCCTCTTGTCTTCAACAGCAGCAACATTATACAACAACTAACCACTACTAGTTTACAGCTAAAACGGTAGGAGCCAAAATCAAGAGGGAACAAATGCCAGAATTTGGAAATACACTCTGTCCTTGTGCAGTTCTCTCCTTTTGATCCAAACCAAAAGTCTAAATATAAATATACACACAATATACTTTATGGAAAAGTGAAGCCACTTTTCCCAGTTCCATGTTGAGACACAAGTATGTCATGTCCAAGTCACACAGAATCTGATCAGTGATTGGTAATTACGGAGTTAAGCCTCTTACCTGTGTGAAAACACCTGTGACTAGCGAGAAATCTGCAGCATAGATTTTCTTCAACCTGAAACCACCTGTCATGTCAGCCCACCTGAATTACAATACTGTAAAGGGTCATTGTAGACATTTTGCCTTGTGATGCTAAAAAACTGATCGGTCTTCGACAAGAAACAGCCGACTCCCAGCAGCACAGACTCCGAATCTCAGTTCACATAAGCAGACAGGTCTTTCATTACATATTGAAGTACCTAATAATAACACAAGTAATGCAGTATATATACTATGAAGAGGCTGAGGCTATGTCATAAGTCTTGCATTTTTACTGCAGGTTTCACCTACACACACAGATGATTTTACTTTAACAAATACACATAATACAGTAATACCAGCCTTTTCTTTCTAGAGTCATGTGATATGAAAGATAATGCAAATTCAGTCCATTTTAAAACAGAAGAATCACGACATCTGACAAGATCAATGTCCATTTGGTTGACATTTTATTTCATGGTGGTAGGAACACAAGACAAAGGTCATAAAGTTAGTAATGTTCAGGTCATGCCACTCTTACTTGGTGCGCTGGCCTTTGAGGAGGCTTGCGCAGTCAGACAGTAGTTTACAGAGGCCAGACATGGAGGTAATCCACATGTAGACATAAATAAGAAACAGAAAAATAGACTAAAAAACAAAAACAAAAACAAAAAAAACAGTAAATAGATTTTATGTAAAAAGCCAGAGGAGACATTTGCTGGGCTGCCCCTGGGATTTTCTTGTGTATGACCATTATTACTAATATAATTATCATTATTATTATGTATTATTCATTTAACATCATGGGGATGAGGGTAATACACTGGCTAAAGTAAGGAAACAGATATGGATGACGTCTGTGTCACCTGCTGAGTTGAAGGTGACCGGTTTTTAAGGCAATTAAAAGTTTCCACCCTAACCTTTTATTGTTCATACAAATACACAGGATCCTCCTTTTACTGAGTACTACCACCTGAATGGGACAAAGCCAAAGTATAGTGTGGTAAACAATATGACCAGTCTAAGGTTAATAGAGTGAGTGCTGGAATTTAATCTTTGAACACCTGAAAAAAAAGTTTTTTTCCTGGTCCGGTCTGGACACTCAAGAGCTTGATTATACACAACACAGTTATAGCTTTAGGGCTATCCCTCCCCCAGGTACAGAAGTATATCATCGTGTGGGTGAACAGACAAGTCAGACATGGCTCCAGTGTATATTACTAAAAAAAAAAAAAAGAACATAAACCTCCACAGATCACACATTTGCTAAATTTACACTTAAAAAAATTGCAGGGCTGTACAAAAAACATGTCACTCGATGATTTCAGAAGGGAAACGATTAAGAACTTAAAAAAGAGGGAAAAAAAGGAATAGTACAAGACCATTTCAACCACAGGCATGATTTTGTCTCAGAATATTGCCAAGGATCTCATATCAAAACAAGAGTGTCTTTAAGTCTGTCATCGCAGCTTATTGTGGTCCAGCAAAGATGACTCCACATTGCATCAGTTCACTGTTACAGGATAGTAATACAAACCCATGCGTTACTATGTTAATTTGCAGTAGGATTATGTGTGTTTCTCCTTTTTTATTTGGCTGTTATGGCTTCAACAGATCACAATATGACAGTCTTTCTCTTTCTCTCTCAGTGTCAACAGCCGCAAAAAAAAGTTCCTCCAGGAATGCTCCTAGGTCTCATACGAAAAGAAATGAAGTCTCAGGCAGAAAGAAGCTCATTGCATTTTTTGCCGTTTGGCGACTGACGGGACGATTCAGAGAGAAGCGGCTCCTCTCTCTCCATCACATCCTCCATTTCCTGGGACTCCTTGGGCATCAGTCTTTGCCTTCAGCACCTCCTTAAGGTCAGATATGGTAACAACTGTTTCCCCTTTATGCACCACTCAAAAGTCCTGCAAAATGTAACTGTTCCCAAGACAATTAAAAAAGAAGAAGAAGAAGAAGAAGAAGAAGAAGAAGAAGAAAACAGGGGCTAAAAACCATAAAGGAAAAGAACAAACATAAACATTTGTCTCAGCTCTGTAAATACCAAAATCACATCAGTGGAAATTAGAGGAAAAAGGAATTTTTAAAAAATCCACAGTGACGTCTTTAAATTCTTCTTTTTTTTTTTTTTTTTTTGGAACAAAATTTGATAGAAAAAAAAAAAACAAACAAAAACCAGATTCAAACCAACACTGCAGAAGTGCATGCATTTATAGTGGTCATTAATAAGTTCATCTGCTGATTGTAAAACAGAACGCACAATAGTACATGAGAAGAACCCATCTTACATTATTCACAGTCTCAGGTATTATGTATATACTCTATATTTATAACATTTATTCATGTCTTGACTTATGACTAATGATATGCGAGTCATTGAGGAACGCAGCAGCCTCTCGGTCATGTTGCGACGTAGTGTTAGTGAGTCATATTTCAAAACTAAAGGCTCTGATGGGATTCAGATCGAGTGGAGAGTTTTTCTTTTTTTTTCTTTTTTTTTTGTCGTCGGTGCTGTGACATGGAGGTTGATCGAGTGCTTTCGACTGTGTATTTTCTCACTGTTGCAGCTTGACTGATATCTGAAAAGTCCCATTAGGAAAATATTGGGCTACAGAGGCTGAAAGCAGAGTTTCTTGACGGTGTAGCATCTGCATCCAGCTCTCACGAGGGGGAATGTATAATCATGGAAATGTAGTGGCATGAGCCATGCTTGGCGG
>JAPQRQ010000026.1:26865925-26888494 GCA_037367365.1 Apogon talboti | reverse complement strand
CAGCAGCGTCCACCAATGTTCAAGTAATGAGCAAAAATAAAAACTAAAAGAGAAAGCAGGCTTTCTTTTCCAAACTGACAAGAATAAAATATTTTAATTTCATAAAGATACCTGCTTTTTTGTTTTAAAAGAGCTGGGGCAGTAATGTGGAAGAAGAAATGTGTCAATGGAGGTGCAGAGGAAAAAAAAAACCCAAAAATATATAAAACAAAAATTAAAACAACATATCCATTTTCTTTCCATATAAAAAGCAATGAGAAGTATACAAAAATAGAAAATAATTACAGCAGGAGGCTTGGGCGCTATGGAGGGAGCGGGTGGGAGGGTTTCTGTTTTTTGTGTTTTTATTTTCTCCATTCTCTCAATGTTTTGTCTCTGCCAGGTTATTTGGCGGCGGAACAGTGTAGTATTTTGGGGCTGTTTAAGGCGTCCTCCACCAGGTGGAGCTCCACGCCGTCCACGACCACGTCCTTGATGCAGCCTACGAAGCCGGTGCTGTAGGCCTTGGGCAGGCGACGGGCCACCGCCAGCTCCTCCAGACCGCCTGAGGACAAACGGACGCATAGGTTAGCACTTTACACAACGACATACAATGAACAGCAACAAGCAACAAGCAGGGACCGAAACAAAGCCAATGTACAAATGTCCTACAGTGGAATACCACTGACACCCAGACAAAAAATAACAACTTCTTCATTCTGGTATCTACGACTATATTTATTTGTACCCTGTAATGAATGTATTGGTGGTATTTCTTTGGTAAATTACTGCTCTGCTGATGTCTGTTGTGTTCTCATACTGATACCTTGGCTTCAATAGCAGTAACAAACCAAGAAAAAACGCACATTACATTACACATGATGGTAGCTTTATATTTCAGCTAATTTCAATTTTTCCACATTATATATAATATATACTCGTATTCAACCCACAAGTTGTCTGATAACATATTATTAATAACATGTCGAAAAGCTGATGATGAGACATGGTCCTTAGACATTTTTTGATATTCACCATCTAAGCTTTTTGTGACCGACTTTCTGACCTTCTGTTCATTGAATAAAATGGCAGTTACACTGGTTACACTGGTAAGGCTGTCAAAGTATTTTGTTACACAGTGTTTTGTGAAGTTTATTGTGATAACATAAAGTAGGCTTCATTAGCTAATGTCAGCATTCATCGCGATTACTTTGTATGGTCTGTGAGCTAGCCTGCTATACAGGCCAATTAGTGCTAATTTGCATGTTTATACACTATTCAAAGTTGTCATTATTATCAAGCACAACTTTACAACCTCAGTGTCACTACTAGATTTATACTGGACACTTTATTTGTACTATGCATTTAAATGCCACTACTTCCCATATCCAGTATTTCTATAATAATGTGTTCTACATTTTAATAAAAGGATCTTGTATTTAGTTTTACAAGTTGTCTAAGAGAAGATGTGTTTAAGACACAGGTCTGAGGAAACAGAAGATTAACTCCATTTTATTTATTAATGAATTAAAAAAAATGTTATGAGTTGGAGGTTGAGGGTTCCAGTACCTAATGTTTTCTCAAAATCCCAGATCTGTTAAGTTTTTTAAATAACTGCTACTTCATTTCCTCAATTTGTTGGACTGGACTGGTGTGTTGGCGGTCAGTTGCCGTTGGATTGGTAGATAGTTTACATTAGCTCACTTTATCATCAGATCCATAAAGCCACATTAATTAGGAAAAAACTCTTTCACAGCCACAAGTTCTGAGTAATTTAATACAAACACATAAATTCCTGTAATTTGCTTAGGAATACTAATGATACGAAGCAGCTCCTTTACTGTACATGCATAGAACAACTTATGTTTCCCATATCGATGTGTGGCAGTGTTTGCTTTGTAAGTTTCACACCTCTCTTTGCTCCACATCTGACTCCAAAAAACAAATAAATACCAAATTTGGTACATGGCACTTTGTACTTGCACGTGTTGCTACTTTTGTCTCCATATCGTACTTCAGCACAATATGGGACTCATTAAAGTAAGGTAATTCTGTTAGAAATGTGTTTCCAAGTCACAAACCAGATAGCATCACAAACACAATCAGGAATCTTTTCACACACTTAACGCACACACTGTGAGAGCAGCAGAAAACAGTGAACAAATCTACTTCCCACGACAAACTAACTGATCTGCCAGTCGAAAAATCAGTGGAATGGACATCTAAAGCTCAAACACCAGGAATAGTTTTACGCTTTTCTGACAAATTACAGTTGTGAGTGCTCTGAAAAGGCTTTATCTGCAATGCTTGGGTACACTCATTCTTTCCTAGAACTCGAGCTGTTAGTTGGTTTTTTGTCGGGCTGCATTATTTCCTTTGATATTTCCTCCGATGACAGCAGCTGATGGACGTGACAGGATGACACTTCATTTCTCCGACCGCCAAGATCAAAAGGGAAAAAGAGGCAGAACATCCGCCTGTCAACACAACTAACCTAAGACAGACAACGGAAAGAGAACCTTCTTTTAATTTGACATGTTTCATAAAGTACTCAAGATGTGTTAGGGTGATGCCAGAGTGTAACATTATTAATACTGAACCACCTCATTATTTTTAATTTGTTTGCATCTATGGAGCTCCACACATATCACCTGTCAATCAGGCACTTGGAGTTTAGCTGCTGTGTTTTCCTTCACCTGTTATATCGTTGCGCCTGTTGTTGCTTTTCCTACCACTTATCTTTCATTTACTGTTTACTCCAAAGAACAAAGGAACACAGGATGATCTCTTTCTGTGTATTCTATATGAAAAGACTTTGCAATACTAATGTTTGATTTGATTTATTTATTTCTTTTTAAAATGAGACACTTTGTATTAATGAATATTTACATGTAAATATGAGAGATTATAGCCATGCAAATAATTTCCTATTCAAGTCCCATTGGCAGGTAAAAAACCCCAAACCTTACAAATAATATAATACCATAACTAAAGAAAGACATACAAGGAAAAACAAGCAACAACACAGTGCACACAAACAGAGAAAAAGCTGAGGGAACCAATGCAAGCCACCAAGCATTAATTGATTAAGGTTTGCACGTGAATATATTGCAAATATCCCTTTGTTGCTATTACACATATCCCTCTGTCACTATTATGCATGTCCCTCTGTCACTGTTACATAAGATTCCACTACATTTAACTACATTGTATTGCACATTTCCCATTGTTACTATTGCACATGATGATACAGCCTCTTTATTTTAATCACTATTGCATATATCCCTGTCTTCATCACACATAATTATACTAAACATGCCCCTTTAACACCATTGCACATATCCCATTATCACTATTGCACATAACCGTTTAACACTATAACATATGATTGTATTGCACAAAGCCCACGTTTAACCATTTAAAACCAATTACACTGAGTCCCCAAAAGCAAGCCCCATCAACAGACAAATTACACCGTGTTATGATCACAGTTCTGATTTTCCAATAGCCATGCTTTGAGATGTTTAGTAAATGAGGTGAG
The DNA here is from genome assembly GCA_037367365.1 of Apogon talboti. NCBI lineage: Eukaryota > Metazoa > Chordata > Actinopteri > Kurtiformes > Apogonidae > Apogon > Apogon talboti. Next base: position 26,884,974 of record JAPQRQ010000026.1, on the reverse strand, counting down.
ATGCAGTAGTTCACCAATTGCACTTGGTATCGAATTCCAGGTTTGAGATGCATGAAAGGAGAAAATAAACTGCCAAAAAGCGCTTTTCCTAAAAGATACTATGCAATCACCTATAGAGCCTGCTCTGGTTGATCTGCTGGCATTTTTTTAAAGAAATTCTTGTAGCAGAGGTGGAGCTTGGCTATGAAAAATTTTGTAAACCAAAACAGAATCCATGTATTCTACAATGTTATCCAGGTTTAGTCGCTCATATTTCTTAAGAATATGACAGTAATGATACATTTTTGGCTTTTTATCTAGACCCTTTAAAGCTTGTTTGTAAACTGTTATGATAGGTTTTATAGTTGTTTTATAGATCATAGCCCAACTCGTTATACAGTACAACGTGTGAGGCATAATCATCGCGTCAAAATACAGTTTAACTGATTCCAGAGATAAATAATTCCAAATAAATCTAAAATTAGACAGGTTAAATTTCATCCTATTAGTAATCTTCCTCACCTGTTGTTTGAAATGAAGTTGTGAGTCTAAAATAATTCCTAAGTATTTAAATTCTTGCACCACCTTAATTGTTTGGCCTTGTACAGAGATATTAGGATCAATTTCACCATTTGTCTTTTTGGAAAAGTACATACACACAGTGTTAGTGAGGTTAATATGTAATTGAGAGCTATCAAGCCATTTAAAGACAGTTCTCAGAGCTGCTGTCAGCTCTTGGGCAGCTTGTTTTTTGCCTTTTGCGTGAACGCACAAAACCATATCATCAACATACATTTGACAAGCAACATTTAGTAGACAACAACTTGGTAGATCGTTTATAAATAAACTGAGGAGCAGTGGCCCCAGCACCTACCCTTGTGGTACTCCAAGATAGTTGTCACAGTGTAATGATTTTACATTCTGTACTCTAACACACTGTGTCATTGAAGAGAAATAGGAATTAATCCAGTTCAAGGCATTCACTGAAAAATTAAAAGAGGATAGTGTGGTCAACAATATCTGGTGGTTCACAGTATTAAATGCTTTCCTAAGATCATTACAGACAGCTCCAATAATGCCCCCTGCGCCCAGCCTGGATTTAAAATTTTCTAGAAAGTAGCAAACAGCCGTCTCAGTGGAGTGATGTTTTCTAAAACTAAATTGCATTTGGAGTAAATTATATGGACTGGTATTTAAGTGCTTTATGATCTGCTCAGCAACTATTTTTTCAATTATCTTGGAGACTGCATGAAGTATACTTATAGGTCTATAGTTCGTAATTATTGCTGGGTCACCTGATTTGAGAATTGGTGTAAGAACAAAGCTCCTCCATGGCTCTGGAAAAACCCCTTCAACTATAGAGTTGTTGCAAATGATTAATGGTGCTATAAGAGATTGATTATGGATTTTAATAAACGTTGTATCCAAACCAAATGTGTCTTTGGCCTTAGAGCCTCTGAGCCCGCTAAATATCTTCTCAATCTGAGACTGGGCTACTAAACATAGATGAAAAAATTGGGGCAGCTGTGTTTAGGGAAATTGGCCAGAGGTGGCAGGACGGTGGTGGATGCTCCGTTGCAGCGCTACCAATATCTGGAAGTAGCAATCTGTTGTTAGCCTGTCGCTGCTAAGCTGTAGACCCTTGGCACAATCCCACTGGGTGAGCACTAACGATGTCCGAATGTGGAACACCATTATTAGCCTCAACCTGAAGGGCTGCTTGAACAGAGCAGCTGTGGTGTGATGGTGGCCCATGGTTATGTGCCAGGTCCTGAACAGTCTCTAAAATAATCATTCATAGCTGTCGCAATATCCCCCAGATCCTGTATTACTTTGTCCCCAGCTGTAACTCCCTAATTTCTCTACTTACTGTATAATGTCAAGCCAATTTTATAATACTTGTCCAGATTTCTTGAGTTTCCTCTTGCATTACTTATTTTACTAATAAAAAAGTTTGCTTTTCCGGCTCTGATTTCCTCACAACTTTGTTTCTAAGAGAAGTAAAGATCTGTCTGTTATTACCTGTTTTTGTCTGAACCGATTGTTTGAGAGCAAGATCTCTATGTTTCATCAACAACCATATATTATCGTTTAACCAGAGAAGGTGATTTTTTTTTGATGGTTTTACCTTAATTTTTTAAAAATAGAATTAGACACTGTTTCTTGAATTAGTCATGAAACGGCCAAAACACCCCATGATCCGGAGGAGCACTACTGATGATGCGTCCTGGGCTCCCGCTTGCCCCGTCCCCTGGGGGGGGCGTCGTGTTCCCTGGGCTGGACGCATGCCTCGTGATTGCTTTTCTACAGTACTCACCAACGAACTTTGTATGTGCTTGCACAAAGGGTATCAACACCTTCCCCTGTGTTTTTGGAATCAGTTGTCAGTGACATACTGATGATTAAGAGTTTCAGTCCAATTAATGATATTCAGTGCCTGTGTTTAACTCGGAATCTCCCTCCTAAGTACTCTCATTTGCTCAGGTATTTTACTCCAAGGGCAATTAAACCTATTCTTAGAAAGTTTTCTAGTAAATAAAATTGTGATCGGACAGACCAGTGATCATGTTATATGTTTTTGAGGTTCATTCACACTTGTTACTAAAGACTAAGTCTATACATGTTTCAGAAGACTTTGTTAGTCTAGTAGGTCCTTTAATAAGTTGAGAGAAATTATACTTGTCCATAATGAGTTTTAAATGTTTCCTGTTTGTTTTATCAAGCTAATTAATATTCAGATCCCCAATTAGAATAACCTCATTCTTAGTGTCACAAGCCATTAGCAAAGCCTGTAATTCCTCATAAAATACATTAGAGGTTGATGAAGGCCTATACATTCCAATTAGAATGACTGACATTTGGGTGTTTGGCTTTGAAGACTGTTTCAGGGCCTCAGTTTCCCATTCAAAAGGTTTGTCTAGTGGCAAAGTACAGTGATGAAAATACTCTCTATATAACTTACACTTAAACTGATATTGATATTTGTTGTTTTGTTTAGGTGGCACAGTGGTGAAACTGTAGGAGACATCAACTCTGATCCCCACTCAGACATAATAGGAGATGGATGCCATAAAACGGAGTAAAGCCCACTTTGAGCTACAGCAGAAACAGTGTGTGTAAAAACAGCTCATTTTTAAGATATAAAAAAAAAAAAAACATGGACGAGGGTCATTTTCAGGTGATCATAGACTAGTGACAACATAATAATGAACAGTACATCCCTTCTCTCCAGTTAGAGCTTCCTAAATCTTTCCTTAGACAGTGAACCTTTAAAATCTGGCAAAATGTGCATTTATTAAAACTTTCTGAACTTAGTCTTTAAAGTGATAATGTGAAACTTTACCGGAGAATCTCAAGAATTATGACTTCAAAGCAACTGTTTCAGCTTTCCACACTTTCTATTTTCCTCTAACTTTGTGTTTTTTTGGCACTCATCCTTATTTTTCCTTAACATATGATGACCTAATTGCTGGCTGTGTGCCTGAAACCTTTTGATGGTGTTTTGTGCTTTTACTTTTTGTGAGCCAGCACACCCAACGTAGTCATTAGTGTCTTCTTCAATATATCAGCATGAAAAGTCTTTATTCTGGATTCCATTAGATGTTTTCTGAGTGGTGGAGAGGTTGACCCTTGGTTTTGATGTTTCCACCTGCTGCCATCTCTGCTCTCTTTCTCCTTCAGAGTTATCTCCACTTTAAGAATCTCTACTCTCTTTCATGTTTTCACATTACTCTGAGTCTCCTTGTATTCTCGTCTTTCTCCTCCCGTTTGCTCTTTTTTAATCTCCTGGGCTGAGAGTTCATATCCCCATCAAGCTCTTTACATCCCATGTCCCTGCCCCGTTTAATCGGATTGCGCGCCTCCGAATCAGGGATCGACAGGGCTAATTTCATGCGAGTTACAGATGAATTAATGATGAACAGTGAAAAGGGGATTTAAACAGGAGTAGGGCTCTCAATGGGAGGGCTGTGTGAGGATTATGTATTCTTGCTGCAGGGCCTTGCTCAGCACCTGTTCCACCGCCCTGCCTCCCCGTATGTGTGCGTTGGTGTTTGTGTACCAGTGTGTTCGAGCGCACCTCTACATGCGTTCCTTAAATGTCACTCAGGCTGCATCTCGCCTCAAACTCGCCTCTTTTTTGTGCCTCGCGCCATGCATTCCAAAGAACTGTCTGACTTTATTTCACAGCCTTTCTTCAATGTTATTCCCCCATCGAATGTTCAACCCACCCGTTCTGTGTGTGTGGTCTTTCATAAACGACTCCTCTGAGCCAAGTTCAGACCAAATTGAACTCAAGGTAGATAACAGGCAGACTTTGGTCATTTTCTATTCTGGAGAGCAGACAACTTTGGAGTTAGTCAGATAGCCTTTCATTTCACAACATAATACCTGAATAGGCTTGGACATTTTTTTTTTTACCAAAATGCAATCTTTTTTTTCCCCTGCCAGTGCCTTTGCTTATCCTCTGCAAAGCCAATGAGTTCATTGCTCATTTTTTGGCAGCCTTCTACCAGTGGCTGAAAAAGTCCTGCAGAATTACAAACAGGGGTACCGAACTTTTGTGGCACTAGCTGAATGGTTTAGATACCATTAAATATCAAAACATCCTTATACCAGGTTTGATAACTAAGAGGCAATTCTGCATGAAATCACTGAGATCAAATAATGCTGGGCATTGGTTTTCTAATGTTACCTTGAACAAACCCACGGGTTCCCATTAATTACCTAAATGCCACGGTCTAATGTGTCCCAGCACAGTTTAATAATAACTTAAAAGATGTCAAATGTTGTATTTGGCACTGTTTCTCTGGCAAAGCATCTGTGTAATCTGTGCCTGACGTCTGCAGCCTCCAGGAGATTAGTTATTATGGTGACACGATCTGATCTGGTTTAACCTAGTCATTTATATCATCACTGGCAGCAAAAAGTCATACAAACTCCTTAATGATAGTACACTAAAGAATCACTTTAAACAGACTTCAAAAAAACTAGCTAGGATCACAAAATAAAAGCTACAGTAAAAAGAATTGTTAAAAAGGCCAGAATGTGAAAATCCACATCCTTTTCCTGCAGGCCTCCCTTCCCTGTGACCGGCAAAAGTCTCCAAAAGTCACAGCTACTTTTCTAAAGCTTAAAGACGGAACCAAGAGCAGATATTGAAGTTTGTCTCCTGTTGTTTGCCCTTGAATTACAATATGCTGAAAGATTAGTCACGAAATACTGCATACTGAAGCTTTAATGTCCAGTGTCACTCATATACAACAGTCAATATGTAAATACCATAATTTCCCCCGGTACATAACACATTTAAGGTTAACAAGAAAGTCTGGACAGAGTTGTTATTCACAACATAAAGCACTAGACCTCTGTATAGCATAGTGTCCACCAATGCACACATACATGGTAGTTTTTTTGTTGTTGTTGCCAGGGAACTGAAACATAAAATGAGACGTTTCTAAGACTTGAAACAAACTATTAGAGATACCACATAATGATATCTGGTAAGTTTATGGTAATCAGATTTCTTTAATGCAACCGCCTCCAATGTAATTTAATAACATATTTTCATCAGTAACTGACAGATCTGAGGAAACAATTAAAGCTGCAGTGCTTTAGATTTTTAGCACCACAGAGCAAAAATTCCATAATGACCTTGTGCATATTGTAATTCAGGTGTAATTCTACTCTTTGCCTGTGCTTTCAGGCTGTAGTCTGAAAAAAATCGATGGCATAGATTTAGCGTGCGTCACAGGTGTTAGACAGGTAAAAGGGTCCAATATGAGACTGACATCTGTAACTATTGATTGTTGGTCAGATTCCGTCAGATGTGACCTGGACGTGACTCAACTACTCTTCTCTGTGTCTCAACACCAAAGCTAGGAAAAGTGGCTTCACTTTTCCAAAAACATCATGAAACAAAACCAGGTTCACTTATCTGTATTTATTTAGTCTTTGAATTCGGACTCAGAGGAGATAGGTATGGGTATGAAAAAATGGAGATGTTGTACTTTAATTTTCCAAAGTAATGAAGATTACCGTTAGAAGTGACAGTGTACAAGTCACACTGTAAAAATGTAGTAATGTAGCTCATTTCTTACAGGATTTTAAACTGATGAATAAAGCTGGAAAGTCCTACAAAGATAAACTCAATGAACTCAACACAATAATGCTAGAGCCCTTTCCTGATTACAGGTATTGTTGAGTTCCCATCACTGTAACCAGTTACAGCTTAACAACTAACTACCTTAACTAACTCACAATGTTATTCCTCTGTTCTACATTGTTCAGTACAATTACATGCACATTTACAATTATGCAATGATGTCATTTAGCAACTTTTAGTGATTTTAAGGACAGACAATAGATACTTTCTTTTCTGAGGAGTTGGCAACATGCAGACAAAACAGACCACAACAAATGCAGAAAAGCTGGAAAATAAATCTAAATAATTGTTGTGTAAAGTATAATGTAATCTGTTTGTGTTAAAATTGTCAGCATCAAAGCCGAGGTGTTGGTATTGTAATCTTCTTGAACGATATCCAGCCTTGATTATCAATACCACATCTTTGTGACTTCAAGTGTGGCACATATTCATGTGTCACAGACGTTTTATGTTAAGTGCATGGGCACCTACCCAACCAGAGCGCTCCGTCTGTGTCCAGTTGTGTTGCTGCCAAAGGTGATGACCCTGTTACCGGCGCCTCATTGCCAACCTGTAGAGAGCCGTCTCGCAGTGCTCTGTGGAGATGAGGGAAAAGGTGCAGTTGGAAGCCATTCGGATGCACGCCTGTCACCCTGAATAGCTTTAATTCGCAGTTTCATTTAATCTGAAACATCAAGACGCTGCTGCTCCACTGCCAGCGCTCTAAGCAGCTCTAAGCAGTCACATCACTGCCTTTGCCAAGCAGCGTACTAAATGTGCCTGTCTACCAGCTAACACATGGCACTACAGCTCCATTCATTTTCAGCACTAATCATTAGCTTTAGAATTGTGACGCCAGGGCTAATTTGAACCCTCTAAAGTGGGTCTCCAACAGAAAGAGCATCATTAAAAGCAACTCTCCAACACAGGCCGCCATGTCAGTCTGAGATCCACATTCTTTAATTTGCACCTACATCAATTATGTCATCTTTATGCGGTCTTCCAGGCTGCGATGAGATTTGTCCATATCCATGAAATTGATGGAGTGGTTTTTCTACCATTGATTATTCTTGCATTACATGATGAAAACTGATCTAATTATCCACCATACTTGCACTTGCAGCTGTGCTGAATAAAAATGTTCAGTGCCGATAAGGCTCAGATCAGACATGGGTCATTTTCAATTTTCAGCCAGGGAATTTGTCTCTAATGAGGGGATCCATTAATGTGACATCTCTGAAGACCTTGTTTTTATATTTTCAATAGTAACAATGAAACATTTCTTAAACCTTACCCAAACTTATGTCTGATTTTGTTCTGTACTTAGTGTTTTACAAGACACATCTTTACTTAATCAGTTTTATAAGTCTGACAATAAGCACATGATCTTCACATAGGTCAGACACAGCAGTGGAAGGTTCAAGTATTGTATTTACTGAGTACAATCTGAGCTACCAGCTTTACTCAAGTATTTCTATTTTATTCCACTTTATACTTACGTCCTGCACCATCTCAGTCTGTAATAGTGCAGACTTTACTCTACTACATTTGTCTGATGTCTTAACTCACTTTTCAGATGTACATTTTACACCATCTGCCGGGTCACCAAACAGAGGTTTAGGATGTGTTTCAGCCACATGGTAAACAAATAAACCTGAAGGTCAGTATGTTCAATATGGCCTCACACGTCTTCGATGTGAGACCATATTTTTTTGTAATATCTTACAAATAGAAATGTGTAGCTCACTTATATTTCATATGTCTCTGAGTTGATACCAGCTCCACCAAACACTGATTTTCCAATCTTAACTTCACACATGGTTTGATTTCAATAAATGTTCAAATCCTCCAATATGCTACCAAAAAATAAAAGATATGTCCTCAAACTCCAGACTTATGTATGAGACCATTTATTTGTCTTCTTTCCTCTTCCATTAATATATGACAATTGCTGAGATTTACCTGGAGATGCTATTTATAAAACAATCAAATTAATATAAAATGGATATAAAGTTGTTCAACAACATTGATATTTAACTGTTAATAATAATAATAATAATAATAATAATAATAATAATAATAATAACGATATCATCATATATCATATATGTTAATACTTCTGTGCTTTTACTTAAGTAGGATTTTTTCACCCCGAACATTTACTTGTAATGTAGTATTATAACAACACTAGCACGGTGACCCGTGGGAATCCACAGGTTCTAGAAGCAGTAGAGTTAATAAAATGGGGAGTTGACTGTTTTTAGAAATTGGTCATAACTTGAGTAAAAGTGAAGTTGCTGAGTTTGTTGGGTGGCAGCGATGATACTTGGTTATAGTTACCTTATATATTGGTTTGAAAGGGCTTTACATCATTACTGTATGACTTCATTACTTTGACATTACTTGATCTGTGCACTTAGAGGCCTGTAGATTGAAAACGAAACATTTTAAGATTAAAATGTGAATAATCTTTGAAAGAACAGACTTTTCCCAACATTTTGATATATAATTTGTTGCATAAATCCCAGAAATGTGAGAGTTATAAAGATTTGTTTATAGAGTTTCTTACATGGCTCCTTATGGAGGAAACGTGGGTGTCTGTGTTAAATTCACTGAGAAACCACGTCTCAAACAAATTGCTATCAATCCATAAACATACATCCTATGTCAAAAATTCTTGAAAGTGAGGCTTGTGGTGAGTCTTCTAAAAGTATCGATGTAAAAAATTTTGGAAAAAAGTCAGAACTGAATAAGCAGTGATTGTGGAAAGTGGAGTTGGTCAAACGTGTTAGTTTAACATTGAAGTGAATGAGAGACAAATTGGCACTCTGTGCGCTTAGAGGCCTCTAGATAGAAAACGAAATGTTTTAAGATTAAAATGTAAATAGTCTTGGAAAAAAATACTTTTTCAAACATTTTGATGTATAAATTGTTGCTGAAATCCTAGAAATGTGAGACTTATGAAGAGTTGTTTCTATATTTTGTAATATAAAACCCAACCCTCTCCAGTCTAAGTTAGAATGGGGATGATTTTAGCCAATCAGCTGTCAGCATTCTGTTCCCCGTGTATGTGTATGTGGTTTGGTGTATCGCGTTGTGCAAAAAACACAACTAATAACTCAAAAACTATTGGTCGTGTCAATAAACTGTTTTCGCCAGTTTGATCCTTGACCCAAATACATAAGTACTCCAAACAGCAAAGGCTAGCTAGTTATAAAGCGGACAAACATACACTCAGGCATGCACGCATGCACACAGAGGCCATTTGGCTTTTATAATATAGATTATAACATTTCAGTGTTGAAGCTTTTATTGTACTAAAGGATTTGAATGTGGTACAAAGTTTACAGTGTATATTTATATCATACTCTACCCTATCTCCCTATAAGGTGCCAGAATATGCAGAGATCTTTCAGTTGTTGTTCTTTTCTATCGTTTATCAATGCATCTAAGAAATCCAATGTGCCATGCATCATCGTCATGCATGACCAGGCATGAAAATACAGCTAATGTGAAACTAATCAGAGCCATCTCAGTGCGAGGGCTCACTATGTAGCAGCAGAATAATGCGAGAGCTCACACAGTTTGCATCCACAAAAATGTAATATGGATTAAGTCTAATCCTGGTCTAACAGTAACAGCTTTCTCTCCTGGATCTGGCCCATTTTACCTGCTGGCCTTGATGCGTATCCAACGGTTGGTGTCGACTCGCACTGAGGAGCGCAGCACCACAGGTTTGGAGCCCAGGTCGTACATCATCTGGACGTGTCCATCCACGATGGCCAGAGCGATGTAGTCTGAGCGCTCCACGCCCTTCCCGCTCCACAGCACCAGGCCGTGAGTCGCCTCTGTCCGGATGCTGAGCTCGAACTTGTTCACCAGCAGAGCCTTCTCACTGGCAGAACAGAAAAATGGGTAGTTAGCCTTAGGTCTCGTCCACTAATCCTTGGGATAGCTGATGCAGCTTGGTTGAATGTTGTGTCATATGTAGCTGCATATGTGAAGGAACCATCTTTTGCCTGCAGTGCTAATAATTCAACTGTGGCATATGGTTGTGTTTGCTTACAAATAGCCAAAAGCCTTTGTAGCTGAGCTCTACAGTCTCATCCTGACAGAATTACAGTCATTTTAGGAGAATCAGGATGCAGCTGAGATCAGGAGAAGCAGGGGGCTGTTTTGCTATTAGCTGTCCTCCATCCTACTGATCGTGAACTGCATCGCTGTGCGGCGCTTCCTGTGTTGTTATGCCTGTGTCTGTGTGTGTGTGTGTGTGTGTGTTGTGTTTAGGCAGCTGTTTGATCTCCAGTCTCTTGACTGCTACAGCTGAGGGGGTGATTTGGATGTGGAGTCTAAGCGACTTCCACCTACCCTTAAGAACCACAGGGATACTGTCACTGTTGCACGGAAAAACTCACACTCTGCAATGTGCCTTTGTGTGTGAATGAAAAGACACCTACAGGCCTCAATTTTGTCTGAGATAAGGACAGACATCCAAAGACTCACACCTACAGTTTGCCTGTGTGGCCCTGGGTTATTACAGTTAACAAAACAGAAGACTAAATTGACTAAAAGCAAACTAAAAATAAAGTAATGAAAATTTCAAAAGTAGAAGACGTCTGGTGTGTTTGTATTGTATTAGAATATGTGTTTGTACATCATCATCAGTACTCGTGCCAAATGGATCCATTTGCACATTTTCCAAAGGACGTTTTGACAAAGACAAAGACAAGGTGACAACACATACGACAAAGAATCAATGACACATTTGGATTAAAACCAAATTTAAAAAAACAAACAAACAAAATGTATCCAGTGGCGCAGAAGACAAAGATTTGACGAGACAGACACAACAAGACAATAGCAATACATAGCAAAAAACACAGAGGCTCATGGGAGTAAAACCAGGACACAGGGAACGGGAGAGGACAAGGGGATACTGGGGAGGACAGGTTAGTTTTTTCCACATCTTAAAGGTAGAATTTGTAAGTTTAAGCTTCAAAAATGAAGTCCTCCAGAGGGGGTGGTGGTGTTGTCTACTGCTGAAGTTGGTCACTAAGGAAAACCCCCCTGACAGGGACCTTCAAAGCCACCAGGCTATTCTGACAAAAAAAGCTATTTCACTTTGCAAAATGCAGGACTTTCCGCTCTACTGTTGCCTCAAACTTTTTTTTTTTTATGATATTGTGTGAACTCCCAGTGTAGCTCCGGACAAACATGGAAGTAACAGTAGAACTTCCATGTTCTACAAGGTTAATTTACTGTTTCTTGAGCCCATTAAGACCCAGTGCTACTTCTGTGGCAGTTTCCAAATGAATTTTTCTCTGTCTTTAACCTTTAAGTTATTTATCACCATTTATGATTATATAATCCTCTGTATTTTACATTTTTCAGTGAAAATCAGGACCTCCTCTATTTAATCTACTGATCATGTAGCTGTTCACAAAAGCTCAGATTAAAGTTGAGGGTTATTAATAATAGGGATATCATTAACTGAACGTAAAAAAAAGTGGGTTTTACTGGTGAATCAATGTTGTAGAAGATGACGGTGTTTCCACGTTCACTACAGAGCCTCTGAACGTCCAAATGGGTCATATCTGATGACCATGAAAACATGACTGCATTTTACCTCAATTATTTCAACGTATTGGTAGGTGTAGTGGTTCAGAAGAACATTTTAGATCAGTAGATAGTTTTGGTTGCCAGTGTCTGTTTGGGTCTATGAGGGTTATAGGAGTCTAGCAGGTTTGAGGATGGTGATATGGTTTCATTTGCTTAGTCTTTACCAATGTTTCAGGATCATTTGGAATGTTAGTGCAGATACATTGACTCATAAAAAAACTAAATGCTTCTGTATGTATTTTTGCGTGGTACACCAAGACTACTTGGTTAGCATGCTAACTACTGGAGGTGCTGTATCTGAAACACCATAACTTACACAACACACATACTTGGTGTAATGCCAATACTGATATTTCTATACACTCTGGTGATAATTTTGGGTCATTTTTGAACATTTTACAGCAGAAATGTTACAAATTGTGCCTTTAATGAGCGAAATAAAAAGAGCAGAAAGTTCAGAATCAATGAAATGAAATGTAACTTTATTAACTGCTGGCCTAAGGGAAGGCGACTCTGACAGCTCAGGCCAACAATAATACTGGTTCATCTCAGCAGAATGGGGGGAACAAATCCAGAATCAAATTTGATTTTCTCCTTCACAAACATGCTTAGGTTGGAAACTTCGACCCCCTTGATTAACTGAATCCGCTGAGGTAAACAGGAACCAAAAAAAAGTATGATTTAAGAGCATCATATTTTTTTCCTCTCTAGAGAGAGAGAGAGAGAAAGAGAGAGAGAAACACAAATACAGCTCAGTGAACCCACTCCTGGCAAACCTTCAAAGCGCTTACAGGGACCAATAAATCTCCATCGGAGCAGCTTGTCAGTGATAAGGTCAAGGTTATTAAAAGTGCTGAATATATCATGAATAAAACAATGGCAGTGCAGTGTTCTAAATCACAAAAACACTACTGAGTTCATAGATTTCTGCTGTTTTTTTTTCTTTTGAAATGGAGGGATTTTATCTTCGTCTTATGTGTATTCAAATTCTCAGCTGGCTTCACAACATGCTGTCCTCCTCTTCAGCTCTGGGTGGCAGTAGTGATTAGAATAACAAGAAACAACAAGGGAGGATGCCTACTGCTGCAGCTCTGCTATCAAAGTTCAGAACCTCCTCAGAATTAATTGAAGCACATGCAGAGGCTATTTGAGATGCGTTTTGGCAACTCTTGTCTCAATAATGGAAACAATGTTGTCTCTGTGGAGAGAGACTTGGCCCTGTGAGAGGTCAGATGGGGGGTTGCCTGGAGGGGATGGTGATGATGGTGAGGGGAAGCAAGAGGCGCAGAAACAAAAGTTAAAAAGCTTTAGAGAGAGACTCACCTCTGGTCAGACGGATTCTCCAGAGATTCAGGACTTAGGGGATCAGGGGGAAAGAGTCAACGGCATGCAGTGTAAGCGCAAGAAGGAAAGAAGGAAGGAAGGGAGGGAGGGAGGGAGGGAGGGAGGGAAGGAATAAGGATGTGGTGAGCCCATTGGGTGACTCACAGAGATCTAGTTTATAACTCATCAGTTGGTAATAACTGTTGTGTGATCATAGCGAGTGTGAATCTTAGCCACGACCATTAAAAAGGCAGTCTTCAAGATGGCTGACTAATGAAGCCAAATGCCCAGGGAACACACATTTTTAAGTTGTGAGCATCAAGATTAAGTACATTCATAGACAATGTCTACACTGGCACACAGGCTACTTAAAGTCAGGGTCCAATTATTGCACCACTCCTTTATATTTATGTTGCTGCACACCGCAGTGCAGCGGCAATTACCTTCTGTCTTGAGACGGAAGCGGTGAGTGAGAAAAATTAGGCAATTGTCAAAAAATGGGGTCAAGCACCGTATCAGTGGAGAGTCATGGCCAGATATGATTTGTCACTGGAAATAATGGGGCTTGAGCAAATCGACCCGAGCTTTCAAATCTGAGTAGAGAGGTGAAGGAGGGGTGAACAAATGGTGCCATTAATAGTAACGAAAACATTAACCCAAGGTGAACACTTGACATTTTGGCCTTAGCCCCCACATATAACACATTCTGGGGAAATATATTCATTTCTTTTCCAAAAAAAAAATAAAATAAAATAATCGAATCACGGTGAATTGATTGTGTGCTGGTGTGGCAGCCGGCTCTCGTTTGCTTAGATTCTCCGCTCATTGTGTGGCTCTTAGTAAATGTGACATCCATTAAACTTTTGACAGTCTGGCTCCAAGGACCACTGTCCTCCTGCTAAGTGAGATTGATGCTCATGGCTACACACTGCAAAGAGATCTCAATTGGAGGTCTAATCTACAAAGGGAGACAAATCTGTGATTAACATGTCACTGCCTCTCTGTACGGCCGACTCTGCAATTATTCACAATTACAGTTAGAGATCTGGCAAAAACGAAATGACAGAAGCCCTGGCATGGACTGGAACTCCTGCACTGAATCCAGTCAGCTTAATTTGATCTGAATTCTGCTTTGCCGCTTTGTGGGATATTTTCAAAAGAAGTTACTTACCGAGCTAATGAGCAGGAAGAAAACCCTTAATAACTAAGTCATGACTGAGGGTTTCCCCGAGCAGAAACTCTACAGGCACCAGAATCTAGGTTAAGGGGTATTTGTTATATCCTCCTGCACTCTTCAAGGGGTTTCATTCATTTCCCATATATACAGTACCAGATAATGCCATTCAGCGTAAAGTGCGTAGCAATTCATTTTGTTTATAAACGAGTTGCAACCATGCATAAAATATCTCACATTCTTGGGACAGTGATTCATTTCCTCTGGGGGTTGAGCACAATGCTTATCATGCACACATTCATGCTTCCCTTTGCACTGCAAAACATCTAATGACAGTAGAAAATAATGAAATCTGTCAAATTAAATTATGGATATGGAGCTTCGACATATAAAATCTGATTTTAACGGTTAGGATGATTTCTGTGTGGATACCAACCAAATTATGAAAGGAAACTGAATGTACTTGAATCTCTTTGACTGGGTTAACTACCATCAATGGCTGGTTTTCAAAAAGTGTTAGTTGGGATTGGACCGAAGCTGACTGGAACTGGTTATAAAATCTACTTACTCTGGGATCTCATTGGTCAGTTGGCTTGAGTGAAAAGGAAACACAGTGAAGGACATTGATATGAGACAGGACACAACATAGACAACGATGAGCGAGGACGACGCACAACTGGAGCGTTGAAAATCACACGCAAACAGCAAACATACACAGAGAGACACACAGTTTGACACACTTCTCCAGCCAGTTGTTTCCTGTGAGTGTGTGTGTGTGTGTGTGTGTGTGTGTGTGCGCGCGTGCGTGCGTGTGCGGATCTCCACACAAGTGTGATGATCCGCAGGCTGTGGCCCAGTTTTCACACGTCTGAGTGTTGGTGTGAAGAGCTGTGAGACGTAGATATTGAGCCATATGCTTGATATCTTTTCAGGTTCATCACATAAACATTTTTGTTTATGCCAACCTGGAGGCACACTCTTGCCAACCACCTAGATGGATGGAGTAAAAGTGTCTCATCAGCTGCCTAAAGGCCTGCCTTTGGAGTCCTTTTTTTCTTTTACACTCATGCCAGAAATACATTTTACACATGCTTCATCAGCACTTTTACTCAAAATTGCAGGTGGCATGTCTTCAGATGCCATTTTTAGAAGAATTATCACACACACATTTAAAGTTGGAGAGAAAGTTTAATGTGTGTGTCGGCACGTGTAGCAGAGGTATGTGGTTAATGTACCCAGGTACTTTTAATAACGTGATTTACTAAAGTACTAGTACTTCACTTGAGTACTTCAATTTTATGCAGCTGTATTTCACTACATATCCAAGGAACAAAAAGTACTACATATTGGACTTTTTATTCCTCTACATATACATATGATAGTTTTAGTTGCTTTAGTTGATGTGTTCGTGATTAACCTAAGTAATCCTTTAAACCTCTTAACATCGGTCACAAGAAATCCATAGAAGAGCTAGGGTTACTTAGAAGCCATGCTTGAAGTGATGGAGTTTATGTGGATTTTGACCACAGGTTAAACCCTATCCCTAACCCTAAACTAGAAGTTGTCTAATACTCTAGTTTAGGGTATACTAATAAGTAGTTTAGGATACTAATAAAATCAGTCTAATACTTGGGTTTTGGCCGTCCACTTCTGTGACCCTAACCCTCAATTATAAGCCCATAACCCTGACCCTCATCTTAGGGTCAAAGAGTGGATGTGAAAAGGTTAAAATACAGCACGTTGTAATAGATTAGATCAGTGGTTTTCAGCCTATCTGGTGCCAGTTGTCTTAAAAAAACAAGTGTATACTCTGGTTCACATTTCAGATGTCAACGAGCTGTTAACAGAAGTATTGATTTTTCTTTCATTCAGGTTTAGGTTTCTATGAAAAGAATCAACATTAAAAGGTTAAAAACCCTCTTGGATTTCCTAAAAACAACATTGTCACAAGCCTGTTTTTCTGAGCTCATGAAAAGTTGACCTTTTAGATATTGTACATGGCTCTCACAGGTCAGAAACATTGGATTATCTCAACGAATATGATGCATTACTGGATATTAAACTAACAACACTTTATAAAGTCATTGAGATGCACCTGACCACGTACTTGTAAAGCAGTAAAATGTAACATACATGTAAATGCAAAAGAAAAATGAATCAGAAACATCATCTGCAATAGCAAAACACTGAAACACAAAGACCTTTCATACTTAATACAACATTTTGTAAATAATACTAACATGCCTACTGTATTTTACTATACATGTGAAAGGAAAAATTTTACTTGGAGGGCAGTATTTTTACAGGTTCCTCCCAATTTTTTGTTCACAGTTGGTGTCTATGTGAGCTCAGAGTGAACTCAGTGTGCTCAGGGCAACTCTGTGATTGTTAACCATCTCGCTAATTAGCAAAATCCTGTCACAAGTGGAGTGGGGCTGCGACAAAAAGGATGGGATGAGCTATTAGCCAAGCGCCTCGTTCACCCCGAAGCCTCAGCTCTGATGATTTCATCAACACTGTCATCATGGCTTACTAAAGGACGAGATGGATAGACGGAGGGCTTCATTGGCTAATAGCTACAGTATTACAGTGGAGACGCTGTAGAATAGAACAGGATGTTCCTTCTGTCCTCTCACTTACCTTTTCGTAACAGCGTTGTGATACTCGATGAAGGTCCGCCCATCAAAGGCAATTGCCTCGGTCTCTCCAGCAGACTTCTCGTAGATAGCTGTGGAGAGGAGGATGAGATCACACTAATCAATAAAAGGGGCATCAGTTATCAGAGTTGAAGGCGATGGCTGGGTGAGCAAATGGGGCGGGGGGGTGGGGGTGTGTGTAGTTTTAATTAACGTGAAAGCCATGGCCGGCCATGCAACAAGGTTAATGGAGAATGCAGTGACGACATGTGGAAGAGAGATGGAGGCCAGAGTGAGTCTATGTCTGGCAGAATGACATGGAGATGATGAAAGAGATGTGCAACTCTTGAAAAGAACACTTCATGAATATTCTATTGACACATTTCATCATTTTTGTAACTGCCTCTTTAGTTTGAAATCAATACATTATAGCACTGACATAAAAGAGACATCACATGTCTAATATGTACAGTACCCTCAGTGAGACAGGCAGAGGGAGGAAAGAAAGAAAGAACAGTTTCAAACACACAAAGAATGGTGCACCTTCCATTAAGACAAGAACAGAACAAGCTGCATTACAAAAAAGCACTGCTAATTTCAGCTGCAGTCACATTTGTTTTGAAAGGAACCAAAATAAAAATCTGAATTCTGCCACGCATGATTTTAGATGAAATCCAAATAATACTGGATAAGGAAATAAAATGATGGGTACTGTCATATGTATTACAGATGCAAAGATGTGTAGAGCTAGTAGTTTTCCTTAGTTTTGCTGATCCTAAAAATTGGTTCCTCTCTTGTGTTTCACACGGACACTTATTGTGACGCACATGACGCCAGGATCAACACAAACCGTATGGAGCATAGCTCAGAAAAGATGAGGACAAAAGGGCAGAACATGTCTATATGCTCACTTTTCTTCTTTGGAACCAAAATTTTAAGCTTTAACACAAACACTAAACATATTTGTCATTATTTTTCTCAGTTGTATGTTAGTTCCATTTGAAGTTGTTAGTAAGTTGGAAACAAATGTGTTGAAGACTGCAGTGCACACTTGACTTGTTTGTTGTTGTTATCTATAGAGATTTTAATATATACTTTTATATTCTTGTTGTTGTTATTGCTGCTGGTATTTCTATATAGATATTTTTTTATATATTCGTTTACTTTTATACTTTTTGTGGTTGTTGTTTCAGCTGGTTCTGGAATAAAGGACAAGTTGTTTGTCATTTTCAAACATGTTTATTTCACATTTTTACTATTTTTTTTCCTATTCAAATAATCATTTAATGGAATCAAAGAAAATAATTGATAGATGAATTGATTACAAAAATATTCAATAGCTGCAGCTCTGAGATGTGATCTCATGCAACAACAGTACAGAATTTGGGCTTTAGCTTAAATATGAACTAAAACAGTAATCCATGTGGCACTTTTTAAAGAAGCTTAAAAAGGTGTAATGCTGAAACAGAACGAATGTTGGAGACTAAATTCTAAGGGCCTATGAATAATCTATTAAACAGTCATGGAAATTACATATCAATGTTATTGAAGAAAAAAGTTGTACAGTGGACAGATGAACAGACACACAAATACAATGCTATCACTGGCATACATGCACAAAATCATGGATGCAAGGACAGATGGACAGAGCCAGGAGATGAGCAGAGATACTCACTGTTCTGACAGTGTCCCCCCGAGAAACCACTGAGGCAAACACACTCGTAGTTGTCGAGCTGGGGGAGGCAGCGCCCGCCGTTGTGGCAGGGCTCCTGGGTGCATGGATGGTTCTGGAACATGGCCACGCTGCTGGAGCGCAGGGCGTTCTCCTCTCTGAGGATGGGTGTACCCATCAGAGTAATCTGGCAGCAGAAGACATGGTTAAAAGTGCACTCGGCTGATTTTACACACAGAAAACCTTAAATACTGTTCAGCATGGCTCTGATACTCACAGTCAGTTTCAAAGGGAAACAAGTGGTGCCAGGCACAACAATCCCCGTCCCTCGCACATATTTCGCCCATTGTAAGTAAATGGGAAGATGTTTAAAAATCCTAAAACAAATTTAACTTTGCCCTACCTTTCCCAAAATGTAATGACATTGATTCTGGGTCACTGGCAATCTATAAACCCAATTTGGTATGAATTGAACCAATAGTTTTGCTGCTAAAGTGTTAACAA
>JAPQRQ010000026.1:26852577-26865825 GCA_037367365.1 Apogon talboti | reverse complement strand
GTATTGCTCTTGTATTGCCTCTTGTTCAGGGGGCAGGGTAAATATCACTTCTTGGCCAAATCCCACTGAGATTATGACCTCATATCTGTGTCTGCAAACCCACTAAACATATGCAGTGACTAATCAAGAACCTGAATGCTTCTTTTTTGCTTTGATTTCTTGCCTCCGTTGTTCTTTTTCTTCAACTTTTTCAAATACTTATTTCACTCCACAGCTTAACCTCATAATGGCAACTGTAACTGATGCAACCAAGTCCATTATCTCAGAAACAATGAACAGATGGAGAAAAAAGTGCTATTCTCTCCTGAAGAACACCATTGTCGTCATGGATATTGTAGTTAGAGCTGGTAAACTATACATGTATGGCTTCAATGAAAAGCCTGCATTTAAGGCAATCAAAGAAGAAAGAACATAACCTCACCCTATACTAGTTGCACTATGAGAAATTTAGTAACTACTTTCTTATGGAACTTGATCTGTATTAAAGACTAAAGGTTAAATATCTCAGTCTCTGTTGTTTCTCTGTTGTATGTCTGCTTCACTTTGTAGGTTGGGGTTTGAAACAACCTTCTTGAATTTAAGGTGCTAAATTAGTATCCTATGAATCACTTTATAAAGCTGTGATCATGTACAATGATTATTTCTGACCTTTCTTTTGAAGGTTACCTTTGGTATTCTTGTCTTACGTTTACATCTCTTACTTGTGTTGCATTTGTTGGCTGCTTTATCTGATTTTCATTTTATACTCAAAGGCAAACACTTCACATGATTATCTCTTAATAGTCTTGTTGTCCAAAGTAAACCATCATGTGATATAACGCTTAGAGTTGTCTGCAGATTGATCATTAAACCTAATTATTACAACACATCTTAAGAGCAGAGAAGTGAACAGTGATAATATAGTTTCATGATCACGGTTCTTTATGTAAACATGTCACCACACAGGAAGAAGCCTCATAAATTATGTGTGCACTACTTCAAACTGAGAATACATTCCGTTTCCCTTGTAATTAACTATTCCTTGTGGGCCAAGTAAGACAAACGCCACATTTAGCTTTTGATTTGCTTGAAAACTGTCAAGGGAAACTTTGCAGAAGAGAACTAATGACAAGTTTTTGCAAACAGCAACATCCTGCCTTTGTTCTACCGAGTTATTTTTGGCACTCATAGATGAGCTTTTTGCTGGAAAGTTGAAAAAAAAAACTGGAAGGCTGTCAGGGAAAGATCTGAGAATAACGAAATGGAGGGACTTCAAAATGAGCATTCTATTATTAGTACACACTAATCCAAATGAGAAGTGCCACTACCCATCACAGTGTGAGCCTATAATGGAGAATTACTAATATGGTGGCCTGTAGTATGACAGCTGGACAGCTAATGACTTCTCTTTTGACTTTGTTACTGTATGCCTTGGCATGCGAGGGTCTGTACTTATTAAAATAACATACGTACAGCAGCAGAGTGCACAAGCCCAGCTAATGACACATTACTACTGCAAGGAACCGAGGCTTGTAAACATTTACCTTTTGGATCGTTCCCTTGAAGCCTTCAGTAAGTGCAGCCACTCTTGCCAGCCGGCTGTAATCGGGTGCTCCACCAACATAAAGGGACTCTTTCAGGTTAAGATCTACGTGCAGATTCTGATGAGACAGGGAACAAAGAGTTTTCAAATAGGTGTGCAAAAGAGAGGCTTTCTTGCATACATACAGTATATCTTTAAAAGCGCCCAATTTAATTCTTTTCTTATCCCATCTGCAATTTCTCTCAGGAGTAAGACCATAATGGTTTATACTCTGACGTGGCCGAGGAGCTTGTAACTTAGATATAAAGACTGAGATGAGTTTCCCACTTTCGCAGACATATTAAAGTTATGTTTAAAAAAACTCCAAAAAACAAGAATTTATTCGTATTGTAACCCAACAGGCACTTTAACTGCTCTTCTTTGCCTTCATTCCACGTCAATACACTCGATACATTACAATATAATTGATTTCTGTGTCTCTCAGACAGAGTGGTCAATTATCCTCTATCTGTGAGACATAAAAAAGACACGACAAAGGGAAATCAGGAGCAGGCTGCAGTTGAGTTATGGATGGATCTTTACAGGCATATCTAATGAATGGCTGATTATAAGCAGCGACCTTTCAAATAGTTGAGTGTGGAGACACATTAATTGCAATTCATTTACACTGCAGAGGGCTATGAAATGCGATTCTTTCCACCAAACCTTTGGGACAATTGCTTTTGCATTAGCAAGGTGCCACTGGAGGAGGACCTTTTGCATGAATGAGCCGGCCCACTTTAGAAGGAAGGAATTAATGATCTTTATTTTATGTAGGGCAGTAATTGCCAGAGGGGTAAAGTGGAGTTAATTGCTGGAAAAATGATGGAAGGGGCCAAATAAACAGGCTTTGTGCAGGAAAGCTGGCACCAGCTCGGCTCTTATTTAGGATGGGGATTTGGAGAACGGGAGGCAGCGGTGCTTGGCTGAAGCCTGGGGCTGTGTCACGTCCAACAGACACAGGGCAGGGACCTTGTCCAAAGTTGCCAGACCCAGCTGTGGCTGCTGCTCCTCCAGGCCCAGCCAAAAGTTATCATTAACTGCACCTTGGGCTCATTTTGGAAACATTACTGTTCTGCAGCGCTCAGATCAACATCAGGGATGCTAAATGGACCTGTTCTCCTTGACAAGTGACACCTGGAACTGGCACAATGAAAACTTTTAGGACCACATATGAAAGTGGCTTGGGTCGGATTTGAAAAAATCGGATTTGTATCGTTAAAACTGTCTTTAACAGATCAGATACAGGTCACATATGGGCAAAACAACTGGATATGGGCCACATTTGCCTGCAGTCTGAATGTAACCTAAGACACAAAGCTTGAGGCTTGAAGCTGTTAGCCATTTCCTCCTGCTTTCTTTCTTTTGTGTAACGATAGGCTAACCGCACTCTGGCACCAGCTACGATCTTAAAGTACATATAAGATTGGTTTCAGTTTTAACACTGTGGGAAAGAAAGTGAATAAGCATATTCCTGCAAATGCCCTTACACACACTCTACCTAGTTACACTTCTATGACTCTAATGTGAGATTTCATGCAATGCAGTGGTGATTGTGCTGTGCTTTGTCTGAGACAGGTAATAATGTGGACAGTTTGTTCCACGGAGCTGTTGGCTTTTGGTTGACATTCGGTGAGTGCAGTTTGTGCTGTTGTTATGGGCGAGGGAGTGGGTGAAAGAGTGAGCGACTTTATGATATTATGGGAAGTGTTCCTGTTTGCGAGAGGAGTGAGAGCAGATGACAAAAGAACAGCTCAGCTTGGCTTGGCACCTCACCGTCTCCTACAGTTTATTTCCTCCACACGCCCCCCTATGTCTTCGCTCTCACTTTCGGCAGCAGTGTGGCACTGGCGCGATATCTGCGCCTACGCTGGACTAATGAAGACGTTTCTTTGTTGCTAAAAACAATGGCCGTCACAAAGATGACTGCCTCTGTTGCTTCTTCCCTCCCACCCTCCCACCTTCTCACACCCCCACAGCAGATGGACCGAGGTGAAAGCCAAACTGCGTTCTTTAAGAGCATCTCGACTTCGGTGTTGTGTGTTGTGTGTGTATATGGGCTCATGAAATGGCAAAGTTTTTCCACAGAACCGGCACCCTAAAAAGCTGCCTGCAGCTCTGCAAAGGTACCTTTTTTTCTGTGCTGTTGTTGCATGAAGAAATGGGGTGAGAGGACGAAGTGAACGACTCAAATGAAATATGGGCTAAAATGTGACTGGGACTTGTCTCATTACCTTGCGTGATTTCTTATTTCCAGACAGCACATCATAGAGAGGGGGAAAAAAATAGGGAGGAAGAGAGTTATTAGGGGGAAACTAGTAAGTGTCTGTGCACAGAGAGAGGCATGCAAGACAGCGCAAAAGCCCACAAAACACACACTCACATATACACATTCACACAGCAGGCACATCTGTAAAAGCTTTACACATAGTACTGCAAGTGAATCACAGACAAGTGAGGTAAGTACATTAAATACAAATACAGGTAAAGTGAAGAACCTGTTTTTGGCACATGCACCGTTGCACTCTAACTGCACATACAATAACAAAGTAATGCAATCTTGTGTTTGCACTTGAGAGAGTGAACACAAAAAGGCCATGCATGAAGCAGATGGTGCCATTAAAAAGAAATGAAAAGAAAAAACTTCTCTAATGACAGACTGAGAGTAGTGCCACTTAACCACCCTTATTTTCGAGACGGCTGCTTTCCGAGAGGTGAACTATATTCTGACGTCTTCTATCCATGCTCATGTGCCCTGCTAAGCACTAAGCCTATACTTCACCATGCTGGCAGCCTGAGTCGCCTTTGATATGATGAACATCTTGCAGCATGCAGTATGTATCTGTGTGTGATCACCTTTGATACGATATGGGCTCTTACTCCCTCCTAGTTCTTAAAGCAGGAGTAGTAGAGAATTACCTGGGAGCCATACTGGATGGGGTCTCTGCATTGAACTCCATAACTAGTCTCAGCTCATCCCTTGCATCCCTCCAGACCCCCTCCACCATCACTGCCCTTACTTTACTCTCTTCTTTTAATAAGATTTTCTGCCTCTGTTGCCACAGTGAAACACAATTACCATACGGATGATGGGAGGCAGTGGAGGAAGGACAGAGCAGCGAGATAAAAAAATAAAACGAGGGGTAGAAGGGGAGCGTTTCGACTTAGAGGAAGATGATGGAGTTGACAGAGTGCATGTTCATAATCACAAATTACACTGTTTAATATAATTGGATGACTTACAGGCTTATCAGACTATTAGATCGCTTTCATTTGCAAGCGTGTACCTGCTTTATTGGTCTAGCCGCTTGGCTGAGGAGTTTCATTACGCTCTTCTCGCCTTTCCCTCTATCACCTTTATCTGCCCGCACCTCCCCAGGCACCACCTCAAAGACTGAATTTATAAAATTGACTATAGACCAGTGGTAAAGGCTGTTTTTGGCTTTCTGTATGCAACACCAAGTTTTATCTCCAGCTTGTCAGTAAGGGCTGAAAGGCTGGGGAGTTTAAAAAAAAAAAAAAAAGTGGAAAATTACAGGACTTCCAAAATTAAGACAGCTTGTCAAACTGGCCCTCTACATCTGGATCTTTCCCTCTTACCTTGACGGATGTCGGGAGATAGTGAGATATTTTCAGCAAATCAAGCCGGCAGAGCTGCACTGTGTGAAGTGGTGTGGAAAAACTCAGCAAAGGGGAAAAAAGTTTGCTGATTCAACTGTACCGAAGCTTGAAGCAGCTTTACAAGGTCAAATGGGGAGCATTAAGACCCAAAGTTGTGGCAATGGCATGGTGAGGGTACGTAGATGACCAAACAAATACAGTATTTATGGCACAAGCACAGCTAAGCATTGCACGAGCCCTTCAGCCCTGCATGCTGACAGCAAGATAACCACGAGCAGGAGATGGTTAGCCTGAACCCCCTTACCGGTGCCTCTCCTCTAACCGGGTCTTTCTTGTTCACCCTGATCTCTCCTTTGCGGTTGGAGCGCTCCAGTTCAACGGTAGTCCAGACATTCAACTGGATTGGCTCCATACTCCTGAACCACACACATAAAAACATAGTAGAGAAGTCATACATGTTTAGAAACACAGGTACTTAAAAAAAATTAATTGAACAGTTACAAATGAACATGTTCAGATTTTGTCAGTGGGTCGAGTTGAGGCTTTCATGACTAAACTTTTTGATCGGCATTTAAAAAACAAGCACATATGCTGTCCAACACAGTGTTTAGAGGCCATGCAGGGTCAAAAAGACAACAGTAATTCTCAGAGAAAAATGATTTAGTGGGGCATTGCTGTTGAAGTTCGTACTACTGATGTTAGGAGACTGGAGGTGTATACAGTGGCACGGCTGTTTCTCACTCTTTTTTCTCACTGTTTTCACTCAGACAAACAAACCTCAATATAAACTGCTCTAAGTGAGTGGACAGAGCTTTATGTTCAAATAAAATCCTACTGTAATTACGCATACTAGCAGTAGACAAGCAATTACTTACGGCTCAATTTAGAACCACTACCATGGCTGTGTTACATTCATTTCCTTTGGCAAGGCAACTCTAATAATTTTTCTTTTTGTTCCCTCCTGGTGAAAATCTTCCACATCAATGGCATGTTGTGATGTGCGGCAGGCAGAGAATCATATATATTTGATCAGCTAGCCAACAGTCATGGCTGATGAAATTCAGCCAATCAGTTTGTGCATTTCTGCAGTAGACCCTCAAGTCACACTAACCGGATGGTGGCAGGTCCTTTGCCCAGGTCATAGCGGAACTCCAGGATACCCTCGTTGAGAGACAGAGAGATGAAGTCACCTTTTCCGTCAGACTTTTGCCCGTTGTAGAAGATTAACCCGTTGGAGTCGTTGGCCATGAGGACCACTGTCATGCTGAGCTTTTGACTGCAAACAGACCACAGGCAATGATGTTAAACATGAGACTAGAACAAGGCCATCATTCTGCTTGATTTTGTACTCTTTCTATGTAAACATGGGTAGCGACAGCAAATATTCTACATCCTAGATGCCTGGTGTTATTTGGGTAACCCTCATTGCCAATTCACTTCAAGTGTAAAGTAGGAAGCTTTGCCGTAGGCACCCAAGAAGCTCAGCCTATGAAATCTCCATGATATTTTGTGTTCGGTAACACATACAACACTTGACTCTACTGGCTTCCAGCAGAGACACAAGACTTACCGCAGATCATGCCCATAGAGATGGAGCCCCTTCAGCTCCAAGTACGAGTCTCCGTTGAACAGTGGCATGTAAGATCCTCTCCTCTCTGCCACTAGACAAGAAAAAACATAAAGACACCAGATTCATCCTCAGGTCCTGTTTTTGTTACTGACAGAATTGTAATTCAGGGATAGTCAGTAGATCTTTGAGGGACCTGTCAGCGTTATGGAAAAAGATGGATTTGTGTTTTCATAGCCTGGGGGATTAAGACTTTCTCCTGACAGAAATTCAGACAAAAAAATTCAAAAACCCTTATGTCAGACTGATTACACAGCCTGCCACAGTTTAACAAAGGGCCTTTGGAGGCATGTGGAGTTTAACACCACAGCTGGGACCCATGAAATAATGCAGCCATTGTATTTTGGCAGGTCTTTTTACAAAATCATGTCTTTGCGATGGGTCTGTGTCTCCATGTCCCGTTTTTTTTTTCTGTCTGGAGTGATTCGGACAGGCACCATGCCATACTTCTAACAAGTGGCTTGACATTAAAAATCATTCAAGTGTCACCCGGGGGTATGTGTTTATGGTGTCATTTACGAAAACTACCGTCATCAAGAAGAGACGTGTGTGATGCTAGAACTCCACACATAAACTAACACACATACCTATGAAACCGGCAAGAAAGCTTTTATTTGTAATTGGCTGGGATTAGCAGAGGCGAGTCAGGATGGGAAGGCAGACGGAGATGAGAAAGCTAATTATCTGTTGTGCAGAAGACTGCTAATGATGATGGCACGCACCATGGAGGAGAGGGGAAAATATAGTGTTGCACACACGACAAGGAAATGTGTGCTAAACTCAACTCTGTTAAAATAATGGTGCTGCTCAGAGTGTGGTTTCTTTTTAAGGAGGGGGGAAAGTGTTTTCTCTTTTCCACACTGTGTTCACAGTGAAGGCACAAGGATCGATAAATCAGCAGAAGTGTAGGCCCAGGAATAAGCCAAGTGATCAGAAAAATCCAGATGATGCGTGCTGGGTTGAGCTTGATGGCGGAGCAAGGTTTATCAAATTAACCATTTACAGTCATCCTCATCAGGGATTATTTTAATTAATGCAAAAACTATGACTTAAACTAAAACTTGCAATTATAAATTGTTTGGATCAGTCTGTGTTGGGAGTCCTGGGAGCCAGTTGTTTATTGCCTTTACCCGACTTCTTTTCTAAAAACATGGTAGCTAGTGTTGTCAATGAACAGAAGAAGACAGTTTCATGAATCAAATAAAATTTATAAGCACCAACTCATAACAAAAAGGATCTCTTGACACTTTACATTTAGAGCTGGTCAAAACCAGACTTTTAACAAGCCAATGAATGTAGGAAATTAAGACAGACGGACATGGAGTTAACCAATGTCAACAAATTCAGACTTCAACATAAACTTCACAGAAGCACACCATAATGCGCAGATCTCACATGCTAAATCTTTAACTAAAACGATAACCTAAAACTAAGTCAATTCCTCAAAATTAAAGCAATATGAAGTACTTATTCCCTCATGAAATTAACTTCAACTGACCTGAAATAAAAAAATAACAAACATGAAGACAATAAAAAATAAAGACGATTTCAAACCTATAATAGCTCTGATCCTCATCTCAGGATTACTGAGATTGATAGTAATTGTGTTTATATTTCAGTAATTTTACCTAACTTGCACTTGCTATAAAACCCATCAAAACAATAAAATTATTAGAGGCAGTAACAAAGCAGGGAAAAAACAAAAACCAACTCTGTAGGTGCAATCAAATCTTCTGGACCTGCCCATAATTATCAGGAGTTTTACTTGCAGAGTGAATATTTAACTCACACTCTGAATGTAAAACATTGTTGAAACATCCCCCCTGCAGATAGTGTTTAAGTCCAAGTGATCCTGCTTTCATTACTAAATTGTAATGATTTACACTATCACAGGGTAAAAAACACAGAAGAAAGTAGGCCATTCAATACTAATGCAACACCCTTGAGTAAGATCCTTGATGGTGAATATTACAGCAGCGAGCAGTGCCGACGAAGGCCAGGGGAATGGAAATGGAAACCGCTGCTCAGATGAACACCAGCTTGCACCGCGCACACTTTATATCATGGCTAATTCACCTTCAGGGCTCTTGATGAGTGGGCTCTAAGCTACCTGTCTTTTTTAGCTGCTCTAGCCCTCAGAGGGTACGTCCGCCCGGCTGCTGCCTTATCTGTGAGCTCCTGTCTGGGCCTGACACTCGGGCTGACTGACGTTCCCATTAATCATGGCGGGCAGGGAGGACTGATGCGATTAGTCATCTCATTGATTCTTGTGAAAAAATAGCCTTTTGGAATGGGAGACGCTCTCCCTCACAGAGCATTGATTTTGGTTCACCTCAATTTATTTTAATCACCTGCTAACTGGGACTCAGGGCTTGGAGAAAGGATGTTTTTTCTAGATTCCCGTGTGTCGCTTCGTACACACGCCCTTCCACATGTAAGGGTGCAGGTCTCCTTTTATGTTGTGAATTCTGTTGATTTATTTGATTTATTTCCTCAAACAAACCTCACTGCACAACTTCTGCAAACATCATCACGTCTACAAAGGCAGGAGAGGAGGGAACAGGGGCTGACTTCACAACGTGATGATTCCAAAAGTGCTAATGATGAACTTCAAAAGGGGGCTGAGCTCTGGTCTTCTCCCCAGCGGTGGTCTGGTTCTGCCATGTGGATCAGCAGCAAATGTTTGAACACAACACCTGTAGGCGGATGTAGACGGGGAAGCAGCAGAGGAAAAGCTATGGTGGTTGCTAACAAGCGTAGCCAAGTCGATGGCCCGGTGGGGGCAATCATCTTCCACAGTTCCCACCAACCCTCCCATTCCCTCCCACCCTCGAGGCCCTGTCTCCCCCTCTCCCCCCTTCCTTTTTCTATGTTTGATCTGCCATTCCGTTTCAGGGCAGGGGGCAATGTCACAGAGGGGTAGGAAAAAAAAGAGCAAAAAAGGAAAATATTGAGGAGGATGCTATATAGCTGACTGTAGACCGAAGAGCTGGAGCTGGTTGAGAAGTGCAGGAGAGTGGAGCTGGAATGATTAATGGATTAATCGGTGCAAATTGATTAAAAAAAAAAATTTGATTACAATTTTCCTGACTTGTGATTCACACGGATGCTAATTGTGACGTACATCACGCCAGGGTCACCACAAACAACATGAAGCGTAGCTCAGCGGAGACATGGACAAAAAGGCAGAAAATTTCTAAAGTGTGAGAACCTTTAAAAATTAAAAATAAACAAACAAACAAATAAACAAACAAAAAAAAAATACAGAACAATACATCCACTGTGGTATGGAGGTCGTTTATCACAAGAGCACGTCTTCAATGATGCAGCATTTGCAGCATTAGTCCTGAGAGCAGAGGCAATGCTAGGCAATAATGTTGGAGTTACTGCTAAGTTAATATGTTAGCATAATGAACGCTCAGAATGTATGTAGCAGTCACTAGTTACATGCTGCATTATTCAATTCATGTTTTGCTGTAACTGAGGGAACATAAACTGCTTCACATTCTACTACATTCACATTTTACTGTTATACTGCTGTTGTTATTACTGCTGTGATTTCTATACAGATATCTTTTATATGTCCTTTTACTTTTATACGTTTTATGGTTGGTCTTTCAGCTGGTTCTGGGATAAAGGACAAGTGGCCATTTTCAGATATGTCTTTGTCACATTAAAAAATTTTTTTCACCTATTCAAATAATTGTTTAATCAAATCAAAGAAAATCATCAATAGATTAATTGATTACAAAAATAATCAATAGCTGCAGCTCTACAGGAGAAAACAACTGAGGTGTGAATAGGGATGGGAATTGAGAACCGGTTCTCAAAAAAAAACGGTTTCCCTGCCTGCCTAATGATTCTGCTTATCGGTTCCGCCTTTGTTACGCGTGTGCAATGATGTCACACTCACGCTGCATTGTTTTGGTTTAGAACGTAGCCAAAATGGCATCGCGGCAGAAACGCTCCAAAGTCTGTCTATATGTCACGGGTAAAGATGACACCAGGGACACTTGCAAAGCTTCCATTTCTTCAAATGGGGGAAATTCCTCCAACACGATAAAACATTTGTCCACAGCATGCAATTCATTTGCAGGAATGTCACGTTTTTGATACGCTACTTAGCAACGCTTGTGAATCTAGTGGCAGAGCAAACACCAGGGCGTCATCCGGACCCAGTTCTGGGGGGGGGGGGGGCCAAACGTCCTGCCCCGTAAAATAAAAGTTTATGAAGGTAAGGAAAAGTAAAATGAGGTGCACAACATCAGGAGACTTAGAGGAATTAGTAAAGCGTCTTAAGTTTCACTTTCACTTTGTATGGTCATATGGTGCCCTCCCACACTCGTCACAGCTTCCGTCATCGGCATGTGCCCCCTTAACATTCCTGATTGCCACCACCGGTCCGGCGTCATCTGTTATTATTTGTGCATACTGTATATGTTATATTTTCTGTGCAGAGATGAAAATGTAAAAGACAGTTAATGTAAACAAACCCGTTTGTACTCTTTTATCCCCTCACCCAATGAGAATTGATAAGAGAATTGATAAGGAATCGGATCGATAAGCAAAATTGATGATGGAATCGGAATCGTTAAATTCCTATCAATTCCCATCCCTAGGTGTGAAGTGACCGAGTTGAACCAGAGTGTACCATTCATGTATAAACGTTACCTTTCTCACAGTGCCTTCCTTCACGTCCCATGGGACACTCGCACTTATAGCCTCCCTCTGGCAGAGCCTGGCACTGGGAGGAGGGATGGCATCGGCTGGGCTCACATGGGTCATGGACATCAGCACAAGTTGGACCTAGACATAAATGTACACATCAGACATGACAACAGGATTAGTGACTTATGGTTCTATGCCTCCGTAAAGTTGCAGTTTACATGAAAGCCTGTCCAGACTCATGTATGTAGGGAAGACTGAACGCATTAAGTAGAGCTGTTCAAGTGATCACATTCACAAATGGACCATCAACTTGTTACAATTCTATGATAATCAAAAGATTACAATTCAGGTCAAGTGTGTATTTTTAGTTCAACATTTCAAAATGTCCACAATATCACTTTTTGACTATTTACTGCTCAATGCGTTATTCTGCTGAACTTGAAGAACATGTATGATACCTTTCAATTAAAAAAAACATGCCATCTTCACTAACAGACTTCTTAATAGCTAATAACAATAGTAATAATTGCTAAAATTTGGTTTTTGCATGAATTTTTTGTGTGACATTCTGTCACAATTGATGTATGAGTCCTTGAATTATGGACTAAAACTTGTCTTGTGAAGTCAAAGTGTCCTTGATGTTTGGCCACCAGCACTAATTAGTTCATTCTTGAATCCAACTGAACGTTTGTGCCAAATTTGTAAAAATCTCCCCTGCTATCTTTTTGTCGTCACATGAGTAAAGCTGACCTTGTGGACATACAATGTCATCACAACATTGTTTCATCTATGGTTGTAACAACTAATCATTTTATTATTAAGTGTTAAATTAATGATTATCAATTCATCAGTTTGAGTAATTTCTTATGAAAAAGTTCCATGTTTCAGTTTTCTGATCCTTGTTTCATAAATTCATATACTGCCACATTTTCTCTTATCTGAGAGTAAACCTAAAGTCCAACAGATATTTGACATGTATATGTAAGGACATAATCTTGGACTTTGAGAAAGAGTGATATATATTTTCCCCACTTTCTTATTAATTTATCGACCAAAAAATAATCTATTTATAAAGTAATCACCTATGAGAATAAGAATCATATTGCATATTTGTGGCTTTGCCATAGTTACTGTAAGAATTTTTGGACTATGGCCAGAAACGTATTTTTTGAGGTCGTGACATTAACCTTTGGACAAAGTCTAATCAGTTCATCCTCACATCCAAGTGAATGTTTGTGCCACATAAGAAATTCTCCCAAGCATTTCCTGAAATATCATATTCATGAAACTCGCACATACGGACAGACTGAAAACAAAATGCCTCTGGCCCTGGCGATCGCCGGCAGGGAGGCATGAAAAAACGTGTGAAACTTAGAACCACAGCCAAGATTTCAACCATTTCCTCTATTATTCTATCTGAGAGCACGAGAGGATTCCCTATGTAATAGAGGTCATTTTCTAATAGGATTTGGAAATATTACATGTCCAGATTAAACAGTGGAAAGCCTCCCTGCCACGCGGCCACATTTCTGGGCCAATGCCGACTGTGGGAAAGGCTTGGGAGCGTCTGGTGGATGATGGTTTTGCCCTCTGCCACGGCCCATCTGAGTTCAGCCATCATTACTTCAGCGGTCGGAGCCTGTGGTGAGGAGAGTGCTTTAATGAAGCCCGTCCCCGCTGTGCTCACAGGGCTCCCCTGTTTTTCCCTCACTCACCCTTTTTGGAAGTTGTCTTTTATCCTCCCTGCTCTTGCCTCTCCCCTACCGCAGCC
>JAPQRQ010000026.1:26832210-26852477 GCA_037367365.1 Apogon talboti | reverse complement strand
ACACACACACACAGACAGACAGACACACCTTCCTCTTCCCTCTCACATCTTTTTAGCTCTAATACTCTCACTGCCCTGACCTGTCTACTATGATCTGTCCCTCCCCTCGAGATGTGTCTTTCTCGGACACTTTCCAAAATTAAATTTTAATTTACAGAATTAACTCAAATGTGAGTCTGCAGGTAGTTGTCCAATTCCAGTTATCACTGTTTATATTTCTGTACGTTGGAATAGTTGCATTGACTGCAGCACTACTTCAGAGTGGAGGGTTTGTTTGCTGCTTCTAAATAGCAACAAAACATAAACATGCGAGGTAATATTAATGTGAGACTTTATTGATCCACAATTTAAATTCAAGGAAATAGGCTCTTAAAACTTGAAAGGTGGTTTCCCTGAACACTGAACTGCCCCCCTGTGAGGATAAAATTCTTTACTACTCCAGCATAAAAGTTAACGCTGACAATTAATTTGGTTTTGGCTGGAAACTTTCTGCAGTAGGCTGCAATACAACCAGCGAGGAGCGCGCTCAGATGGTGTCCTCTCATAAATATCCTCACTCTCGGTTGCTTGTTAGTTGGCATGAAAGGAGAAGGAAGGGATGTGGAAATAGAGATAGGCCAAAGGCCAATCACTGAGCATTAGGTAGAACTTTTCATGTTTTTTTTGTACATTTAATCTCCCTCTGTGTGTGTTGGACACACAGATTATGATAGTGTTGGTGTTTACAAAATGACTTTCAGTGTTCCTGCTGGGAGATTGAGTTACACTGTCAAATTAGCCTGTCAAGCTTACTTAGGATTTGTGAGAAAGTCACGGCCACTGTGAAGGCAAAGAAGAGACACATGGTCCATTTTAGCTACAAGATATTAGAAACGACTGGGAATTACACAGATGAATAAGATGTATTTAGCATTTAGGCATCAGACTGAAGGAAGCAGGTCTCTGTTCACATCTGACGTTAATGTGTACGGCACACTGAGATCAGCTCACAGACCACATTCAGAGTTGGTCATGTTGGTATGACTGCAGTCTGTCAGAAGCTTCGTATTAAATCAAACAAATTAACATCTGAAAGTTTAGAAAACCCCACAGATATCCTTCAAGTGCATTCAACAACATAGGTGTTACATTTTTTTCTTATTCTGTCAATTTCTGGAAGATTAGGCAGGCAGGAAGTGTATTGCTGCCATCGGTTAAAAACCAAAAAAACACCATCAGTCCACAGCGGCAGCAAAAATACTATAAGCTTCATTTACTTTGTACAGAGCAGGGAAGTGAGTGAGGGTCAATGAGGTCACTTGTAATCGAATCATGAAAAACACACGTTACTACCAGGAAGGGGGAGGGGGCATCAGGAGAACAGAGGAAGATTCAGTTCCATCTGAAGTTGCTTTAATTCGAAATGATTTTTTAAACATTTTTCTTGGATTGCTGTTGTTGTTTTCACACTTAATCAGTAACCCTACTTTCACACAGTAAAGATTTTTCTCCATACTTTGTTTCAGTGCCGTGCCAATGCTGGTCTGAAAGGTCTGGATAAACCCACTATTATTCTGAAGTAGGTAGAGTCCTGGTTATAAAATGTTCAAAAGGAAAACAATAAAAATAACCAAGCAGACCTGCCTTATTACATGATCCACTAAGTTTCTGTCCAAGTTTGCCAGAGGTCACTGTTATTTCATGTGGCGAGAGAAGACTTTGGAAAGTAATGTGCAGAAGGGAGAGGAGGAAGCCTACTGAAGCTATTGGCTAATGGCAGAACTTTTCCAACTTCTTTTGAGTCAGACTACAGCAAACCCAGATATTACCATCATGAAACTTATCATGGTCTAAAAGCAAAAATGTATTTATAACTTTTAACATTTCTCAGTTGGTGTGAAAAAATATTAGTTTCTTTCTCTGTTGCTTATTTGTTTTGGTAAAAACTGCATGTATACAGTCACAACTGGAAACCGCCCCCCCACTATCTTTATATGGAAAAATTGATCCATTTGTACATCTCCCTGACAAGTGTCCACATTCCATGACTTTCCAAAAACCCTGCTTTAATTGTGTTGCTGAGGTTCCCTACTGACAGATGGCATCTTACCCCAGAATCCTTTGCTGCACTTGCAGTGAAACATCTCAGCCTCCTTGACGTGGCACACCGCTCCGTTCTTGCAGGGGTTCGGTTGGCAGGGATTGTTGCCGCATTCACCGACGCCGCTGCCGTACAGGCTGACACCACCGTTCTCCTGCAGGTTGAGAACCCGGTTGTTGACGTCCAGCAGGCGGATGCAGCCGACCAGACCTGTGCCCACCGCCGTCCTTTCCCTTACACTGAGGAAGACAACGGAAGGGGTACAAATAAGACTGGTGATTATCACTTCTGAGCCTGAATTGACTTTTTAAAGAGGACAGTGGCTGAAGACGTCTATGGATCCTTTGTCTGAGAAACAGCACACTGTGAAAATACTCCACTACAAGATCTATTCTGTGAGAACCACCTGTATCTGAAAAGTCAACTAGAGCTAAAACAATTAATCAATTAATAGACTCAAATCAATTAAATAATTATTCTATTACAATTTTCCTGAATTGAAGCTTCATTTCCTCAATTTTGCTGCTGCCAAACATTGGTTCCACTGTTGTGTTTCACACGGACACTTATTGTGATGCACATGACGCCAGGATCAACACTAGCTTGTATATTAGTTCCATCTTAAGTTGTTAGTAAGTTGGATACATGTTTGTTGAAGACTGCAGTTCAAATATTGTTTGTCGATGCCATTTGACTTGTTCATTGTTATTTCTTTATATATATTTTTAATATGTCCTTATGCGTTTATGCTTTTTGTGGTTGTTGTTTAAGCTGGTTCTGGAATAAAGGACAGGTTGTATGTCATTTTCAGATAATAATAATAGATAGATTAACTGATTATAAAAATAATCAATAGCTGTAACTCTAAAGTTGACTTTGGCGAGGCCTGTTTTCAG
The DNA here is from genome assembly GCA_037367365.1 of Apogon talboti. Classification (NCBI taxonomy): domain Eukaryota; kingdom Metazoa; phylum Chordata; class Actinopteri; order Kurtiformes; family Apogonidae; genus Apogon; species Apogon talboti. The sequence goes on along the minus strand of JAPQRQ010000026.1, from coordinate 26,849,501 downwards.
CTCGGTTACAATGCATTCTTTTAGCTTCATTGTGGTTTTAAGAATTTATTTATCTCATGGAGGTGGACATTTTTTAATTCATAGCCAATAGAGGAAATACGTTATCACTTAGTTCATCAGAAACATTCAAAATTAAACAAAACCAAAATGAAAATCATATGAAACTGTGAAACTCCACGGAAATCATCAGATTCCACTCAAGTATTTTCAGTGGCCTCAGGTTGGTTTGCGTTTTAAGTAACAGATGCTCTAAACATTAGGCTGCACAGATAGAAGGTCTTACTCCTGCTTCATATCCTCAGGCACTCCTCCGATGAACAGGTGGGTGTCGAGGTTGAGGCCGTCTGTGCCACGTGGGCTCTCACCCTCGATGTGTGGCTCGTTGTCTACGCTGAGCATGGCGTTGCGCCGATTGCGTGTCACCACCAGCTGATGCCAGCGGCCCTGACTGACCTGTACTCTGCTCACCAGCGTTCCTGTGCCAGAACCTGTGTTGAACCTGTGGAGACAAAAGGAGTCAACTTTACCCAGCAATCCCTGCATGCTCTTGCATTTCATATCAGTTTACAGCACTAGAAGGAATCTCAATAAGACAGAGAGCAGTGAAAGAAAGAAGAGCACACAGCTTTCCACTCCCAAAGCACTGTGTGTGACCCTAATGAAGGCACTTAAAAATGTCTTTCACCTTCTTTTTAATTCAGCCTTTTATCTAATGAGGTTTTGTTGGGAATATTCTCACAGAAAAGAGCTGTGGTGTATGCGCACCCACACATCTGGTAGCGTTAGCTCAACCTGAGAGCAATTATCTGCCACAAATAATTAGTTCTTCTCCCCACGTCTTGGATTTGCAAAGCTGTGGGTGGTAATCTCTCTGCTGAATTTCTGGAACTGAGGCAGAGCGTCATTTGAAAGCCCAAGTGACTAATGATCTCCTTTAGTTTGCTATTGATTTCACCCTGAATACAGAAATCCAACCTGGCCAGGTTTGGGAGAAACTGAAAGGGCTTTAAGGGGTCGGAGTGAATTGCAAGACTCACAAGATAAGGGAAGTGCATGGCGTTTGAAATAATAGCTCCAAAACGCCGAGCAGAATCTTTAATTAGTTCATTTACGCTTTTGCCGTACCCCAAATGATTTTTTATCCACACAATTCCTCTGCAGGGAAAGCAATGAATACTCACTGTTTCTGCAGGTTTCTGGCAAGAAAATAGTCCAATTTAAACTTTTGGTAAAGTTATCTTCGAACCAGATGCAAAACTGCCCCTAAAAACATTTAGCTGGGCTGAACAATTTCTTCTACTTTTCTTTACCTTCTTGTCAAAAATGTCTGGATTGACCATGTGATCATTTTGCTTTCTAAAACATGTCCTTTTAACCTGACACCAGATTAATTTCCAGATTAATATCACTTATTGCGTTAAATCCTACATGGAAGTAATAATACAAACAATACTCCATTGAAACTGTCTGTGTGTTTGCTTATTTTCTTTTTTTCAATTCAACAATTTCTGTTAAGCCCTGTGAAGCACCTTTGTTGTGATACTGGGCTCTATAAATAAAATTGAACTGAACTGAAACAATTTTTGATAACATAAATCAATTGAACTCACAGTAGCTCATATCTTTGTACATTTACCATTGTTATGATAGCTAGTTGTGGTCAATGCAGTGTCATCTTTTCACGGTCATCAGATATGACCCATTTGGATGTTCAGAGGCTCCATAGTGACGTAATGACAGTGGATGGACACACTTGTTTTTATCTTCAGTTAATGATATATATTTTTTTGGGAACGTCACTTTTTCCCCTAATTTTTTCCCGATTTGATCTAATAACCTTTGAATTTACACTGAGCTTTTACAAACGTCATTTACATAATCAGTGAATTAAATACAGGAAAATACCTGACTTTCACTGAAAAATGCAAAATGGAGAGGATAATATGATAATAAATGGTGACAAATCACTTGGGCAACAGACAAAAAAATCTTTTGGAAGTTGTAACAAAAATAGTTGTGGGTTAAGAGGAAAAAACAGCAATTAGTCATCACTCATTGTGCAATTAATTCTTTTTTGATCCAAAGCCTTACAAAACATGACATTACAATTTTCCATCCCATCCTGATGTCTATATATTGTGCATAATGTGATGAAACTGGTGCACATATTTCTGTGCATATGCTAGCACCATCTGTAAATATGCTCATGCCAATAATGTTTCTGTTAAATAAGTTTGAAGACATCTATGAGAATTCAGATTTTTAACCTGCAAGTCTGTCGTACAAGATTCCGTATATTTATTTATTTCCTGCTGCTGTTATTTCAAACATGTTTACTTGCTATAATTATTTGTCTCATTACCTTCGGTACTCTCCATTTGTTTTATTCTTATCTACAGCCTCTTCTCCACTACTGGTACTGCAGTAACCATTTTTCCTCTCAGAGTCATTAAAATTTCATTGAATTTAATCCAAAGAAAAGCTGCAGCTGTCTCACCTGAGTTCCACCTTGCCGTTGACCAGAGCCAAAGAGATGAAGTCTTTCTTGTTGTCCTGGCCGTTGTAAAGCAGGATACCTGTCATCTCCGACGCTCTGAACTCCATGGCGATGCGGACAGTGTGGTACGCGCTCATGGTCTGGAAGGCCAAGTAGGACTGTCCTCCAAATGACGGGATGAAGTACTTGATCACTGTGGAGGAATGAAGACAAACAAATCATTCCTGTCGTTACTGCGTGATGTGAATGATCATGTTGGAAGAGGCACATGATGCGCATAATGGAGTGTGAGTAGATAGCTTTTCAATCAGTTTATTTTAGGAATGGTGTTTTCGCTAAATGCTTGATGAGTTTATCAAAAAGGCGGAAGGCTGAGAACGAAGAACAACCGAGCTTCACATCCACACACATACACACAACCAAACCTTTGTTTTTCTGCCACTCAACAATTATGATTATTATCATCCATTTTCTCCCTCGGGCTCCTTTTCTCTGCGTCCATCTGTCTTTCTGTCCGTCTCTGTGAGGAGAATGGCAGCTGATGAGCTCCCTCTTTTCTAATGAGTTGATTGATCTGGGGGAGGCTGGTGTGCATTTTACGTGAATGTTCGCAACTTCATTTAGACACTCTATCTCACAGACACACACTGATTCTCACCAGCTCATCCCCATCAAAGCAATTAGTGTCAATTATGTTAAGATGCAGCTGTGTGAGGTTATTCCTCATTCCTGGAAGTAGGGTAAGAGGGAAGGAGTTCTCAAGAAGTTCTCCCAAATGTATGATTTTCTCAGCAGTGTTGATTGGACTCCATGTTGACTTTGCTTTAACAGCTCAGCGGTTGCTCTCTTCTGAGGTGCTGAACCTGTTTGAGTCACTTCAGATGTAGAAAATTCAAGGTGCCCCGAGGACATTCATGTGTCTGATGCCTTAACTCTTCAGTTTAAAAAAAAATCTGGTATAAAAACTGTCGCTGTTGTCATAAGCGCTGATGGCTATTGCTTTAACTCTTAAAGACCCACAACTATTTTTGTCACATCTTACATCTTTCCCAAATGATTTATCACCATTTATTATAAAATTATCCTCTGCATTTCACATTTTTCAGTGAAAATCAGGGATTTTCCTATATTTAATTCACTGACCATGTAGGTGTTCATAAAAGCTAAATTCAAAGTTTATTAGGTCAAATCAGAAAAAAAAGTGATTTTTTTTCCAAAAAATAAATCATTAACTAAACCTAAAACAAGTATCTACAACCACTGTCATTGGACAAACTATGTGGGCTACAATCAGTGATGTAGAAAATGACAGTGTTTCCACGTTCACTACAGAGCCTCTGAACGACCATGAAAAGATGACACACTGCATTTTACACCACTTATTTACATATATTTAAATCAGTGGATCAAAAGTCATGAAACATTTTAGATCAGTAAATGCTTTTGGTCTGCAGTGGATGTTTGGGTCTTTATGAGTTAAACGTCCTCATAAACCTACATCTGTGTCCATATAACATTTAATTTACATGTTCAAACACAAAATCATAGCTATTACTCAAAGTGCCCCTTCACGAAGCTGCAATTCAGTAAGTCCACAGCCCAACAGAAGGAATATATGCCATTATGTCTTCTTTGAAAAATAAAGAAATGATTCATTTAGTGTAATATTTGATTTTCTTTTTTATAATGTGTGCTTTCTGCTATTTTGTATTATATAGCACTTGAGGATGTGCTTAGCAGTGATTACAGAACAGCTAAAAGGCATGATTGGCACAGTGAAAATGGAGTGCCTAAAGCCCTCTCAGTTGCTGTACAATCTTTGGGAAGCCTTTGAAATAGCAAGCTGAAATAGCTAGTTAATTATAGATCATTTTCTTTGTCCATACTGTGAAACTGATTATAAGAAGTATAATAACAAATGTTACTTTAAGGACATTCAGACAGTGCTGACCTCTGCTAAGTCCAATCGTCCATTCTTGACCGACAATAATACTAAAACACAAACAAGTCAGTATTTATATTTTTGTCAACAGGTGATAAAGAAAAAGAAGAACCCACCCTTCTCGCACACAGCGCCTCCTCGGCCGGCGGGACACTTGCAGCTGAAGTCGTTGCCGTCATCCTCACAGGTCCCCCCATGGAGACAGGGGTGGGAATCGCAGGGTTTGTGCGTCTTGTGGTGAGGTCTTCCTCGAGCGACAGTGGTGACCGGAGGAGGGGTGGTGGTGGTGGCGGCCGCTGTCGTAGGCGGCATCGGGGTGGTGATCGGCGCAGAGGTCGTGGTAGTGCGTCTGCCAGTAAAGGACCGACGGGTGGTTCCCGGCGGACGGCGAGTGATGTAGGGTGAAGTTAGGGGAAGCCTGGTGGTGGTTGTGGTGGGGGCAGGTGTGGTGACTGATGCTGTGGTGGTAGTAGTGGTGGTGAAGAAGGGGATGGAGGAGAGGCCTGTCAGAACAATGTAAAAAAGAAAAGAAGAATAAGATAGGTGTCACACAAGGATGTTGGCCAAGCTGACATCCATCATGGCCAACCCCTCCCACCTGCAGCTCCTTCAGCACTAGACTCTTACACCCCCCAGTTCACGAAGAAGTGATACCGCAGGTCATTCCTTCCCACAGCCATTAGAATATACAACAGTTCACAGTAAATACCCGCATTCCACATCAATACCAACATCATGTGCAACTATATTGTAAATATGTAACTGATATGTATGTATGTGCAGAACAGGCAATATAAACAGCAGATTCTCTTTAATATTTCCATGTTTCACTCTTACTGCTGTAAACACTGCAATTTCAAAATGATCTATACAGTAGTTAGCATGCTAATCAGCTAGCCTCACTCTAACAGGTCAATACCACAATGTAACACTAGGGTCATAGTCACTAATTTGAGACAAAGAAGTAGCATTGCTGCGTGTAGGTGGTGTGGATGTATTAACAGAAATAATATATCCATGATTGGTGCTATATTGGATCAGCATAGCAACACTCTAGTTTGCTGTGATTATTTGCCTCACTGTGTGGATATTCATTAGATGCCATTATACTGAAATATGTGCTAACACTGCTAATAGGATAAACTAATCGCACTTAGCATCTCACTTTAATACACTACACCATGATGAAGCAGTGTAAACTTTAACACAAAGAGGTATTATCCCACTTCAGGTGGCAATATGTCTGTTCTAACATTCCAATCTGTATTTATATACAGTATAGCTAAACACTTTTGTGCATCTGTTTGTTTAATACAGCAGCTTGGATGCAAAGTAACATGTTAAAACAACAATGTCACACAATAGCACACAAGAAACAAAAAAACAGATTACGGCTTTAGTGCCTCCCTCTGTTGATAGTAAGAGTTAATTTTTGAAGCTTAAACTTAAAAATTGTACGTTTCAAGTTATGCTGATTTCATAGTCAAAACATTTGATAAAACACCTCATGAATAACTTAAAACCCTTTTTCATTTTATTAATCCCCCATACCCTCTTGTTAAGTCCACATTGTATTACCATAATTGGTGAAGCGAATATTCTCGTCCTCCGGCTTCTTAACAGAGATGCTGGTATCTCTGGAGGCCTTCAGCTGTTTCAGCAGGGCTCGTTCAATCCCTTCCACCGTGTGTCTTGTATCTGACAATAAACAAGAGGTACATGCACTCAGGACAAGGCCTCAGAGGAGCACTCCAAAGTATACATAGGACTGCTGTTTCTTTAAGGGTACATCAGATATATCAGAAAGCCCTGTGTGTGACAGGTGGAGGGGCTCCGGGGACTACTTGTCCTCCACCCGCCACTCGCCCGCCTTTTTTACAGATGAATCGCTTTCATAACGTTCACCGCAGATGTTCGCTTTACTGACCATGGAGGAGGGATGCTTAACAGCACCCGTTACCCCGTATGAAGGACACAAAATGATGCTCATAAAGGGGACAGCAAAAGAGAGGAGGAGATTTGCATTGTAACAAATGAGCTTAAAGGAGCAGTCAGTTACATCTGAGATATGGCGAGCTGTGTTTTCACCATTTGTAAAAGAAACAAACTGCCACTTTGTCACTCTAATGAGAGACCTGTCAATCAATCTGACAAACTGCCAAGTCGATTTAATAAGTATAATCTAATGTGAGTGAGCTTTAAATGGTGGTGGGCAGTTGTGGAGATATTCATGTAATGTACTTTGAGGTATTTAAATTTTTGCTGTTGTTCAGTCAGTCCAGTTGGAAAAACTCAAAACTATCTGCTGGTGTTTATATTAATGACATAAACTGTTGCAAGCAAGAAATTAAATTGAAACAGAAGTAAAAAGAAAATATGAAATGAAGAAGAAAAAAACACAAACACAAAAAAACCACACCGTGGGCAAAATTAAAAATAAATGCCAAAGCTGCACAATCTTCATACCCACAAGGAGGCAAAAAACATGACAGTTTTAATGTGTTAACTTGTGAGGCACAATCAACTTGGTGGTTGCGTGCAAGTGTAACTTTGCAGCACCTTGGTTTCTATGTAAATATTAAGGGATAAGTACTCAATTTTGTGAGGAAATAAGGTAAGAAAAATGGCTAATTATATAAAATGAAAAAATCTGTGCTGGATGATCAAGGACAACATTATTTGGCTTCCTACAGTTCAGAATTAAAACTGTGTCTTGGTGACTCTATCTACATGGAAATTTCTGAGCTCTGTTTTGTCAAATGACTAAACTGCCGTCTAAATGTCATTCACTGATAGACAGGTTTACTAAATGGATAACAAGCAATACATCCTTGTGAGACACGCAGTAGTAAAACGTAGCAGCTCTGTGGTTATTGTAATTACACATTGGTTGGATTTTTGCATCTCTCACCTGGCTTGAAGTGCGCCTCCACAAATGCCAGGATGGAGTTGCTCGGCGCCAGGTTGCGGACACGGACGCTCATGAAGTCTTTGCGCACGTCCGACTTCCTGAACAACTCGTTGAGCTGATGTGGAGAGAGGGAGAAACAAAGAGAGTGAGAGGAGAGAAGGTACAGGAAGAAGAGATGATAAATGAGACCGGTAATGAGCTCCACACTATCACAGCGAGGCCGATCCAATTGCACAAGACTGTACTCTATCTTCAAGGGAGAAAGGCTGCCTCTCAAATAGGGGTACAGAAAGGGAACCTATTGGGTGTGGGTGCACAAATTGACATTTAGCTGCAGCCGTGGCATTAATTATAAGAACAAGTTTTCGGGAGGAGCTAAGATAAATGTCATGCTACCCTGACATGTGTTCTTGATTGGTTTTGCTTCTGCTGCCCCCGGAGTGTACATGTTGTAACAGCCAGAAGAGTTGCATAAGGAGGCTAGAATAAAATGCTTTTTTCAGCCAACAAAAACTGCCTGAAGCCAAAAATGTAGGCTATTATTTTATCTTAAATTCAACTGTTTTCATGAAAGAATGTAAAGAAGCCGGTGTGTGTGTAAAATGCTTGGTAGTAATTCTCTTCTTGTCAGAATGAATTAATCAGAATCAATTAATCAATCACCCTTTTCTACACTACAAACAATCAGTCAGTGAAAACAACAGCAAAGGGAATGAATAAATGAAGTGTTTTGTTTTCTTAAAAGTTTTCTTAAAATTGCTATATTATGCCAGTTCCCTGTATGGCACTGGGCTTCATTTGGATTTTTCCACAGTTAGCTACAGAATTCCTCCATGGTTAACTACAAAATAAGGCCTATATAGATGCTTTAAGGAATCTGAGCCTGAGAAATATTATTCAGTCATACATATGTGTTTGAGCTGAAGCACTTTTACTATGACTGTAAATTCAAATAATGCTGAAGGCTTTTTACTTATCACCATAATGAATGCCTCAGATTTCTTAAAAAATATGCTACCATTAGAGGTGTCCAAATAACTTCATTCAAAGTACTAAATGAATTGACAGGCCAATGTCAGGAGGCCAGCGAATACTGCATATTTATTCGGATGCACTGCAAAAGGATTTCTGTTTTGTTTTTGTAACATGTAAGTACCGAGGTGCGTCACAAAGATGCAGGTAGTGAAAGGGTAGTGAGTCTGATATTTGAAGGCAATTTCTAAATAAAAGGGAGTTTTCAGATTTATCTGAAGGCTTGTACTGCATTGACTGATGAAATAGTACCCATATGCAGTAGGTGATCCAGTAGCTGATGAATAGGGCTCATACAACACGGACACAAATACTCGTGACGTCCTGAATCTTGTGCCAGTCCACTACTCTCCTCTCTCCTCACTTTGCCTAATAAAAGCAAAAAGGCCTCGTCTTAAAAAAAAATTAAACCGCAACCTTTGCAGTAACACAGAAAATTAAGGATGCAATGCACTGAGCTGTGCTGACAAATTGAGAAATAAAATTTGTGTCTGACTTGACTGCAGGGAGGCAGTGAAGAAGTTGTATCACTTCAGTGTAAATGCTTTTCATGTTAAATCTATTCTTCTTAGTACATAGAATTCAGAGTACTGTAGCTGCTATCAATGGTATAACCAATGAGAGACAGTTATTAGTTTAGAGATAAAGCTAGCAAACAACTAATGACCTCCTCCCAGCTCAAAACAGACGCCAACACAAACTCCACGTAAGCACACAAGTATGCATGTATGTTCCATATAGAGTCAAGACTCACACCACAGCAACGAACGCAACTCCCATTTATACCCAAGTAGCACTTAATGCAAACAGTCCTTGCTACTGGTCTACTGTATGTAAAGTCTGTTAACCCTTAAAGACCCACAACTACAGTATTTTTGTCACAACTTCCAAATAGTTTTTTTGTCTTTCCCAAGTGTTTTATCACCATTTATTATAATATTATCCACTGCATTATGTATTTTTCAGTGAAAATCAAGTATTTTCCTATATTTCATTTACTGTTCATGTAGATGTTCCTAAAAGTTCAGAGTAAATTCAAAGGTTATTAGATCAAATTGGAAAAAAATGAGGAAAAAGTGACATTTCCAAAATATATACATATATCATTAACTGAACATAAAAACAAGTGTGTCTATTCACTGTCATTTGTCAAACTCCATGGGTTTTACTTGTGAATCAATGTTATAGAAGATGATGGTGTTTCCACATTCACTACGTCCAAATGGCTCATATCTGATGACCATGAAAAGATGACAAACTGCATTTTACACCAATCATTTACATGTATTCATATGATTGGTATATCTACAGATATTACACCGTTTAGATCAGTAGCTGCATTTTGTCCGCGGTGGATGTTTGGGTCTTTATGGGTAAATACAGAAAGAAGAAATACACTAAGATTTCATTTTCATTTTTGATGTTTTTCTACTGTTTGTGAAATCCATGTGCCAGTATGAGTGTGTGTTAGAACATGAAGGGTGTGGGGGGTGGGGGGTTCTTGGCGTTAAGTGGCACACCAGGCTTCAGACACACACAGGCTAAAAGCACTAACGAGCGCACACACGTGCAACAAACGCACAAATTGCTATGAGGTACTAGATTAGATCCCAGGGGGGCCGGTGACACTGATTTAACAGCTGGTGTATGTGTGTTGTGTACACAGACACAAACACACTCACTCCCATTTCATCACAGAGGCAAGGCCCTGGCTTGACAACACAGACATTTGTTCAAAGGTCTAAGCTCACCAGAGAAAAAGGACTGTGGAGAAACCTGACCCAGGTTAACTGCACAGGACAAACTGCCACTGCTGCGCCCACTCTGCACCTCACTAACATTATGATCATCCACACTTATCCAACTCACGTCCCCTAGAACTAGATTTCTGTTTTAAATATCTACAAAAAAATATCTTAATTAATCTCACATGAGATGCTGCTTCTTGGTGCTGTGAAGTGTTTGGCGAGCAATCGACAAATTAATCTTCGCATGAGTCTGCAGAGAGCTGAGAGAGAATTTTACAGTTCTCTCATTAAACTTGAAGAGTTCTGAAGGCCTCGTGTAATCTAACTCAGCCTTAAAACTTGCATGCAGTGCTTGAAATTAAAAGCTGTGTGTTGGAAAAATTCTGTTTGGTGGAAAAAAACATTAACTGAACATTTAAATCTATGCATTTTTTTTCATCTACCTGTTAGGATTTTACAAAATGCGACTCAATCACATTGCCCCCCCCAGACATCATCTTATGTAACAGCATGTCAATATTCCCTCTTTTTATTAAGAAACAAATATCAGCCAGGGTGTGTTGTTTCCCTCTGATATGATGTATATTCCCCCCCTGTCCGTGGCTGGCAAATATGTTTTTTATCATTGTTATTTTTCTATCAGATGTCCGACTAGAGAAATCACTCTAGCCCACTGTGGCAGAACAATACTCAGCAGCTTCAGGGGTGTATAGTCTGTACAACCTGCAATGAAACTTACCCTAACCTGCCCGGAGGAGCTCAAAGAATTTGATTAGTCTGGCTCTCAGTGAGGTTTTGGTGTCTCAAGATGCTTTAAATGTCGTTTGAGTAGCTTTTCCACATTTAACAAGAACATTCTTGGCTAAAAAAAAGCTACATTTAAAGCTTCCACTGTGTCCGTTGACAAGAGAAGTGACAATTCATGATTGAAATATGTCATTTCCCTTTATTTCCCAGGATTCTGTTGAATGCATTGCTTTTGATAAGATAATGGATTGTTATAGATTGACATTAACACATCATAAATCTGGTATCGCCTACGCATTTTCAAATAAACATCTACAGGCATTTATATACACACCGACTTGAGATAAGGCTGCGTGGGACTGTTGAATAGAAAAGAGACACTGTTATTTGTAACATCTGTGCTTTTCCTGCAATCACAAAATGTCTACTGTCAGAAGAGCCTATTGTCATACATTTTTTATTATTTTCTGTCTGCTTCACCTGACGTCTAGTATTCACTCATCACTCAGTTTTTGAAAACGGTATTTCTTCACTGCAAGCTTATTAAGTATTTGTTGCTATGGAATTCATTTTGAAAGGAATTAAAAACATTTAGAAAATACAATATGCTCAAACAGCATATCAGTAGAAGAAGGGCCAAAATACTCTCTAACCAATCAAGTGGAAAATACATTGTATATGTACAGCACAAAATCTATACGAGGGTAATTCAAAAAGTTCTAAGACAAATTTAAAAAAAAAATTATTTTTGAAAGTAACAAAATTACTTTTCTACATAACATCCACCTACGTCAATACACTTCTGCAAGCGATGTTTCCACCGGAAAATTCCTTCTTGATATAATTTTGTTGAACTGGTTTGACTCAGTTTGAATTTATGGCATTTGTCTTAGACTTTTTGAATTACCCTTGTATGTACAAAGTCTTAATGTTTGCAAACATTAGCATTTAGCATGAGCTAATGTCTATAACTTCTCGAAAATATCAAAATGTTTGTCTCTGTTTAAGACATCCTCTAAAAACCATCTGAGACACAAACTGTTTTATGGACTGAGGGACACCGTACTGCAGTACACTGAATAAAGATGAACCACTTTACAATCAGAAACATGTATAAAATAAGCAAATAGGTTCCCAAATAATTTTCTATAATGTATGTTGTATATGTAGAGCATGTGTTTCTGTTCAGTAACATTAGCAAACTTTAGCCACCATAGCCTAATGTGTTAGCCTATGGTTCTCACAAAGCAGCAGAATACTTAATATCTGAGCTCTTTGAATTTCTTTAAAACTGTGTGAAATGTATTAAAAAATGACTTGTTAAAGGCTCTGAGCACAAAGATGCTCATATACTAGCAGACATGACACGTTATTAGCTAATGTGTTAGGCTTCCTTCTCACAAAAGCACAGAAGTTTGTTTTAGATTTAAAATTAGCATAATTATATCTCTTTTTCTAGCTTTAGCTCAAAAATGTCACTGCTGCTGATTGAGCTATTAGTCTAAACTTGTGGTCACTTACAGCGCCCTCTATGCTGCGGGCTGTCTCTCCAAACAGCTCCGACTTGGGGTCCTCCATCTCTGGGGTGTAGAAAATCTCCTGGCCCTCCACCTGGTCCAAGTGCAAGGAACCACTAAACTTCATGGTGGCTGTAAAGACAGAAAGCGAGGTAAGGTGCTGTGAAACTGAAACACTACAGCTAAAAAACCCTTCCTCTATCATTTACTTCCCGCTGCCTTCACACAGTGCTCTTTTTGGAGTGGTGCCAGTCTTCGGTTAGTGATGGATTGTGTGTTTGCGTGTGTTTGACAAAGGGAGGTTAGTGTGTTTGTTGTTTATTGCATGGGGGTTTAAAAGAAGGGAAGGTGGTGGAGGTGGTGTGGAGTTTGCGGTGGCGGAAGAGATGGACATACAACAAATTTGACGTAAAAAGGACAAAAGATGAAAAGTAGAGGAAGTAGGAGAGGAAAGGTGGAAGGATGGGCCAGGTTTTACCAGACCGAGACTCGTCCCAAAAGCTGGCCGAGGCATGGAGGGCTGGACAAAAAGACAACAAGTTAGACAGACACAGATATACATAAAAGAAAGACAACACACAAGGAAAGAGGAAAGAGCCCACAGGCACCTTCTTCAGCAAACACCAAGCCTCCCTGTGTGACCTTGGGGGTTGTGTCTAACATCTATCAGCTCTCTCTACTCACTGTTTCCAACTCCTCAGTAAGAAAGGTATGTATTGTCTGTCCTAAAAGTCACAAGAAGTTGCTAAATGACATCATCACTAAATTTGCATAATTGGAAATCTGCATGTAATTGTAATGAACAATGTAGGAGAGAGGAATAACATTGTGGGAGAGAGTGAGTATAAAAACACTCCAAATATGTTTAGAACTACAAATGAACTATACTCTGTCAACTCTTGTTTTTTTAATGTTCTAATTCCAACCCTCTTCCTTTATCCAGGCTTGGGGACCGGCTAAAATGACCCAAAAGAGACACTTTAACTAACTTAGGTTAGTTATTTATTTGTTTGTTTGTTTAGTTTTTAGCTTCATTTTCTTCAGTTTGGTTTGGTTTTTAACCATACTTTCCACTCAGGAGTCTACAACAGGTCACAATAATACACAAACATTTTTAACCATAACATTTTTAATTTTCAGTCTATATTACCAATCGAAATGGACCAAAAAGAGACAATACAGAAAACTGTCAATGGCAATGGGACTGATTTATATTCAGAGCAGTGATTTGTTATAGACAAAGAACAATATGTGCTTTCACATCAGAGTCTCCAAAAGTCTTCAATAACACCAGAAAAGGATGATAGATTTGTTAATAGTCGTTTTTTTTTGATAAAGAGTCTCAAGGGGGGTCTGAAAACTCACTAAATATACCAACAAAGAGGCTAAGTTGCCCAAGAGATCAATAAAGTTCAATCGAATTGAATTGAATCAAATCAAATCGAATCAATTCTAATCGAATCAAATCAAATCTTTTACAGCTAGGCAGACATACTGTGTGTTTTTCTGATTGTGACAGAGAAAATAATTTTGTGCCATTTAGAGGAAAAATTTGTATGTTTTTCTGTTTGAGTCACTTTTTTTAAAATTTGCTAAAAGTTTCCAAACAAATTTTAAAAGTAGCTAAATTTGTTGTGAGGTGCTTTTTGAAATTTGATGTTGCTAAGGTAGTCTGAAAAGTTGTTAAATCTAGCAACAAAAGTGCTAAGTTGGCATCAATAGTACATCTCTTCTACTGCTTCCAGTGAACAGAGGCTGAAGGTATGTGTGTCTGTGAAGTGTGTGCGGAGGAGCTCATGAGCCGCTGATGCTAGGCTTCCACACCGCTCGTAATCAGCCAAACAAATTGCCCAAATCAATCATGGCTGCCCCTGCCTGCGCAACACAAGGGGGAACGGGAAGAGCACTTGTATGATTATCGTGAAAGATAGCCGTAATTGTCTCCTTAATGTCGCCAGACCGGTGACTGACACAGCCTGGTTAAAATTGCATGAAAAGGACAGCAGACACACCCCCCATCCCTTCTACACACAAACACACGCACACACACACACACACACACACACACACACATACACACACACACACACACACACACACACACACTGACTCAAATGTGACAGGCGCTATAAAATAGAGGTAAATGGGCAAGGTTTGGCTAGTAATATGAGCTAGGAAGGAGGAAAGAAGAGGGGATAGCAAGCCAGATCAGACTTTTAATCTGCAAAGAAGGAAAACATCAGACAGGGTGATTTTCCGGCCCACTGCTGTGACGGACATAAAGAAGAGAAAGACAGACAGTGATAAAAGGTGGGACGGGGGCTATTTGACTATGAGATTCTATACAGCTGTAAAAGGTAATGGATTTGTCAGACTTCCACCTGCACATGGAAGAGTTTACAGTAGCTCAGCGGGCTATTAACCACCACATGAGCATTTGCAGCACATTATCTTTGATGTCACATGAATGGTCTGACAGTGTAACATATGGCTGGCCTGAAGAGACTTTTAAAACAGCAAAAACTGGTGTAGCAAACTGTTTTCTTAAAGGGTCAGTACACCCAAAATATAAAATACAAACACATAGTCACAAACATTTTATGGAGATTTTATGAAAACCAACATGGATTATCTTCGGCGATATATGCTTTAAAGTAGCTGTTTACCATAATTTGATAAAAGCTTTATCTCATATGTGACCTGTTTCTCCACTTCTTCCAAATAAACAGTCCACAGAGGAGATTACACTGTGTTGGTTTGAACTTTTTCATATGGAATCTCTTTAATACTTTCAGCACAACAAAACAATATTACTTTGACCTTGTTGCCCATTGAGGTTTTACAGTTAGAGTTATTATATGTATCCAACTTTAATCTTTTGTCTGGTTTTTTAAGTTTCCAGTTTTAGGTATTACAAGTATATGAACATATAGTTATGGCTGTATTTCAATTCTGAGGAACTGATTTAAAGGATGCAAAACAAAGCATGTCGTTGACTATGATTCTAGTTCATGGTAAGCTGTTCAGTCGTGGGCTTTTTTTGTTTGCTTTTGAAAAGATAAAACTTTAGCTTTAAGGAAAACTTTAGTTTTTTCATTAAAACAACTATAACATTACCACATTATATAGCTGAATATTACTAGGCCCATGTTATACACTTGGTTGTCTTGATTATTTACATCATGGCAAAAGTTTCCAACAATATTCAACTTCAGACAAATCTACAGTTGAATTCACTGTAATGTCACATTTCTTTTCATTAAAATGTAACACAATGTGAATAAAACTTACTGTGTTAACATGAGTTCTGACTGATATGACCCCATGATAATTAAAGAAACCATTTGTTCTGCACTTTTTTTCTATTACTGTAATATTAATGTATAATAACCCTGGGTACAGCCAGGAAAAAAGATATCTCATAACAAAACTACCCACGCAGTTGAATAAATCTAAAAGGTCAGTTTTTGTAATGTGGGCAAGCTCACCTTTAAATCTATTTTCTCCATGGTCTAACATCCTCTTACAACAGAACACAGCATGATTTTAGAGATGTGCTTGTATATCTGAAAGGGTCGAGTCAACATCAACCTTGAGCCACTTCACTCCATTCACATCTCAATAAAACAGAACACTGGGACTGTGAACAATTAGTCCTTTCCGCATGAGACAGCCCACATCAATAAAGTGGAGGGCACAATGAGATGGTGGCCGGTGGATATTCGAGGAAGAGGGACATGTCGTTTCACTTCTAATGAGTGATGGATCAGCTAAGCTTTTCTTTAGGAGAAAAAACATCCAACTTATTGATCAGCCTATTGTGCCCGCTTCTTTTATTGGTAACACTTCAGCTGAACGAGCTATCGATCGATGCTATGCCGACATTGTTGGATGAGATAAATATTTACAGGCTTTAGCAGATTTGTTACGACTGTTGTCTTGCAGCTAAAACCTGTAGCAGGTGCTTAAAGGGCAAAGGGCTTTAAGAGCGGGTCCTCCAATAACCAGAGGGTTGGCGGTTCCAATCCCACTCTGTCCTAGTCGTAGTTTACCACCAGAGTGTGAATGTGTGAGTGAATGAATAATGGATCCAATGTACGTGCTTTGACTATGCGTTAATTGAAAACTACTATATAATCTAATCCATTATTGTTATTATTACATGAATGTTAACATTAACTAATGTTAGCAGTCATTCTGATAGATCTTTCAGCTAGCCTGCTAATTAGGGAAGAGTCAAACACACAGCCAATGAGCAAAAATCAGCCTGCTAAAGGGTCCAATCCTATGGTATGAATATTCTTGAAATGCAAAAATTAGACTGAAGATATTAATCAAAGGTGTTAAAATCGTTTTAGTTCAGGGGCCACATACAGACTGATTCGATCTCAAGTGGGTCGGACCAGTAAAATACTATCATAATAACCTATAAATGATGACAATTCCAAATTTTTCTCTCTGTTTTAGTGTAAAAAAGGAAAATTAGATAATGAAAATGTTTACATCTGCAAACTATCCTTTCACAAAAATTGTGAATGACCTGAACAAATTTGAACAACCTGAAATGTCTTTAAAAAAGATAAGTGGAATTTCAACAGTATTCTGCCTGTTACTAAATGTTTTGTGCCTTTGAAGATCCACTGTGATCTGTAAGCTGTAATGCACACATGTCAAACATAAGCTTTTTCTTAGGCTGTTCATAGATGTTCAGGATATTCACATTTTTTTAGAGGATAATTTCATTCATTACTACTGGCTACGCGGACCAGACTTGCGCTCCTTCGGTACAGGGATTTAATGGCCCCTAGCAAGGGGCCACTCACCCCGTACTCCTGGAGCACCCCCCACAGGATGCCCCTTGGGACACGGTTGTAAGCCTTCTCCAAATCCACAAAGC
>JAPQRQ010000026.1:26751102-26773297 GCA_037367365.1 Apogon talboti | reverse complement strand
TTGCAATCAACCTATTTTGTCATCTAGGTACAAGGATGGAAATAGTTGAATCTTTGTTATCATGTCTTTTATTTAAAGCTACAGGCTCACTCCTATCTGTAATACACACACAAAAAGTTCCAAACTGTGACTAAAACATGTTTCAAGAGAGTAATGCTCATACTCCGGTTACCTATATCTTTTCTTAAAGCTGCAGGTAGTAATTCCAGAAAACGAGTAACAGCACAATAAGCCAAGTGCATTACACAGAGGTACACTAAGGCAAGGGCTCGAAATAGAATTTAAACTATTATTGGTGAAAGGCGACACACTTTCCATGTCTTCACTGGCTGCCAAAATTCATGTCACAGTCCAACAGTTTGAAGATCAAGAATTTTGCTCACTCAAAGGAAAATTGGTTAACAGGCCAAAAAGAGTTGAATTTTGGAGTGGAGATGGTGCAGAAGTGACCGGTTGTACTGACCCCTTGAATGATTTTGGAGGCTGGCCTCTTTTTATGCGTCAGTCTTCATACATGGCTACAATAGACTCAAAAGTAGCTGGACAAAGAGAACATATAGAAAGCTTTTCAAAATATTCTGGTGCCAATGTTCTTGCAGCTGTTTGTCCTCTTAAAACAGCAAAATAATTATCACAACAATAGCCCACCCTCCATGTGCACTCCCCATTTTTTAGTTTGTGCTGCTGCCCCGCTGTTCTAATATTATATAAGAGGGGGGAAATAGCTGTAATATATTCTCATATGTTCAACACTAAATCAAACCATCTGTGCCTATAGATTAACATTTATCAATTATAAATGAACCACAGTGAATACTCCTCAGCTTTTAATCAGACCAAGGGCAAAGAAAGGTTCCACTGCAGTGCCAGGATTAAAGAATGCTTTAATGAATCGACTTTTCTCGATGGCCCTGTGCGCTGAGCAACTTAGCCTCTTAGTGATCCAGGTGGTTATGTATGTAACACCGTCATAAACTAATGGTAAACATCAAGTGTCACCTCATCTGTCTGCCTGATGACAACAAACATTTTTCTCCTTCGGGTGTCACACTACTCTTATATTCCTTATTCCGTGTCTAAGGCTGATGACATATTCCACCTCCTTTCCCATCATTCCACTGTAATTCACTTCCCAGCAAATGCCTCATAGGCTCACACATGTTCTCGGACATCTTGAAGATTTGTGAGTCAGCCGGGGATGTAGGTTAATCAGCTAAACGCCACGTGGAGTCTGCTACATCTCAAGATTGAAAAAGCTTTAGATATCAATCAACTGGCTTGCTCAGGGAGGACAGTAGCAGGACGTTATGGACATGGAGGGCTTTTGCATGATGACTCTTTGTTGGGGGGTGCGTCTCTATGGGGGAGGGCCGGTGCTAGATGCTGTCACCCACGTGAGATTGATGCCGGAGTCAGATCTGGAGAATTTCATCCGTTTGACAGCTGACAGGGTGATCGATCACTCCTCCCCACTCAGCACTCAGCCAATGAAAGGATAAGGAGATCACTATTGATCGAACAATGATCATTTAATACGTTGAACTCAGTCATAGGAAACTTTATCTAAAGCCCTGAGGTGCTGTGTGTGGAAAACATGTTATTTACACTGTTGTCTGTTTGGTCATTGGATTTTATTTTCTTTTCAGGAAAAAAATGTGCGGATACTCAATTTTCTTTTTAAACTAGAACATAAGTCAAAATGGGATTAGTGAAAATTTTAAAATTGCTTGGATTGATTTTTATTTTGTATTTCATATCATACAAAATAAAAGTGGAACTGAAAAAACACCAGACAACTACTGGACATAGATGATATTTGGTGGTTACAGTTTGCTGTGTGGGGCTGTGCTGAAACAATAAAAGACGGGTCTTGGAGAAGAAGACAGGATTGCAAAAAAACTTTTTTTTTCTTTTTCTCTTAATAGAAAAAAACCTTTTTTTTATATTTGTCTCTCTTAATAGAGTTTTGACTCTTACCAGAGACATGCACTTTTATTGTTCCAGAAAACAATGTCCTCCATGTATCATGGTCAGTTACTGTGTACATTGTCCACAGCTCTGTCCTCTAGTCTCAGAATATGAAAAAAAACAAGCCTTTTCTCATTTCTATATATAATTCTATTTTTCATTCTACAAAATAGAAAATCAAACCATTTTTGGAATTTCACTCATCCCCATGAAAAACAAAAACTCCCTTGCCTTGTATTTCAGGTTTCTCAAGCAACTCATATGTTTGTTCATTAATACGGGTTCCTTAAATTCCATAACAACCAGACTGTCCACAGTGGGCGTTTGTGTGTGTGTTCCTGTCTCGTGACACAGCCTGACTCTTGATCAGTGTGTGCTATTGATCGATCACTGACAAGAGAGTCTTTCAGATGGGCAGAGGATCCTCACACATGCATTCCCCCCTGGGTGTCTGTCAGACCCGTGGATCTCTTAAGTCTTCTGGGCCGTGCTATCACAGAGAGGGACCTCTATCTAATCTGAACATAAGCCTCCAAACACAGCGGCAAAGAAAAACATAAAAAGGAAGAGGAAAGAAAAGAATGCAGGGAATTAAAGGCAAGACAGAAGTTACTTCTAATATGTGCACGAAATGAACACACGTATTCACACTCACTCTCACACACTCCTTGCATACATATCATCTGTTTGACGAAACCAACAGTCTCAGTGGGCACCTATGCTTTCCTCTTTTGATGTTTAATTAAAACTGAATTAGGGGGTGCTGTTCATGCCGTTCTGTTTTGAGAAATATGCAAATGTCAATAAAAATGCATTAAAGAAACATACTACAACTGGCTGACAGCTGCAATACTCAAGGGAAGAAAGGAAGCATAAGAAAGAAAGAAAGAGAGAGAGAAAGAAAGAAAGAAAGAAAGAAAGAAAGAAAGAAAGAAAGAAAGAAAGAAAAACTAAACAAACAGGGGGAGGGGGAAGGACTGAGGCACTGCTTGCCAGAAATAATGAAACAGAGCAAAACACATAAGCGCTCGTGCTGCCGTTTCCGCTTCTTAATTAATGCACAGCTCAGACGGCCAAATAATGCTAATGAGCACTGGTGTCTCCTGATTCTGACGACTGGAGATAACTCTGCTGGTATTCAGCTCCACCCCAGAGCCTAGAGGATCAACAGATCTCTCTGGTTTTTATCTGCGTCTGTCACCACGACAATGAAAAGCACGGCATGGAGCTCTGGACAGAATTACGAGGCCTGTTTACTGTGTGGTTTTTGTTGATTGAGAGGATGCAAACAAAAGCATCGTGAGTGATTCACTGCAGTGTTATTTGTGCATGCAGCAGATTGTGCTATGATGGGACAGAAGAAGAGACAAAGCATTAAAATTACTAAGCATGTGGACTTACTGTTAATGTTCAGTGTAAAGCCTTGTAAACATTTTCATACTACTAATAGACCTGTGCATGGACAAAAATTTGTTGATATGAATGTATCATGCAGGGACGTCCAAGAGTCACAGACTGGTCAGTTAGTCTGTAAGCATTGTGTGATTCTTGTTGTGGGTGGGAGGACATTTGCGTTTTGCTTCAAAGAGAAACAGAACTAATACTGATGGCTAATGTTTCTGCTCGATGCTGCATCTTCTCTGGAATTTGCAAGCAAGACACTGGAGCAGATGTTGGCAAAGCTAAATATAGCATTACTTTACTCAATTAGACAACACTGTTTTTATTTAGAAACGTTCTCTAAGAAATATGCTATGTCCAGTCTGATAATGTGTTTAAAGGATTGTATAAATGAAATCATGTTGTTGTGGTTCATCTGCTCCATTGATGTAAAGAGGCTTGATTATTTAATATCAGAAAGTAATCCAAATGTCTATCACCATGATCTTTTTAATGACAGCTGATATGAAGTTTCAGCTGATATCAATAATTGTCCCAATATTTCAATCTAGTAAAAAGTCTGAGTTGTTGTGATAAGTGAATCTTTGTTGTTTTACACTATTTCTTAAGATCAGGTGTAATGATTAAAATCTTTGCTTAAAAAATAGGAGTAAAATTATAAAACATGATTTGGCTGACAAAATTAATTCTAAAGACAGAAGAAAAATGTATATCAAAATAGTTATCCTTGTCATTTTATTGCCAGGTCCTGTGATTTTTTTTTTTTTAAATCTAATTTTACAAAATTAAGGAGCACAACACAACACATCATGCAGAAGTTTAATTCTTGTATGCAATCAGAATAGTTATCAACTTTCTTTATGTTGCTTCCTGTCTCAGTTTACATTGTTGGATTTAAAGCTCAAGAAAGGAGTGTTTTCTCCTTCAACCCAACCAAAGGAAAAAACTGAAACTTTTTGCTTCTAATCTTGGTGTGAAAACTATTCATTAAAGCTTAACAGAGTATTGTAAAAACATAATTTCATGTATGGATATGTTCTTATCCTCCTATCAACTAGGAAATACAGTGTTTCCAACTCCTTTGTAAGGACGGTATCTATTGTCTGACTTAAAAGTCCCTAGAAGTTGCTAAATGACATCATCACCTAATTTGAATAATTGTAAATATGTATGTAATTGTAATGAATGATGTAGGAGAGATGAGTTACATTGTGGGAGAGATAAAGAATGAGTATAAATACATCCTAAATGTGTTTAGAACTACACTCAGAATTCTTGTTTTTTTAATGTCCCAAATTTTAACTTTGCGGTCCACTTAGGAATCTACAACAAGTCATGGTAAAAAATGAAAATTTTTGACCATAACATTTTTAATTTTCAGTCTACATTAACAATCTAAATGGACCAAAAAGAGACAATACAGAAAACTGTCAATGTTAATGGGAGTGATTTATATTCAGAGCAGTGATTTGATTTAGACAAAGAATATGTCCTTTCATGTCAGTCCTCAAAAGTCTCCAATGACACCAGAAAAAGTTGATAGATTTGTTAATAGTCACTTTTTTGATGAAGAGTCTATAAAGGTGTCTAAGAAATCACAAAATATACCAAGTGGCTAAGTCGTCAACGTTGACTTTTATAGCTAGGTAGACAGACCGAGTGTTTTTATGACTGTGACAGAGAATATCATTTAGTGTAATTTAAAGGAAAAATTTTTGTTCAAACAAATTTTTACAGTAGCTACATTTATTGCTAGGTGCTTTTAAAAAAAATTTTAAATAAAAAATCCTGCTAGGATTGCCTGAAAAGTTGCTAATTCTAGCAACAAAAGTGCTGAGTTACAGGTATTAACATACATACAATAATTATCTTTCATTCATTCATTTTCTGAAGTGTTCGATCCTTGAAAGGGTCGCAGGGGTGGTGGGGCCTATCCTGAAGGTGGGGTACACCAGTTCATCTCAGGGCTGACATATACAGGTGAATGACCATCCACTCTCACATTCACACCTGTGGGTGATGTAGACTGACCTATTAACATACATGTCTTTGGACGGTGGGAGGAAGGTAACAGTGCTAACCATTGCACCATCCTGCCCCTATAATTATCTGAGCGTGGCAAAAATCAATCTGTGTCATCTGACTCATTTCCTCATTACACTCTTGTCCCGCCCCCCACAAAAAAAGATTCTGAATATGAAGTAAAGTAGGTCATCACTTACAAAGGTAATCAGTCTGTCACAACCCACTTATTGCAGCGACTAAATCTCTGTTTGCTATGTTCTTCTTACTGCTGCAAGTAGCTGGCGTGAACACAAATCATATCATTCATTTATTGAGAACCAGAATAAGTGTCTGCAGTAAGTAAGCTATTTATCAAGTTTTCTCTATAAATCAAATCCAAACTTGTGAACAGTACTTGCTGATGAAGATAGGTCTTATTTGAGAAGTGATGGGTTTGGGAATTGTCATGCACTAATGCATGCATAAAGAAAGTAGTCGGATGAGCAGTGGTTAGATGAGGGAACGAGAAAGGTCATTGTTTTGTTAGACGGGGGAAAAAAATACAAAGCAAAGGAAGACAGGGAGAATCCTTCAACCTAGAGGTTTCTTAGCAGGATGGTGAACAGAAAAAAGAACATTAATGACATGACACAGTAAGGAAGAGGCAGAGGGAAAAAACACAGCAGTACAAGACCCCTCCTGTTGGGTCCACTTGGAGTGAGGGGAAGGGCTCGACCCCCTCAGAATCCACCTGATGAGGTCGCCCACCGGGTGACCCTGCTCTCCACACTGCCGGGAAGACGGCCAGACGGACAAAGACAGACACACAGACTGACTGACGCACTGAAACAAGAGAAAATAGCTTTTTTATACAAGAAAAGCAACACACGAGTGACAAGGAGACAGAGACAAAGAGAAGGGACAAAAGCAGCAAAAGCCACCTAAGTGTAAGACTGGCACCGGTGAATAAGAAGAGGACGAGACAGCGCAGAGTGAATGAAACATGAAGGCGACGTCTCATTTTGAGATGGTGGGATGGAGCGTGACAGGGATGAGGAGACGGATGGGAGGTGGACGAGTGGAAAAGTGACGGCACGTTTGTTATTGCTGCCCATTTGAGATACCCCTCCCCCTTTAGAGACACCATTCAGTAACATACAATCATACAGTCAACCTAGAGGATATAGAAGAGGAAACACAGAACATCCACATTAAACAGACACAGAGACACATCAAATCTTCCTTGACACATCTTCCCTGTCCTCCAGCTCCAACTCACCACAGGGCCCTTGGTGTTTGATGGGGATGAGGGTCTTGCCCAGACACTCGGTCTTGCGTAGCAAACAGTCATTGGTGTATGTCTTGCCATCTTTGCCGCAGACGGGCTGATAGGTGCCGTCGCACTCGATGGGGTCACATGAGCAGTGGGCGTTGTGCTGCTCCACCAGACACACGGCGTTGAAGAGACACTCCTCTTTACACTCCTCTGAAGCAAGAAGACAAAGCAAAGAAATGAATCCAACTGTCCTGTAGTCCTGGATGTGATTAGTTTAGAAATAGAGTTGGCTATGTCAATAATGACACAAAACACTAAACACTTATCATAGCAGAATTTTACATAAGCAACTAGAGCTGAACCGATTAATCATCGCAAACTGATTAAGAAAATAAATATTCGATTACAATTTTTCTGAATCAAAGCTTCATTTCCATAATTTCGTATTTTGAAAACATTGGTTCCACTGTTGTGTTTCACACAGACACTTATTGTAACACACGACGCCAGATCAACACAAATAACAAGGAGCATAACTCAGAGGAGACGAGGACAAAAGGAAAATGTCTATATGTTCACTTTCCTACATTTGAACCATCACTTACTCCTTTAAACTTTTAAGCTTTAACACAAACATTAAAAATATTTGGCTTTATTATTTTTTTTTTGTTGTATGTTAGTTCCATCCTAAGTTGTTAGTAAGTTGAATACAAATGTGTACACATTTTGTTCACATAGTGGTACTGGTCCTGTACTCGTGGATGTCGGCAACAGAGCCAGTTAGTTTAGAAATGGCGTTCGCTCACGTCAGTAACCATGACAGCAGTCAGCACTTGAACACATTAAAACTGTACATATTCAACCTGTAAGGAACAACACATGTCTTCAAGGTGATGTCTTCATGTCTTCTGGGAGGCAAACCTCACTAAGCTATTTTTAAGCTCTTCTAGCATGTTTACACTAATGGCCAAAAACTTGAGAAAACCTGCATTTTCTCTAAATATATAAGTATTATATTTATAGGCCTGGCAGACATCTTTTTGTTAATTGGCCTTTTCTCACCATTATGACAGCAAAACACTACTTCCAGCAGTGCAATAATAATGCTTCAGAGGGTGTAGTAACACAGTGTGTTGTGCTTTCATACAGACCTCGGCTTTAGAAGTTACCAACAACAGTCAGAACACCCGCAGGAAATGTGTACATCAATTTTGGAGGCTTCATTTACTTCCATTGCTTAAGAAAAGCTATTTTAATTCATTATTTGTTCATTGAAAAATTACTTCTTTTATGTAATTTACCTTTGACTGGTGGAGAATGTGTACAACAAGAAACAATAATAAAATCTTAAGAAGTAAATGTGCTCTCTTATTTTGATCATCCACAACATTCTTATAAATGTAAAGTTGTTCATGTGAAAAAATAAAAATAAAATAAAAAATCCACACCAGAAGTAACCGACCCCCTCCAAAACAGATGAGGCTTTTGAATATTTTTGCAAATCCAGTTTCTTTTTTGCAGATTTCCAGACCTTTTGTCAGCGGACTGTTTAAAATGTAACTTTGTTCAAAACTCGGGGAAAAAAAAACAAAACTAAGAAAAATTTAATTCTAAAATGGAAAAAACTGGATAAAAACCCACCGTCAGTGTGATGTTTGCAAGATGAGACTGCAAACAACTACATGTTAGGTAGCTGATTGTAGTTGGGTTTTGTTTAAGCTTTAATTGAAAGAAATCTGAAAAAAAGCCAAATATTTAAGACATAGGGAATGTGCAGATACCAACAATTGTTATTTTTCAACCAAATGTCTTTTTGAGTAGGCAGCATCTGCTTCCATTATGTTTCATTTCATATTTATGACTTTTTCTTTTAATTTCACACCTCTATACAGACAGCGGATGATTATATCTGACATTTTTCTTACAGCCTCATAAAAGGAGGGACAAGAGCAAGAATAAACAAAAATTCAATCTTGCAACGTGCTGAACTGATTGTTCTTCCTGTTATGTGACACACTTTGTTCAACCACTGGGAAATAAATCAGTTTTCATCCAAACAGTAATTACATGTTAGAGTGGACGATGCAACTGGTAGTGTGTGAAGAAATGGTTTTACTGAAATAAAAGAAAATGAGAAAAGAATGTGAATGCACCACACAAGACCAAATATATTACCTTAATAAATCCATTTAAACGGCTTGACTTATGCTAAACTTACTTTTTTTTTTCTTACTATAACAATAATCGTAGACGAAAAACATTTATCTAGTGACACATTTGATTAATTTAATACATGGCCCTTGGTCATGCAGCCAAACCGACAGGAGATTAAGTGTGCTATAAACCACTCTAACTTTATTAATAAAGTTTGCTGATAACTTTAATAAAAGTTGGGAATTGTAACTGAAGAATATAAGTTTAGGGTCAAGTTAAAGTCTAAACTATCATATTCATTACATTCTGACTTACTATGCAGAAATGTACTGCGGAAATTAAGGAAAAAAGAAAGAAATACTGGTAATGTGAAATGGCAAATTTACTATTGAAGTGAGGAAATCCAATTTGAAGCAGACCTCTGTTCTGAAGGCGCTCGCTATGCTTTGAATTTATTTCTTTCCCGATCAGTGGATCAAATTTGTACAGCAATTCAATTCCTTCTTCTCTTTTCTTTAAAAGCCTGTCATGCCACATTTAATTACATCTCTGCTGTATCTGAGTGAGAGGGCTACAAGGATGGCCGATGTCATGGTTACAAGTCGAAATGGCCGTTTTCATTAGTTACCAATTTGTAATTTGCTTAGGGATATGATTTCACGGATCTCTGTTTCAAATTGAATTATTCTTTCATTTGAAAAAAGACACAGTGGGAAAGAAAAAAGGAGAAAAATGCCTAACTGCTTACTCATACACTCATTCACACACATTCTGGTTCGTGAAACACAAATGTGAACAGTATGAAGAGCGGCTTTTGTGCAGTTTTAAGCCCCTTGCACTCCTCCACCGGTCTGTGGAGGCGAGCAGATGGAGAAGCAGGATGTGTCAAAGGAACTGTCATTGTTGACTTAACAAAAAGACATCCTACAGTGGAAGCCTTCCCGTCTTTGACATGGTCAGGGCCCTCAGTACATGGCTGATGGTTTTGGTACATCACTGCTGTAAAAACCTACATGGCTGTGGCTTCACTGGGTCCCGCAGACAACACAGCGGGAAAATTGGATTTTCTCTGATGGCTATCAGAAGTACAGTAAAAGATGACAGCGCTTTGTTGACTAAGGCTTAAACCCCCTGTTCTAATAGCACTGATAAGAGCCCTAGAGGCCCTTATCAGACTGGAGGAGGCTACTGCTGGCATAGATACAGTAGAGACCCTGAGACCTCAGAGTCATTTATCTCTGTGCCATGAAGTGAATACAGTTCCAGAGTTAGATTCTAATACCAGCTCACCTGTACAGCATTTAGTGTCTCAGCGCTGATCTGTGACGCACTGATACTACACAAATCACACGTCAGAGTGTCGCCAAAGTTACATAACTTTATCTGTTTCATGTGCGCAATGATGAAACGTATATAAATACCAACCTTAACCCATAAAGACCCAGAACTATTTTTTGAGGTGACTTTCAGATGAATTTCTATCTACATTCAACTACTATTCCACTATCAAGTGTTTTCTCACCATTAGTTACATTATTATCTTATTGCATTTTTTTCTGTAAAAATCAGGTATTTTCCTATATTTAATTTGTGGACCATGTAGATGATTATAAAAGCTCAGAGTAAATACAAAAGTTGTTACATCAAAAAAGAGAAACCCGAAGAAAACATGACTTTTTCAGGAAAATATGTCATTAACTGAACATAAGAACAAGCATCTACAACCACTGTCATTTATCAAACTACAACGGTTTTACTGGTGAATTGATGTTATAGAAGACGACGGTGTTTCCATGTTCACTACAGACACTAATGCAGAGGAACTGTATTTTACCTGAATTATTTCACTGTACTGATAGGATTAGTGGCTCAAATATTATTTACTTTGCTATCGTTTTATTTCAACTGTATTTTATCATATTTATATTATGCTACAACTTTTGGAGGAGAGATAACTCATCATGTTCAGTTTCTACATTATAGTAATGTTCCTTACGCAAAACAGTAGGGTGTAAAAGCTTAAATCTGGAACGTTTTTGGTAGATATTCATTAATCTGCTTTAAGTATACTGTAAAGATGCAGGCAGTAGTGAATTATTTGTGATTGTTAAGATGAAACCTTGAATACAACAGTGGAAGGAAGTGGTGGAAAAGTACCTGAGGGATATCACCAGGCAGTTGACAAATAAATAAAAGTTGTGCCACCAACAAAAATCCAACAAGAGCCCATTAATGCATATTAGTGCAATTTGAATTCTTTGGATCACAGTCTAATAAATAACGCATAAATAACACCTAGTTCAGGAACAGAGGGACTGACAATGTGATTCATGAGCAGAGGAGCAGATATATAATATAGTATAACAAAAACTACACCTAGCAGTGAAAAAATAAGTTTGAATTTCTAGTAAAAACTCCAATGGCTCATGCACTAAAGCTAAATAAAGAAATAAACACATAAATAGCCACATCTAGTGCTAATAAATAAAAGAATTCAAGTTTCATCATGTTTTCAGTGAAGCTGGTGAGGCTCTCTCGCCTCCGTCTCATCTCTGTTGAGAGTTGCACATGCAGATTAAGCATATGTTACAACCAGAGTGTGTTTGTCTGTTTTCGTCCGTGGTCTGTGCTAGCTTTTTCCAAGAAGACTGAGTGTGCCAGCAGATCGAGACCTGTTTGCTGTCCAGCTGATTAAGAGCTGAGTGGCTGTGGCTGTGGCTGCAGAGCATTTCCAATCGGCTGCAGATAAAGGCCCAGAAGAGATGCAGCCGCCGTCCTTAACAGACCTCTGGGCAGTGATCCAGCACTGGCTTAGTTTACTTATTTGGTTGGTTAGGTTAACTCAGCTTTACTTTGCAAAGTTTTTTACAAGTTAATTTGTTAAGGAATTTTTGTTTTGTTTAACCCTTAAAAACCCAAACAGCCAACAGTGACTGAAATCATTTACCAATCTAAAATGTTAAATAACTGTTGAACCACTAATCTTATCAATACATGTAAATAATTGGGATAAAATGCAGTTTGTCATCTTTTCATGGTCATCATATTGAATGTTCAGAGGCTGAACACGTTCACTACAGAACACACGTTTAAAGTGAAAATGAAAAATAAGTGACACACAAACCAACCAAACCTCAACTGGGATAATAGTGAGTGTTATGAGTGTGAGTCCTCCATAATTTTAAGATAACAGTGACACTTCATTGTCCATTCGTCTGGAAACCTGTTGCGTCACATACCTTCCAATCAAAATAAAGCTGTAAAAAATCAAAAAACTGTCTGTAACATCTAAATGCATTTACAGTACATAAAGGACCAATTACAGCAAAGCCTTGCGATCAGACAGTCTCCGGATCTTATGCTGGGCTCGACATTGGCACTGGTCCGATGGCCTGACAGTTTTTACAGCGTACGGGCCAGTACAGGCCGCAAGAATTCAAAATAAACTGGCCCGTTCAGGCCACCGCCAATACAACATATTGACCACAACAAACTAGGGGTTGACCTTTTGATCATTATCATTATCGGCTTTTTGAAGTGTCTGACGGCCGATATAATGGATCAAACTTCAAACGGGGTTATTTTGGCTCTGATGCAGCCGGCTGTCTCAGCTCTGGTCTGCTCTCGCTTCTCTGTGGCGTGAGCATTGTCCCTCCCACAGCACCATCTGATTGGTTACACAGCACATGCCAATCAACAGTGGAAGAAGCTGTGTGTGTGTGTGTGTGTGTGTGTGTGTGTGTGTGTGTGTGAAAACTGGGCAGACAAACGGAGAAGCCGCTCTGAGCCAGGTGTACAGGCTTACGTGACCGTCAGTTCAGGCAGCAGATTTTGCCAAAGTTGTAATAAACATCACACAATCCTCTACAACACATGGCTCCAAATACTGTTACTGAAAGTCCCAATATACAGTACGTATGAACGCAATAAGTGAAGCACAGTGAAGAGAACGCTTAGAGACTAGCAGAATCCAACTACAGGCTTTCCAAATGCTGCAATAAATGAAGCATAGAGTGTAATGCATATATCTGCATGAGACCCACTTTTAACTCCCTCTCTTTTTCAAACCTTTATTGTAGAAGAATGGACTTTGGTGTGTGAGTACCTGGGAAGTCCCTTCTTTTTTGTTATGTCACTTAAATTTAAGTGAGAACATTTCATTTATATTGAACTGCATGATGACTTTGTTTACTTGTAAAAAGTACAGAGCCTGGGAGCTCCTGGATTTAGTTTTGTTAAATGAAAAATAAACATGCTGAACAGCATTAAACAAAGTTAAGTGTTGGTGATTGTATGATTCAAATTACTGACACCAAGTTTTTCATTTTTACAGCAAATGAATATCGGCTCCAAATATCGGTTATCGGCCTTCGTGATTATTAATCATGCAGAATATTTTTTTAATATAAAAGATGCAGAAAAACAACCCATTTACCGTGCCAATTGCTTTCTTGTTTTCATGGTTAATGACGCCGAAATTTGCGTATATGCAATGATAACAATGCCGCATCCCCTGTGTATGCCCAAACCAAAAATAGTAGGCTCGATATGTGGACCAGTAGCTCATTGATCAGGACCAATGACTTTAAAAAGTTACTGGCCCTGTTTGGCCAGTGGGTTGGAAAGGTTAATGTCATGCCCTGTTATGTGTGGTTGTGGGAGTGTCAGTCCAGAGCTGGATACCATCTAAACCTTTTTTAATGTCTTTTAAGTCAGACAAAAGTCATATTTTGATCTGCTCTTACCCAGCCTCCTGCATCGTCCTGTGTGGATCTTCTTGAGCTTGATGCCTTTCTGCAAACCCGTCGATGTCATGGCGCACTCACTGTTGTAGGTCTCACCGTCGCTGGCGCACAGCGGTTCATTGTCCGGACGACACGACTCGGGCAATACGAAGAAGAGCGGCTGGCGGGTGAGAACCTCGACGTGGCACATCGCGTCCAGGCTGTTTTCTTTGTCTTTGCATGGGTCTGTGGAGAGACAGACACGGTGAATACACACAGCACAGGATGAGAGTGAAATGAAGCTAGAAAAACAAGATAAAAAGTATTTTAATTAGACCCTGGAGAAAGGAACATAAAAGAATTTATTGAAAAACATCTATGTCCATTTTGCTCCTTTGAGGAAAATACACAACAATAACTTGGCATCAGAAAAGAGACAGAAAATAAGATTGAGCATAATCTGTCCAGGCCTAATTTGCCTCTAAACTGGCAAATATTTAAGTTCTTTCAAAGTTCTCACATGCTGTTGGATATGACTTTGCTAAGTTTTCTCTTGCAGTAAACAAGACTATACCTGTAATATGTTTATAGGACAAATAAAACCTCTCAGTAAAGGCTGAATGCATTAACCCGTGTTTGTTTGGCAATATTAGTTTAGTGAGTTCATAAATGAGCAGTGGGGTGAAAGTAGGCGAGGACAAACAAGGAGACAAAGGCTGAGGGGCGGAAGACGGGGAAGTGGAGACATGATGCTCCATCACGGCTGCTCCACAGATAGTATCAGCGGCCCAGCAGCTCCGACTGGGACCTTGGATGCGAAGGCGAGACAAGGAAATAGATGAAGAGACGGCCGGTTTGATTTGCTCCCTGGCACCTCTTCCCCTCCTTCCAGGGGAACGTCAGTCTGGCACACTCGGCTGTATCAGTCCGTGATCATAATGGAATTGAGTTTGTGGATGTATGTGTGTGTCTGGGTGGAGGGGGTGGTGAGGGTGTTACTCCTTGAAACAGGAGCTCGGGCTTTATCCCCAACTTGCCACGCTTTCAGCATGCGGGAAGACAAAGGATTTATGTAGCACCATGACATATTAAATCACTGCCAAGCTGCCGGCGAGTCATTCAAAATACACCAAGGATGAAATACCCTATCATCAGGGAAGGAGGAGGAAGGAGGAGAGGGAGAATGAGAATAAGGGTTTCCAAAGACCTCTGGCAGAGACACAAAGAGGGACAATGTGAGGGACATAAAGCAGGACACAGTGCATTGGAGTGAGCTCTGTCCAGGCCTTAGATTGTTTTCTATTTCCACAATGCAATGGCTCGCGGAGGCTAAGCAAACAGGGGTTTTATCGTAATGCATGCAGTGCCTCTGCATAACACAGTGCCTCACCCAGCAGCCAGACCATTATCTGAGGGAGAAAGA
Source organism: Apogon talboti (assembly GCA_037367365.1). Classification (NCBI taxonomy): domain Eukaryota; kingdom Metazoa; phylum Chordata; class Actinopteri; order Kurtiformes; family Apogonidae; genus Apogon; species Apogon talboti. The sequence goes on along the minus strand of JAPQRQ010000026.1, from coordinate 26,758,347 downwards.
CCATTACCTCCCATTAACCGAGAAGAACAGCTTCCAGGATCCATGTTTTCCCCGAGCCGTGCAAGGAGGGTAATTACTAAAAGAATGGCCTGGTTGCTGCAAACACTAGCAGCATGGATAAATCAGCCACATTTGTCTGGCTGGGGCTACGGACTTGAAATAGCCAAGGCTTTCGATGAAATGGCTGCAAGAAGATTTAGAGGACCATCAGGGCCGACCGGTCCCCTGGGCCCCATAGCCCTCCCCAGGGAGGACCGGGCAACTCAGGTCACTTTGGCCCCGACTCAGGCTGGATTTATACGGCCAACCTTCTGCTGGCGGACCTGCACATCCATCTCTCTTTGCCCACCACCCCGAGGCTGCCGCTGCTATGAGACGAAGACCCTCCATCTGGTTCGACGCAAAAGCATAAAAATACACACAAACACAAAACCTCAAACTTGATCGCCTTGGGAATAAACAACCATTGCCGGATGATAACAAGGATGAGCGAAACAAAACAAAACAAAAAAACAAAAAGTCTGGGCCCGGTGAAAACGACAGCTCTGAAGACCTACTTAGAGAAAACAACAATTCGCACCGCAGGAGCTCCTGTGTGAAGCAAAGCAACCTGAATGAAAAATGAGAATTAGCAGAGTCGAGCTGTACACAAGTGGGCTGTGAAAAACAAAGAAGACAAAAGCTGGAGGTAGTAAATGGAGTGAACAACAGAGAGAAGGAAAGACAGAAGGACACGTGAAAAACATAACGTGCTGCGCACTAAAACCTCTCGGCCGGAATGGACAGACAGATGGACGGAGGGACAGATAGACGACAAAACAATTACAATATCCCTTTGGCCCAAAGTTGGCTGAGGGGTAAAAAGTATACTTGATTAGATTTTCACTTTATGAACTATCATCTGATTAATAAGAAAAAATATTAGTGTGCTTAACTGACTCAAATGGGAACTATTTTTGTATTATTCATCTTGAGCATACATGATGCAGCTTCAAGAACGAGCAGATTTTTTGTAGCAAAGTTATGACCATGTATCCTTGGTCGGCCGAGGGGTAAAAACTGAGGAGCAGAAAAATAAGACGAGAGAAGAAAACATGTTTAAAAAGCAAAGTAGCCAAAAAAGTAGCTTAAAAGTGAGGTTTTTCTAGGCATCACGCTCAGAATTAATACATGACTGAACACCTAAAGGAATTTAGTAGAGCTGAAACAATTAATCGGCTCAAAAGGATTGAAAAAATTATTCAATTGCAATTTTGCTGAATTGAAGCTCTTTCGTCGCTAATTTCACTGTTGCTAAACATTAGTTCCACTGTTGTGTTCCACACGGACGCTTATTGTGATGCACATGACGCCAGCATCAACTCTAACAACATGGAGCGTAGCTCAGAAGAGAGAACAAAAAGGCAGAACATGTCTATATGTACACTTTTCTACAACCATCACGTACTCCTTTAAACTTTTAAGCTTTCATATAAACATTACAAATATTTGTCTTCATTTTTTTCAGCTGTATGTTAGTTCCATCTTTAGTTGTTAGTAAGTTGGATACAGATGTGTTGAAGACTGTAGTGCACATATTTTTTGTAGATGTCATTTGACTTGTTTATATACATACTTTTTATGGTTGTTGTTTCAGCTGGTTCTGGAATAAAGGACAAGTTGTCATTTTCAGACATGTTTGTTTCACATTTTAACAATATTTTTGCCTATTCAAATAATTGTTTTATCGAATCAAATCAAAGAAAATAATGGATACATTAAATAATTACAAAAATAATCGATAGTTGCAGCTCTAGTATTTAGTTTTCTATGACACATCAGTCCTCATGCTGGAAGTGTGAGTATTTTTGTCTGTATCGACAAATTGTAAATTTTTTGTTAGAACCCTATTTCTAGGATTTAGGTACGAACGTCACAATCCACAAATAGTTAGACTGATATTACAGGATTCGTGGGATAAATACATACATATATTGGTCTACTTGATCCCAGTCAAAACTATAAAAACCCTACTTTGATATTACATGTGTCAGTTTCTGAATGGTTACGTATGTATTGGATGATTCACAACCTGTCAGATGATGCGTCTAATTTAACTCTTATCACGTCTACTTTTTAAGTTATTTCTTGACTTTTTAGATACACTTATGATACTGCTCCTCCTGCTCCTCCTGTTCTTTGACTTGTGTGCTTTGCTTAAATTTCATGTCAAATATTTTGCTTTAATTTCACTTATGGGAGATAAATCTGCTGATGCAACACTTACATCATCACAAATATTCACTCCTTTACTGGTTTTTGACCTTGCTGAAATACCAGTACTGACACTGGATTAATCACATTTACTTTGTTTAACTTTATTTAACAAACAGTATATCAACTTCACTCCTGTTGAACTTCTTCATGCTTTTTTGGTGACTTCTCTTCAGTTCTTTACCCTCATTTTAGCTTAGGGGCAAACAATCTTCACTGAGCATTTGGATGATAAAGAAGGTTTGGTGTATCTTAATTTGAGTTACATCTGCATTTACAGCATCAGAAATGTGTTGCCTTCAGTGGGTTTTTGTGTTTTACTTTAAGTTACTTTACAGTACAATTAATTTCACTCTCACTGAAGTATTTGGAGGCATCTCTCCAGTTCTTGGGCATGATCCAATGTATCTACATGCAGCACAACACCTGCCCTGATATGGTGTTTAGAGGATGAATCCTATGCTATTAGAGAATGATCAACTACACACATCTGATTTATGATCAAATGGGATTTTGTTTAGGGTCAAGGGGTCAAGGTGACCTTTGAGTCATGTTTTATGGTAATGTAGCTTAGGTTGGGTGTTAACCCTTCGGAGTCCCTGGACCTCGCGTCCAAGTGTCAGCAGATGGAGCATCGCCAAGTCTTCCTTTCAACTTGTGTGTTAAGTACAGATGTCAAAGTAGTACTGTGAAGTCAATTGTGTTGAAAGGCCAGGGAAAACCATGTAACTGCTTTTTGGAGTTCAACCAGGTGCAAAAAAGCAGCTATACTGATATAGAAAAAAAGAGACCCAAAACAAAAACTACTGGGCCAAAATTTAAATCCTTGTTGTTGTTCAGTGTGTTCCAGTTCACAGTTCATATTCAACATCCTAAATCTCTTACTGATGTACATTCTCAGTGCTTTATTTAGTAAAAACCTGTAAAACTTAAATTCCTCTTTGTCTTTTTCTGTTATTCCACCCTGTTTTGACCCTTAAACACCTTGTAAAGCAAAACCACTGAAGAAAAGGAACATGAGCGCATACTCACAGCAACTTTTCTGACACTTCTACTGCAGCAAATTCCAAGCAGCCTGTTCCATTGAAATAATGTCTCGGGGTTAAAGGCTTCAGAAGCGTACGATAGAGGAGGTGAACTCACCACAGTGGCTTTCGTATTGCACTCGAACGTTCTTCTGGTTCTTGCAGGCGTACTGATGCAGCTCACACTCGTTCCGGTAATCCTTCCCATCACTACCACACACCGTCTTCTCCGGTTTACCTTCACAGCCGAGGGGGCACATACATTTAGCCGAAAGGCCGTCTGAGGACTGGACACAGGTGCTGCCGTAGCTACAGGCCACATCTGTGCAGGGGTCTTTGAGCGCTGCGGGATGAAACAAACATGGAAATTAGATTTTAGCGAAGAGCAGAGGGGTTATTTACACTGGGGAGTACACCTGTCGAGCAGCTCTTCTCACTGTTACCGTACACTGGAGCGGATCACAGCTGACAGTCAGCCTTATTTAAGTGGCTGCTGGTGCTCTTTTCAAAGTCCGGTGCAGGTATTCTGAGTGTGAAGGACTACTTTGTCACTCCCAGGTAAGAACTCCCTGTCACAGCTGTCTACACATACAAACAAGTTACGTTTTATTTTGTAGTGTGAATTAAATTAGGAGCTTTGCATTCACAGCACAGTCTTTATTGCTATGCTGGAGCATGCTTTAATCGCCACGGCTGAAAAGCGACCCTCTGAATATTTACCTTTTTGCAAATGAGCTTGAGAAAGTGGAGCATAAGAGGGAGCAAGGTATTCCCCCTGTAGGACTTTGTTTCCATTCTAATTAAACAGTACGCCACTTGTCAGGTAGTGACTCGTACCGGTGATAGGGGAGGGTGCAACTTTTCATTTTGCCGGTGCTCGGCCCAATGCTGCCCTTTTCTTGGGTTTCATATGCTTAACAAAAGACAACCATTAGATTAAAATCGCTGCCATCTTGCTGCTCGATCCATATTTGTGACTGTCATGGACAAACATGTTCTCTAGCACAGGCAGCCTTTTCATTTCCTAAGACCGCCACTTTAAGAATAAATATTTACCAATGTCCAATATTAAACCCTCTTCTGTTATATCAAACATTGATGAATTTAATTTACGGGGGAGTGCATATATTAAATCTCGCTGTATTTTGTTTTATGTTTGCTTTCATATTGGCTTTTTTTTGCTCAATGCGATACTGTTCTTCCGGAGGGAATGGCACCACTGTCTTGTTAATAACCTCTGCCTGGTATGAGCACAGATATATATTATAGATGTGTAAAGAGACAGGAGAGCTGCGAGGAGTGCTCTTGATCAAAGGATTTCCCCCACCTCGTGTTCCTCATCTTCATGACACATTTTTTTCCCAACTCTTTCTTTTTCCACTCTTCTCTTGTCAAGTCCTTTTGAGGTTTGTGCGTTCGACTCGCTAATGAACACTCTTTTCTTTTCATTCTGCGTTTGTGCTGTGTTGCAACAGAAACTGACTCTAGACCTAATTTCTGACAGACGCACTTCATGACAAAGTCCTAAATTGCAGCTCAAACTCAAAGAAGACTAATGGAAAAGAACGAAATCATAACTCATTGTGATGCTATGGATGGTGGCTCAATGGCCCAGACAGCAGCTATGACAACTGGGCTGTAATCTGTGTCTAATCATAAGAACAATAAGACACTGATGACCTCTGGGATACGGTGTTACATCTGCCAGAGCAGGTAGAAAGTCACTGCTACGGTATTCACACACTAACACTGCATGGTTTGTTCAAATAAAACAGGCTGGGCTGTGGTTGCAGCATATTCTAGAACAAACAATCTTCAAAGTTGTACTATTTTTGATTCACCTGCTGATGGAATGGGAGGAGGATACACACTAGAAGAAGCACCTTGTCAGAGTGCTTCCGTTTTCTATAAAATGGTGGTTGTTAAGGTACAGGCAGCAGTCACAACGAGTTGAGGAAGCTGAGGGAGAAGCTCAGTGATCCGCCATGTCTGCAGAGAGAGGCCTCTGTTTGCTTGATCTCATTAAATAATAGCCTGGGTTTTCTCTCCCTCCACTCCCACTCTTCTTTTCCTCTGAGCAAAGCTATTGTGTTGACAGCACAGAGGGGTGGGGGAGATAGTAAGAGGGCAGGTAGAATGAGAAGGGGGAGGTGGGGGCTCTTGATTTGAATGCTAACAGGGGCCGATTTGGAAACGAAGTGCAGCCTCGATGGGGCGTTAGTGCAGATAAGCCTCCCTTCTCAGACTCAGACAAGCAGGCAAATTGCCTGGGTGAATGTGATCGGTGTAACAAGCACACAGGGAAAAAAAAACACACTCACCACAGCAACTTCAGGGAGTTCTCGCTTATATTTTCTCATTATTATTATCATGTGATAGGTAGCAAAAAAAAATCTGTGAAAGCAGGGAGCCGAAAAAGTCAGCAGAGCTGGCTTCGCTAAATTAGAATGATCCTTGCTGCCAATTAGATCAGACTCCCTCGCAGGAGTAAAACTCAGCGAGGTTTAGACTGCAAAGATAATGAGAGAAAAAAAAAAAAAGCGAAGACCGATAAGGATACAGATAGACAGAGAGATAAAGACACTGAAGCAATGCCATCCCAGCACAAACAGAGATGGAATCAGGTTTTTGATGAGGGACGGAAACAACTGCCAAAACAGACAGCACTCATTTACTGAAACCCAATTAATAGAGTTTTCTTTTCCATATTTAAACTAAAGTTGAACATGTTTGATCGATGCTTCATAATCCTTTAGTTATATCTGTGTATAGACAGTCTGGATAAAGTCCAGTCAGTTCATACCCTGGACTCGACTGGTTAATTCGACTAAACAAAAGCTTCAATTCTTCTAATCAGACGGGTCTGCAGCGTGGAGCAGACACACCTCCTGGAATATCTACAATCAGCAGGTTTACCTCTTTGGATTCACCGGGGCTGCTCTGTGTGCCAGGTGGAGTTGCATTGTGACTTGAACACCTGTGTGTTTACTTGTGATTATTTATTTATTCATTTATTTGCCTCCTGGATAAAGGGCTTTCTGTTCAGGTGTAACATGTGAAAAGCTGTGAGTGCAGGGCCGAGAAGTGCTTGAACTGTGGGTCTCATTGCGCTTCTTTGCATTTGTTAAACTCAAACTGACTCCCACAATGTCAAACTATCTGCAGAAATGTTAAGTCAGTCATTTGGGGGGGGGGTCTCATTTGCTTTCTTTGGATCCTCTGATCTGTGTCCTGGTTGTCCTTCTCTAAATTAATGCTCAATAAAAAAGACTTTAGTGGCCATATAGGAGGCTTTTTTATATCATTCCTAGTGCATTCAAAGCTTATGTTTATTGAACAAAACATTTTTTTCTTGTACTGTAGTTGAAGTTAAGAATTTAAACAATGGATTGTGACATTCCTCTGGTACTTAATTACAATATCCAGCCTGTATATGGAATACAGGGACATCAATGTTACACTCATGTCTGCATTAATTCAGTATTTCGCTTATTGGTCTGTCAGCTACCCTGCTAACTTTGGATGCAGGTTTGCTTAACCCATAAAGACCCTCATTACTGCCAACCATAATCATCTACTGATCTAAAATGTTTAATACCTGCTGATCCATTAATCCTATAAACACATGTAAATAATTGGTTTGTCAGTTTGTCATCTTTTCATGGTCATCAGATATGACCCATTTGGACGTTTTGCTCTGCAGTGAACGTGGAAACACTGTGATCTTCTACAACATTGATTCACCTGTAAAACCCGTGGAGTTTGATATTTGACAGTGGATGGAGTTTAGTATATTATATATTTTACTGAAAAAGTCAGTTTTTAATTCAGTTTTCTCTGCTTTGATATAATAACCTTCAAATTTACTCTGAGCTTTAATGAACATCTACATGATCAGTGAATTAAATATAATAATAATAATAATAATAATAATAATAATAATAATAATAATAATAATAATAATAAT
>JAPQRQ010000026.1:26715920-26727634 GCA_037367365.1 Apogon talboti | reverse complement strand
CAAACAAACCCGTTTGTACTCTTTTATTCCCTCACCCAATGAGAATCAATAAGGAATCGGATCGATAAGCAAAATCGATAATGGAACAGGAATCGTTAAATTCTTATCAATTCCCATCCCTACTGGCCATGTTGGTTTTATGGAAACAACTGAATGGATCGGAAACTTACTGAAATCATCGCCCAAACTACCAGACACTAACTGTAATAATAAACACCATTAGGTAATTAAAGTGACTTTATGACTATTAAGACCCAGCTGTGCCTTTTAACAATAATGTGGAAGTTGTGAAATGTACAAAGTGATGACAGCTACCTGAAGTAAATGGCTAAACCATATAATTAATACAAGATAATATAAGATCATATTCAATACATATCAATATGGACATTAGCTAATTCAGCTAAGATTTGCTGGTTATTGTAGTTAAGAACTGGTAAACATGATAGTATCCACTGCTGTTACTCCGCAAATAAATCCTCAGGAGAGCTGCTGGAGAAAAATAAGTTTTATTCAATAAAGAACAGCTCCAAATGTCAGACTCTGCTACTGAGCTATCGCAAGTAAAGCACAAACAACACAAAAGACACAGATGGCACTCACCTCTAAATCACAGCTGTCACTCTCTTAATTATACAGAACTTTTTGACTTATTACAAACTAAATGGGTGAGTTATATACAAATTCACACTGGTACAGTTGTCAAGGAGGGAGAAAATGAACTATAGAGATCGAAACCCTTTTTGTACCAGGCTGTAAACATGTTTCTTCCTGTTGTAATTTGGGGTCAGTGGAGATTGATTCCATTCTGTTGACCGTGTCCCAGTAGATACTTTCCTGCAGATTTTGACACTACTTTACTTTTCAGCCCTGGAGGTTGATGCTTAGTCAGAAGTATCCCTTAAAGACACACAACAATTTTTGTCATAACTTTCAAATGATTTTTCTGTCTTTCCCAAGTGATTTATCACCATTTATTGTCATATTATCCTCTGCATTTTGCATTTTTCAGTATAAATTATGTATTTTCCTATATTTAATTTACTGATCATGTAGATGTTCATAAAAGCTATGAGTAAATTCACTGGTTATTATATTTAGGTATAATATGGAGAAAACTGAATAAAAAGTGACTTTTCAGTAAAATATATGATTAGCTGAACTTAAAACCAGTGTCTCCATCCACTCTCATTGATCCAACTCCATGAGTTTCACTGGTGAATCAATGTTGTAGAAGATGATGGTGTTTCCACGTTCATTACGGAGCCTACGCAACTTTCTTGGTTGCCTAAATTAATGTTTAGAGCCTAAAAAAACAAAAACAAAATAAAAAACAAAACACAGATCTACTCATGAATATTATTAATATCAGATTAATAATAGGCTGGTAACTGGTAATTTTCTTGTTTGATTTGTCAGTTTTAGACTTCTTCATCAATACTAGGTACTAGTGACTTTTTGGGCAGATTTGAATGAAAGTGACAAATATTTTTTAGTGAAAGTATTAACCAGTCACACATCCCCTTTGTGTAACAGAAATTGTTCCTCATTTGCTTTTTTTCAAACGTACTAACACAGAACTGCTTTTTTGTTTTGTTTATTATGAACTATGTAGTTTATACCATAAATATCCCAATTATCCTGAAAATGTATGAAAAGACCTCAGCCAATTGTAAAATAGTTGAGAGCACTAAATACAGTAAAAACAGACAAAATCTCAGGAGTTTATTTTGTCACATGATTCTTACATTTCGCGCTGTGGTTCACAGCTTGTAACAATTAGCAGTAGTGACATTAGTATTGTGCTCTGATGTCAAAAGCCAAAAAATCACTAATGCAGAGTTTATAGCTGTGGATGAGCATTACCTACACTTACTCCTCTATGACAAATGCAGAGATCTGAAAAGGAAGTAATAAAAACATATTTGGCTACCATGCATCACACTGCTCCATTTAAAATGCAGCCGATAAAGCACTGAAGAAAATGATACTGACTTTATCTCATAGATGGCACATGACAAGAGGAAGTCTCTGTTCTGGTCGTGAGCATGTTGTTATCAGCAATACTATCATTAGCTTCATCATTATTATTATATTTTAGTTACTTATTTATTTCCCTGCTAACAAGTGCCTGCTACAGTTGCCAGTTATAATAATAGTGCTCTTGCTGGCCTTTAACCCTCCATGCACCATCATTACAGCACTTCCACACTTTTCTTTCTCTGTTTAATCTATTCCTGTATTCTGTGCACTCCCTTCGCTTGTTGGATTTATTTTTCTGTTCACTGCACTTGCATGCTCTTTTTCTCTAAATGTTTCATAGCATAGCTCATTCCTATCTCAGCATTATTCCCACCCCCCTCCTTCTCCAGATGCCTCTCATCTGTCTTCTCTGTCGTAGCCTGTGTTTCCTTCTGTCCTCTCTCTGTCCTCTCTATCTCTATGTTTCCTCTCTGCCAGTGGTGAGCAGTCACCAAGCTTGTTATTAGTGCCAGGTCCAAGCCGGCACTGTAATCAGACTCCTGGAATTAGCAGTGGGTCCACACTGGCAGGCAGGCACGACGCTGACAAAACACTATAGTTATTACTGAAGCTGCTGCAGTGTTGCAGCTTTGGCAGGAATCCACTGCTCCCCTCAGAGCCCTGGATCTTGATGGGTTTTGTTAAAGAGAGGCAATGAGAGGGTACAGCAGGAGTGTAGGCACCCACCAGGGGCTAAGGGATAGAATACACACTGGATGGCTACCAACGGGAACAGTAAGTGGCACACGTTTTGTTTGTGAGGGTGCAGGTGGCGCTTAAGCACTGGGAGTGTGGCCATATTGGAAAGACAATAGATTAGACATAATGGGGACGTGTTTTATTATTCTGGGATAAATGCAGGGAGGCAAAGCCTGTCATATTAGGGTGCAGTATAATAGAAATCTATTTATTTGACAATAACAAGCAATTTAGCATCACTCAGAGGCTAACAGCTTTGCGTTTTGGTCCACAAAGAAGCTGTATTAGCCCAAACATCAAAATTTTCATCTTCTCCACACTCTCTGTAGTCAATTCACCTGTACTTCACAGGTTTTCAATACAACTCTCAACAAAGTCAGTCAGATTACTATTCTGAAATGTTGTGCATCCAGAGATCTTTCTCAGATTGATCTTTTCTGGATCAAAGGCACCAGTTCGATCCCTCAAAATCTTCAAACCTTCAATATACTAAAGATAACACTTCAAACAACACGGACTGATATAAAAAAAACAAAAAAAACAAAAAACAAATTCATACTAGAAAGCTAGAAGTCCTCAAAGTATCACATCAATCTGTAGTTAAAGTTTTTGGGGTGTGAGAAACTCAAAAGACATGAACAAATGGAATCAGAAAGGCTTTATTCTCTTGAACTTCAAAGTATGAACTTATGTCACACATGAGTTGACTCTCTGTAGAGTTCACTAAAATAGCCACCCTGAGTCAAATTTAACCCATAAAAGACATCCGCCGCCGACCAAAAGCATCTACTGATCTAAAATGTTAACTACCTGCAATCCACAAATCCTATCAATACATGTAAATAACTGAGGTAAAATGCAGTTTGTCATCTCTTCGTGGTCATCACATATGACCCATTTGGACGTTCAGAGGCTCTGTAGTGAACATGGAAACACCATCATTATCTGCAACACTGATTCAACAGTAAAACCCCAGTGGATGAAGACACTTGTTTTTATGTTCAGTTAATGATATATTTTGTTGAAAAAGGCACTTTTTCCTATTTTTTCTGATTTGATCTAATAACCTTTGTATTTACTCTGACCTTTTATGAAACATCTACATGATCAGTTAATCAAATATGGGAAAATACCTGATTTTCACTTAAAAATGCAAAATGCAGAGGATAATATTACAGTAAATGGTGATAAATCACTTGGGAAAGACAAAAAAAAATATTCAAAAGTTGTGACAATAATAGTTGTGAATGGTGGTCTTTAAGGGTTAATGGAAGTGATCGCTTCGCACGTGGGTTTTAGAAAATGTGGAACCTCATACTTTAAGCCTGTGGATTTAGCATCAGTCCTAATCCATGTGTTCTAATCAGATGAGAGCTGATTAAATGGATATGACAGTGCTAGTGTAATTGCATTCTACACAGATGATGCTACTTACAGCAGGGTCCCTTGCGCAGAACCTTGATGCGTCTCTGTGTGTTACACTGGGCTTTCTCCAGCTCACACTCATTGGAGTAGGTGGATGAATCTGAGCCGCAAACAGGCGCCACCAAGGATGGACAATCCATCCTCTTACAAACACACTCAGCCTTAGCGGGGTCGGTCGGGGTGCGCTCACATACAGCACCGAAGCCACACAGCATTCCTCTGCAGCCTGAAAAAGACAAAAGGAAAAGGAAGTGTTAGGCTGCAGCATAGACCGCAGAGAAGAAGCAACAACACTCAGTAGTTTGTCAACTACTGTTGTAAGCCTTTGCTATTTGGCTGTCTTCGTTTTTTGGAGCCCAAAGGGTATATTTGGATGAGAGTGTGGAGCTAGGGAACAGTGACGAATGACGCTATCCAAGATAACGCTACTGCTGTCTGTAAACACTGACCACACTGCCCACTAGGAAATGTGATGCTCAACCCAGCCAAGTCATTTCAGCCATTTGCTAAATGTTAGCACAGAGCCTTGTGTTTAATAACAGCAACGTCAACTTTGTGTAATGTATAAACACATTAGTTACTTAATTAATTAATTAATCAAGTGTAACCACTCAACCACAACTAAAATATAAGTGTCCAACATGGAAAAAACAGAGGCCCCTCAAATCTGAAACACAGACCTAATATTTTACTAGCAGAGCAATAAGAACCCAAACATCCATCACTCCATTTATAACACGGTCCAAATAAAGTAAATTAGAGAGAAGTTGATGTGTTTTGCACAGAAGTCAATTGAAGCCAGGATTTTTTGGAACTAGCATTTAACAACCATTAGTGGTTGAATACTTTCAGATACTTGCACATTGGTTTCATTTCAAGGTAGCTGAGCTTTGGGATCAACATGTGAAACATACAGCCACTGCCAAAAAGACCGGTACTGTTCTTGAATACTGTTTAGTGTGAACCAAAAAAAAAAAAAAAATCTGCCAATGGGGGTAAGCAAAGTTTCCTTGGCTAGATTTCTTAAAATTGCAATTAAGGTCTTGCCACTGAAAACTAAAAAACGAAGGCACACTTCAAGCAAACTGTACGTATGTCAAGAGTAAAAAGTTAAATTGAGATAACTTTCTAATGAAAAACATACTTGACAAAATTATCTTTCTTTAGGCTATATAAAAATAATAACACTCATTTCCTGGAAACAAGGCTCTTTTACTGTTGAAATTCCTTTTTTGCAGCCTTACATAGTCCAGTAAACACTAAGGTCATTAAGGCACTTGTTTCCAAATGACCTCATCCAACATGAACTCCTTATGCACAGTAAAACTGAAAGTAAGACTGCTCTCTCAAAGTTTTAATGAGAGTCTCAGAGTTCCACTTAAACTTTTGTTGTAACACTAGACAAGCACGTCTGAATAGATTCATCTCAATATGCATCAGCCATGAGTTCTTTGTTCAACACTACACAATCCGGCAACAGAAATGCATCAGGGATTAAATGTGATCCTGGCGTAAAGCAAACAGATGCTCTCAATTCATTCAGGGAGAATTTGTCCACCCATGCACAGCAAGTTGTGCACAATGTGTTGTTGGGCCTGCTGTGCCTATTGAAGAATTTGGAAAAGCTTCAATATTAGGAATCTATAAAACTCAACAACAACATTTAAGAATCAGTCAACAAGCAGCCGGCTGACGGCCCTCATCTTCTAAAGAGGCTACAGTGTTTGAAGCATCGATGATCCACAGTCCGAAAAAAAACTAGGAGGACGGCAACATGAACATGGGCGAAGGTTAGCTAAACACTTCAAGGCTTCACAAACCAAGCACACAACTCATAAGACATCAGACTCAGAAGTTACATCAGTAACTTCCCACTGACTCTTCAGCTTTGATCAAGTGTGAAACAACAAACTGTGAACTGCGTCCGAGACTGCTGAATGTATGTGTACTGTACGAGTACACAGCTTAGACAGTAATTGACCCGTGTTGTGGCAGCTACAGCTGCTGTGGCTCTGTGCCCACCCTGAGGGCTGTTGGCCAGCCAGCTGGCATGACGTCCTTGCCTAAGCACGGGGAAGCGTTAAAAGAGACGGTGAGCTCTCACAAGTAGCCGATCTGATTGGAAATCTATGGTCGAAAGCACATAAAAACACTTTGGAAAAAGTCCTCTCAGTCAGAATGGGAAACAGCCATTGTCACTGCTTAGGATATACATGTCCCTCTCTCACACACACAGCCTTTTCTTATCAGTGGCTCCCAGGCCAGGACTAAATGCAAGGCGGCATGTCCACTTGGAGCGGTTGGCAGGTGGCTTTGCCGGACACACAGACACACACACATAGACACAATCTCTTTGTGTAGAGCATAGACAACTGCTCCTGCATCTGCCCAAGGCATCTCATTCCATATCCCTCCCCTCACCGAAGCACAGAGTGTGAATGTGTGTGTGTGTGAGTGTGTGAGGAGTGACAGGCGAGGAGGCTGTTTTTGACTTGCCCACTGTTCCCTGTGGGAGAGCGCCTGACAGCTACCTGAGCTCACTCTCTTTCATACCAGGGGGGAAATAGAAGTGAATGTGTATGTGCGAGGCTAGCCATGAACGCATCTGTATTCCTGACAATGTGTGTGTGTCTGAGAGGTGTAGGCATTAGGTGTCTCACCCACACACACATATACACACACACACACACACACACACACACACGACCAGGTGTGAGAGCATGAAGGCCTTGTCATGACCGGCCCAGTGCTCTGCCATCACTTCACACCATGGCGCGTTGTGTGGTTTTGTGCGTGCGAGTGTCAGCGTGTGGCTCGGAGGCGAATCCATGCGAGCAGAGAGCAGAGTGACAAGAGGTGAAATTCAATTGAACTGTGTCAGATGTGTACGAGAGGGAGGGATGGTGTTTGATAGCATGGCAGAATATAGAACGAAAAAAACGGAGCCTGAGGTTGAGCTTAGTGTGTGCCATCTGTACAAATACATAAGCACTTACTTATCAAAACTAGAAGGACACTTGGAAAGTGCAGGTTCGGCCATGGTCAGACATCCGCTATAGTCCCTGTACCGTATGTATTTTTAAACAAAAACAAACCAAACAAACTGTGACCTGTGGTTTCCACTATGCTTTCATTGATGCCACTGATCCCTGTAACTAATAGTTATAATTGGTTTTAATTCAGCAATTGGTGGTTGGTGATTGTTTTTTTGTTTGTTTTTTTACTGTTGAAAGATTACCTTGTAACCTTGTCATGGAACCACAACTGAAGAGGACAAAATGCATGTATCAGACTTGATTATGAAGGGAATCTATTCTAGTTTCTATGTTTAGTGTGAGGCTAAAATACAAACTAAATAACATCCATTCAAAAATGGTATATCCCTAACTAGTTTAGAAGAACTGCAACAGTTTATGATGTAGTCTTCAATTCTTTTCAACTGTTCTGACAATTGTTGAAACTGTTTGAGTAATGGAATAAAGGAAAAAGATGTACTTAGCAAAAAAAGTGATAAATTTTTTAACCTCTATATAAATATATAAATTGATATGTGAATAAGAAATTAAAATAATATAATAAAATGATTAAACAATTAAAAGAATCCATGTGGATATTAAGATGTTAACCCCTTAACGTTGACTGTTGCAAATTTGTATCATAACCAAATTTCTATCTATTTTATGTGCTATAGTCAAATTAAGAATCTCCACTTGATTTAGCATTTGTTTGAAAGCAAAAACACAAATAATTTATTTTTTAATAAACTAATTTAGGCATTAAGGAGTTAATCTAACTGATAATAGTCTAAGTTAGTCTTGATTCTCCAATGTTAGAAATCTGACCAACCATTGCAGATTTTTTTATGGATCTACTGTAAACTTTCTATTCTTCTACCACGTTTCATGAAAACCTGTACAGTAGTTGCTATGAAATCCTACTGACAGAAACAGACAGATGAAGGAGTGATCACAGTATAACCTACTTCACTGAGGTTATTATATTATCAGTACAACCTATATATCCAGAAAACAAACAAGACTAATATTGTTACACAAATAAAACTGAACAGATTGCACACACCAACAGTGAACACACCACCTGGAGAGAAGAAAAATGAGGAACGTCAACGGTGGTTTGTAAGCAGGCCTCTGTTCTCTGGTGTTTTCCTACAAGAAATCTCACTGTAGCCTCCAGCTAAACTGACTGACAAAAGACTGACACCAGAGCCGAGGGTTCTGTCAAAGTGAACATATCAAGTGCAAGCTCTGGACTCGAGTGCACGAACTGCATACTTAGATACCTGGAATTCTTTTCCTGGGAAAATCCTTTGGCACCTGCACTGGAAAAGATACGTTTGACACTTGGATTTAGACTGGAGAATTGCAATATCTACTGTAGCTGGGGATGAAAACTTCTCCATCGAGAAAAACTTTGTCAACAAGAAACTTGAACAGCGCTGGTCTTGACCTGTTTTGATTGACAGCTGATCTGTGGGAGCGCAGGCACTAAAATCCAAACAGAGGATTGTATGGCCATGTCCTGGAGTCAGAGAAGCATTACTTTACAAACAACTCTGATAAAATTTCATCATTGTGAAATTCAAGTATTGCTTTCCCACAGGTAGTGTACACTGCAACTAGTACATGTTTTGGTCACTTACTTTTTATAGCAAAGATTATGTGAGGAAACTCATTTTGCTCTTAAGTGTATCATATTTCCGCCACTAGGGGTGTATCAAGCAAAGTAATGATTAAAAAAATAAAGTAGGAGGCATTCACACTGTCACCCTTTGTGTTCGATTCTGATTCACTGCTCAGATCATTTTTTTTGCGTGGATTTAACACAAAATTATCATGCTACAAAATAAACTCATCACAGTCCTAAACTGAGGCACGCATCATTTTCTATCCAATGCACATATTGAACTATCGGTTCAAGTTATGCATTCAAAACCTTAGTTTTAGTATGTTTTTTAGTATCTCATCATGATACTTCATGTTTTGTAGGATCAGTGTTTTACTATTACATACAAAGTTATTAATGCAGTTTACTGCTGCCTCCATGAGTATTCATTCCAGATTTTGTGGTTCATATTGTCATGCAAACAAGAAATTTGAGTCACTTATGAGTGAAAAGATCAGATTGGGGATACTTTTGTCTGCTGTGTGAACTTGTGAAGTACTGTGGCATCATGGGAGATGTAGTTTTGACCACTATATAAAAGTCAAGTGGAAATTGTGTTTACAGATAAGGCCATGATTAAGGTTTAACTCACATTAAATTTATTTAAACTGAACATCACACTAAAATGATTTATCAATAAGTCTAGTACTGAATACTAAAAAAAATCTAGGTGATTCTGGTGTAGAGGTGTGTTTGTGGGTGTTAAATACATTTTTCTTGAAAGTTTGCAAGTCCACTCAGGAAGGCTAATATTAGTTTACAAACTGAATGTATAGTAAATATTACTGCTTTAAATATGAATTCATATAGGCTACAATAACTGTCCACACAAATACTCCAGCATTTTATCATCCATAAAAATGACTTTGGTAAAGTGTTTGACACTTCAGAAGATGGCTGCACTGCACTATTGTTATATTGCTACTAACAGCTGGTGTACAGTATCTCCAAAATGCTTTAAGGTCACAGCTGAATAACTATGTATTTCTTTTGCTTTTGTTGACATAGAAATAGAACAAAAATAACTTTCCTCTTCATACACTGGATTCTTTACTGTTCTGAAGAGTCTGCTGAGGTGTGAGCTTTTATGTGCAAATTGTTCTTGCACACTTAAGCTTATGTCATTTGCAGTATGAATGGAGGCTTTGTACAAATGTCTTTTTGAGTGCATATGTGTGTGTGTATGTCCACTGGGCCATGTAACTGTGTAAGGTAATCTCCCTCCATCCCTGCAGCGTTAAAAGCTTCACTTCCATGCAATTTTTTTCCTTCTCTCTACCAGAGGCTGAGGGGAAGAAAATCCCATTGGGGAGAAAAGACAGCATGTCCAGTTTGCAGTTGTCAAAGCAAATGCCTCATCCAGGTAACACTCCAATCCCCTTGTTTGGACGGCTCATCCATTAAATATGACACAGTGTCGGAGCCTCGAGCAGCTTCCGATGCGTCGGCAGGTTATCAAAGGAATGGTACAATACAATGGTGATTAAAGTCGTGAGAAAAAAAGGATATGAAAGAAAGTCTAGTGGAGTTCTTCGCTGACGATTTTCTACTGATTCTAATCCTTCGCTATTCAGCATTGGTTTAAGATGATGCACATTGCAGTACATTTCTGTGGTGGATCAAAGCACAAAACAGTGTGCTGGAAAAATACATTCTTTACAAGGTGTCACCCTTGTTAAAACTTAAATCAAGACCAGTCAAAATACAATGGAACCCTTTAAAGTCAGTACCAGTGTTTGACTCCATGCATAATGGATGAAAGATACATTGAGTTTTTCATGTCATTCTTTATCTGTGCAGTAGTTTGCTTGCTTCTCCACATAGAGTCAGACAGGCAGATTCAATAAATATGGCCTAAGACCAATAGTTCCTATTACTTTGAAATTGTTTCTACTATGTGAAGAAAATGTCCCCATGGCTTGTGTTTGCAGTGAAATGCTCTATCAGTTTCATTGTTTTGCTGCCGTGTTGCATTTACCTCAAACATAGCAAAAAAAAACCAAGAGAAATGGACTGTTGTGGCAAGCTTGAGCGCATTCAGACCCAATAAACCTTGACAGAATTGCCTTGACAAACTCAAAATGGCTACTATAGGGAGTGAACATTGAAGGGAGGGATACCGGTGTAGATTTGTAAATTATTTCATAGCAGTCCAGTTTCAGCAGGAAAGAAAAGAAGAAAACTGTAAGAAAGGATGAAAAAGAAGGCGATGTGCACATGAATAATTTACCGTTCTGAACTTTACATGGGTGACAAGAATAGTGGTCGAATTAGCGGGAAAGCTAGGGCAGTGACACACAAATGGCAAACGTGTTGAATAAAGCATTCAGATGTGTCGTGATCAGATTAAATCTCCAAACGGTGGCTCCGACATTGACTAATGACCTACTGGCTGTCAGGAAATCGGGAAACGGGAAGTTGATGTAGAGAGATACAGTTCGGTGGCACTGACGCGACATCGCATTAATGTTGAATGAGTCTAAATTCATTACGCTCTAGCACTCCTTGGGGACATCTTCCACTTACTTCCTAATAAAGGGAGCCTTTCTTTCCAGCTGACGCTAAGTAATACAGATGTGTTCCTCGGCCGGCTGGCTTTTAACAGTCCTCTTTTCTCTCTCTGTAAGAGGGCTTTAGCCTCTCTATCAGTGGAACGGTGCCAGAAGACCTTCGCGATGAGGGGACACGTTGCTATGGTAACAGTCAGTGATGCAATCGGCACAGAGCAGCTTGGCTCATCTGGTCTCCGAGTGGAAACTTTCCGTCATGCACACAGGTGGTTTAAGCGGTGCGTATCCAGACAGACAGACACACACACACACACACACACACACACACACACACACACACACACACAGACAGATGAGAGAGAATGTGCAGATGTA
>JAPQRQ010000026.1:26646302-26668577 GCA_037367365.1 Apogon talboti | reverse complement strand
GTGTGTGTGTGTGTGTGTGTGTGTGTGTGTGTGTGTGTGTGTGTGTGTGTGTGTGTGTGTGTGTGTGTGTGCGCGAGAGTGTCAGTGTGCGAACGCGCGCACACATCCTGAGGTTCAACTGCAATCTGTAAACAATGTTTCTGGATGAGTGAAGAAAAACAAGAAGCAAGGGGTGAAATGTTCAAGAGATCGCAAGTGTGTATGTGTCTGACAGAAGGAGAGAACACTGAACTGCAGAAGCCTGACTTCCTGTCAAAAGCAACCTTTGGCTCTGCGCAATACTAAGACATATACAGCACTAGCTGTATGAATAGCCTGGATTCTGTCAACAAAGAGCAAAATGCTCCATTTGCTTCCACTTCTTAATAAGGAAAACACTGACTGTGATACAGGACTCTGGTAATAGCAGGATATCACAGCATCATATTGTTCAGCAACACGTTGACACGGCAAGCCACTTATTTTCCTCTAATTAACAACCTGACAATGAAATTCGTTGAGCTAGTTACACTTCCCAGTGTGGTTATTCTCTGACATAGTCACCCGACAATTAAATTAGTGCCTGCCTGTCACAGCTTAAAAAAGGAAAAGACAACTGAGTGCAGATTTAAAATAAGTAGCCACTGTGTTAATGAGAAGGAATGAATGTCTTAGCGCTGAATGGCCTCCATCGTCATCAACATGCGTAGAACATAAAAAGCTCATTTGCAGCAACTTTAGCCCATTTCGCATGCTAATTACTTCCAATACATGACAAAGTGCTAAGAAGGGGTGGGCTCTTGAATATCTTTCTTCACTGCCGCACTGGATAAGGATTTTGATAAAAAACTATTAATTAGCTTTCATGAATCCATCATGTCGATGGAGTTTTGTTTATGCTGCTATTGGTATTACTTCAATTTCATTTCAGAGACTCAGCATAATAAAGTTTTGTTTGTTTTTCTAAAACTCTTTTTGTACTGTGAGGGGGAGAGAAATCAGTTGTGCAAACTTTAGATGAACTTGCTGTGTGACTATAGGGGTAAAAATAAAAAAAAAATGTTGCTAATACAAGCAACTGGGGGAAAAATGAATTTTTATCACAGTGTCTCTGCAGGTTTCAACATGTATTATTTGAGAGTTTTTAAGACATTTTGAAAACCATTAGGAATCCAATTTCATGCCTATTTCCTATCCAGTCTGGTGAAAAAATTTACAAAAGGATTGTTAGTTTGTGATGTCAGTAAGGAACAATACTAGGTGAGATTGTCGTGAGATCGTGCCAAATGTATTTGACATCGAGTGCTTGGCTTCAATCAAACACTAAGGCTACGTTTATATGCAGCCAGGTATTTTAGAAAACATTACTTCCGCTATGAACCTGTGGGGATGTAGTCCTTTCCTGTGTGCCGTGCTGTGATAATCACTCCTAGAACTCTCCCTCTATTGCTTAACTGTTGATAAAAAGAATAAGTAAAATTTTTATGTCAACTATATGTTGACTAGTCATTGTGGACCAAGTGTATAAATGGATTTTCTTTCAGCTAATATGATAGTTGTGGACCAGAGTTAACAACCCAGTAGGGATATGAATCCCTGCCACTCAGGCCAATTCGATACACATCTCAATACGCTGCCAGCGATAAGATACAGCAACGGTACAATGAAGCCCTCTGCCGATACGATACGATTCACCCCTGTTCGTGATGCGATGCGATTCATTAATGATTTGACTTTATTCAATACGAATTCGACACAATCAGGGGGCAATGCCGCCTTAAACAAACGTCCTGCCCCCTCAAATGAAAGTTTGTGAAGTTTCAGGAGATAGGGAAAAGGTAAATGAGCTTCACAACAGTGGGAGAAGTAAAGGAATTAGTAACGGGTGTTAAGTTTCACTTTCACTTTGCACACACCCATTTTGTGGTACACGCGGCATGGACCGTGCAGCCCCGTATATACACCACAATTGAATAAGTAGGACAGAAACTGGCCGACCTGCACACTCTCCCCATGATTACACACTGCCACACCAAGAGATCAATTCCGCAGGACACACTAGCTGACAGATAGTGATGGTGCATTCAAGGCACCTCGAAAACATGGATGTAGAGGAGATAAACTATATAATAATCAATGTAACCATGGGTTTTACTGATGCAGACACGTTAACAAAGATACATTCCGCATTTAGCCAGCAGTTGTATCCGTTGCACACTGAAGCTACCGGTGCAGTCACATCGCAAACGTCTGTATCGACCCACCGGTTCAAATCGATGAATCTCTCCATCCCTACAACACAGAACTGCCCTTTTGCTGCTTTTACTGTTTTTGAGGTGAGACGAATTAGGTTGCAATTCACAACCCTACCACTGGATGGAACAAAATTTCTCACAGAAAACATTTAGCGTATTGAATGCCTGAAATTCGGATTGGTTTTAGAATGTTTAAGACCTTTCTGGGTTCTGCAGAAACTTGGACTTTTAAGTGAGAAAACAGCCACAGTAAACCTGATATGTGTGAAACTCTTCAGATCAGTGATTACACCTCGATATGGATTCTGTAAAACAGACTGATCTAATGCCAACAAATCAGAGCTGGTTATCAGGGACGCCAACTGACATCTTATAGATTATAGCCACAGATAGCCCAACATGCTGTCTGTCCACATCAAGGGACATGCTGATCCTTACCATGTCCGAGGTCCTAGAAATAACCTGTATCAACAATCGGCAGGGGTTACTCCACAGCTCGGGGGATGGGGGGTGGGTGGGGGATTTCAAAGCAAGGCTAAATTGTGTCAACAATTTCTCCGTGGCATAGGGAATCAAAAGCATCTCGTACTGCACCCTCAAGCTCAGTCAATCTGCTCTCCCTCCTTTCTGATGTTTTGGTGTTTTCTGTTTTTTCACTGGATGTCTGCAGATCAATATGGGGTAGGTTGAGTTACGCTGAGTTGGAATGCTGTCAAAGACGGATACTTAGTTGTGAGAGCTGATGGGACTTGGATCATTTCATTTGTTTTGAACCTTTATTTAACCAAAAAAAAATGACTCGTTGAGATTAAAAATCTCTTTTTAAAGAGTGTCCTGGCCAAGGCAGCAGCAGCAGAAGTTACAGACATACATCCATGCTAAAAATGTACATAAAACACATACAAACCTCAGTTCTAAAACCAGGCATAAAACACCAAACTAAAAACATACAAAAAAAAACACACCACCAATAATTTGAAAGGTACTAAAAGTGCATCCAGATGTATCCTTTTCCCATTCATTTAAAATTACTTTGAATGTATTTAAAGAGACCAGCTCCTTCATTTTTAACTCCTTCAGTAGGTTGTTCCTGACAGTGGGAGGAGAACATTTAGAAGCTTTCCTTCCCAGTTCCCAGTTGATCTAAAATGTTTAATATCTGTTGATCCACTAATCAATACATGTCAATAATTGAGGCAAAATGCAGTTTGTCATCTTTTCATGGTCATCAGATATGACCCATTTGGAAGTTCAGAGGCTGTGTAGTGAACGTGGAAACACCATCATCTTCTACAACATTGATTCACCAGTAAAACCCATGGAGTTTAACAGATGACAACTTTTGTAAACGCTTGTTTTTTGTTCAGTTAATGATATAATTTGTTGAAAAAGTCATTCTTTTCTTCAGTTTTTTTATAATAACTTTTGATACAATTCTTGGCTTTTACAAACATCTACATGATTAGCAAATTAAATATAGACCAAACCCTGATTTTTTTACTGAAAAATGCTAAATTAAAAAAATAATATTATAATAAATGATGATAAATCACTTGGGAAAGACAAAATAAATCATTTGGACGTTGTGGCAAAAATAGTTTGAAAAATAACAATGGATGGAGACATATTTTTATGTTCAGTTATTGGTATCTTTGCTGAAAAAGTAAATTTTCCTCAGTTTTCTCTGTTTTGATTTAACAACCTTTGAATTTACTGAATTTTCATAAACATCTACATGATCTATGAATTAAATATAGGAAAATAAGTGATTTATACTGAAAAATGCAAACTAAAGACAATGACAGAATAATAAATGCTCATAAATCACTTAAGAAAGGTTAAATAGTGGGAAAATTAATTCGGGAACAGCCACAAAAGTAACACTGGGTTTTTATGGGTCAAAGTCATTCCAGCAGATGTAGACCAGTAAATATGATATAATTTCAGTCATGATCAACCTTTGAAAAAACACTGCTCTTTGGATTCTCCTGTAAGCACAAACCACAGTCAAGAAACACAAAACATGACAGGCCAACTCTGACCGAGGTGAGAATACAAAGTTCAGCTGTAATCTTTGTGTACTTTAAAAGGGCAACAAACTTTCACTTGATTAAGTCAAGGCCCCTCCCCCCTCAGCCCACCCCAGCCTCACTCACTTCCCCCTACCACCCTCCACAATAGCAGGCTAACAAGCTGCTTTCTGTTAAAAGCCGGACATGACAACTCTTCTGTGAAATCCTAATCCTGGAGAGGCAACTTTACAGTGTACCTTTGATATCTTGATGTGAGACATTCTCAGCCGGTCCCCCACCCCACCCCAGCTAAAAGATGAGGTAGATATTTTGCCTCTGTTGTGTAAAATCTATGATGTGAAAAGATTTAATTAAGATAGGCCGAGGAGTCATAATTAATTCTGCCTCTCTCCGACTCAGGCTTACTGTCAAGAACACAGGGAAAGGCTCAAGCAGAATAAATTACAGCAGCACTGTGTGTATGTGTGTATTTGTGTTGGTGTGTTTGTTGTGTGTTTTATCCCCATCATCGGTAAGGGGTAATGGGTGTAGAGCACTTAGTTACTCTATTCTCCCTGAGCTGTTCTTGTCAATTTTTTTAAGAAGAGCCATGCTCTCAAAGTGTAAGTAAGCCTACTGGCACTTTTTTCCAGGCGTCCCACCATCCTAGATCAAATCACATCTCAGCCCAGGAGTTTATTTTGTCTGTCAGTAAGGAGGATCCTCTGGGGAACGCTGTCACTGACAAATGTGAAATTGAAGGATTCACAGTGAATGGGCTGCTGGCAGCTACTACGTTGTGCTGGAGATGGTTACAGCCACAGGAGACCTCCGAACTATTGGAGGCAGCGCTTCTAAATTAAATATTCTCTACTCCTGTACAGGATCTTGCTTAGTCTGTGTTTGGTCATCTAGGGATGTAATAGGATGAAATGAAAGATGTCTCCAGAGAACTACCCTCACCTAAGTTTACGCTCTGTCTTGAGACTTTGGAAAGAGTTTTTCCTAGGTTCAATTGCTAGCACAACTGGCCCTTCCCAACAATGTCCAAGTGGAGTGAGGTAATGCTCGTAAAAAAGCTGCAAATCTGACAAAAGTAGGGATGCACCGATCCGACTTTTTCAGTTCTAATGTTGATACCAATGGGGGGGGGGGGTTGGTCGGTTTCTGTTCTGTATTTTTAAGTAAAGAAAATAAATTGCATTTCATAATTTAATAATAACATGTAGTAATGAAAATAGCATTAATATTATTAATTACTGAGTCATGATACACTCAGTGACAGTGCACAGGTTTTGGCCATCCACTTACTTCTCCTTGTTTTGTCATAAAAGACCTCTAGAGCTCTCCTGTATGGAAACTCTGCTGGTGGTGGCCCACCTATTATGGTCCAATCCACAGATTAACACTATGATCATTTTATTTGAAACACTCAGTTTTCGTTTTAGCAGCCAGTCAGTGTAGACAAAAAAAAACTTTCTGTACTGATCTTCCGATTACCTCAGAAAGGTGCAGTGTCACATACAATTTTTACCCCTGTATTATTTTTGTACTTCGGGTGTTTTTGCACTACGTGGGTAAATTTGGAACAGCACACAGTGTGCTAGTTTTACACCCGTATTATCTGTACTCCCATTAACTGTGTAGTTTTGCATATCCAAATTAAGTGACATTTACTACAGTAATTGATAAACAAGGTAAATTCAGTACGACAGGTTTCACTACTGGATGTTTACATTGAAAAGAATGCAGTTGTGCATGGTCGACAGATTGGAGCATGTGCATAATTCTTAGGGGGGTAAAAAAATGTGGGGGTAAAAATTGTACAGCGGCATGGAGCGTACGCGGCTTCTTATTAAAAATAGTTGGCCTAATAGTAGTAGCTTCCTATTATGCATATACTGAGTCTAATGCGACAGTGATTATTTTTTGTATCAAATGTATGGTGTGGCAGCAAGGATTTTGCCATGGCAGTGCGCCACAGCAAAACCTGATGCATGACGTAGCTCATGTCGCAAAAATTTAAAGAGGAAAGATCAGTCTTACACATCAGTTGCTTTTACAGATCCCCCGATCCAGCTAAAATGTTGATATTGGGGCCAATATCCGATCCTAATATCGGATCAGTACAACCTTAGACAAAACGCACCCTCAAAGCTGAAAAAGAAGTGCCACTTTTCTGAAGCCCATAACGTAAGAGATGAGATGTCAGATCATAAACAGAACTGAATCTGTGATCACTTATTAAATATACTTACTGACTGATCACAAATTAACCAATAAAGACCCAGTGCTACTTTTGTGGCCGTTCCTAAATTAATTTTTAGCTATATTTAACCTTTCTTAAGTGATTTATCACCATTAATTGTAATACTAACTGCTGTATTTCACATTTCTCCAGTGAAAATCATGTATTTTCTTATATTTAATTTACTGATCATGTACACGTTCATAAAGGCTCAGAGTTGAGGTTTATAATATGAAAAACACATGTGTGTTGCTTTTGTTTCTTTTATGTAGGATACAGCATTTAGTCAATAGCACACAACAACCTGCAATAAATTTAAAAGAGAAATTACTTTGATAATCAATTCTCACTTATTATTATTTAACCATCATTGTTTGGCAAGAAGTGTATGCTAACATAGCTAACACTATAAAGGGGCTTTCCTTGAACCAACAAGTCTATATTGGTCAATTTAACTCTATATTGTGAATGTAGATCTCAAATACATACTGTCGTCCTTCAGCTAACTTAATTTAATTTCTGAACTATAATTATGAAAATTTGAAATATCAAAATTTAAAATATTTCCTTTGAATAACTGTCACAAATGTTATTGAAAACACTACAGAATGGTGGGGGACAGAGGGCCAAGAACCTCATTCATCAAGCACTTTTTGGAGTCAGCCCCTTTTCCCATGTCCAATACTAATCTCTCAAGCTTTCTGGATTTGGCACCCAGCATTTGACACCCAACAACTCTGTTATTATCAGGAGCCGACAGGCAATAATGAGCATGGCCTGAGCCAAGCAACTGATGTTTTGCGCTTTCAAAGAACGAGTCTAATTAAAGGCTGCTTTGTGACTTTTGTCACTTTTTTGAGTAGTGATTATAGACTATTCATTGGGGAAGATTCGGCAGCTATTTGTGGGTGGTGCGCTCCACAAATATCATCTGAGAGCTTTGGTTATGTTGTGTCGAACCTGCATTTTTCACAGCAATTCCCAAGATTCTCTCACCCTAATTTGCAGAACAAATCCTTTTACTTTCTGCAGAATCTGTTCCTGCTAATAAGAAGGTCTCATCAACGGCAGTTCAGAGACAACCTAAGCTACTTAAAAATGCAGACTCCTTGGTATCCTGTCTGTGATTTCCTGTAATTAAGTACTGGGAAATGGTGTGTCCTTGACGCGGAGGACAAGTTCAGTAGAACAAGCCCTGTGCTCTTTGGGGCAGATTTGACTAATGGCAGAGCTATATTAGCCCTCTGCTGGTTGAGAGTATCTTCTAAATTGCCCCTCCACTGCCACTACAACCATAAGTCTCCAAAACGGTGGCCTACTGTCGTATTTGGGCCAACTCTAATTGTCCCACTAATCTCTCCAGCGTTAAATGACCCACAGAAACTGTGCCCCACAGGGCAGGCTTAACCCGCTGATTGGAGACTTTGCTTTTTGTTTTCCCTGGCATATTAAAAAAAGCATAGAGTGTTGATGGAAAGCCTACAGAACTATTGGAAATGTAATTAAGGGCTAGCAGCAGCTTTTAAACGGTTGACTAGTGCAGAAACAAACTGTGCCCCTCGGACAGCAAAAACTTTAATACATGGGAAATGAGTGGCTCAATCGATAAGCAGGGCGTTATTTCTTTTGTAGGAGAAAATTCAATGGAAGACAGAAATGGGCTGCTTCACTGCCTGCTTACTGTTTTTCATTTTCTCAGCGGAGAGCCAAATTCCATGGTAATATTTGCTTTAAAACCAGACAAATAGAAACCTCTTGGTGAGATTTAATCATTTGTCAAGTCAATTTCATCTTTCATTAAGACAAAAACAAATAGTTTCTGTAAGCTGTTAGTGCAGCAATCAGGTCTCCAGTGTTTTGTGTTACAAGGCACAAAATGGAAAAAATAGAAATCTCTTAAAACTCCTTAGGTGTTGAGGTGAAACAAGTTGAGAAATTCTCCAATCAACACCTCAGCCATTTCAATTTGACAGCCAACAACTTATTGTCCTGACTTAGCCAGACAATGACATTCACAATAAAACCACCTCTAATTTGATACCTCTTTAAGATGACGTCTTTCACAAACTTCTCTTTCAAACAAGAAGGCCTGGAGGGCGAATGATTGAGCAATTATCAGAGACAGATTCAGCAAGTCCCCACTGTGGACTTTTGTGTCCACAATCAGCTGGCCATCTGGGATCATTAGAAACATTTTTTCCTCATAAAAACCTCTGACTTTGTAGCCTGTACATAACCAGGATGATACAACACCTTCAGAACTAGTAGGAGTCCATCCCTCGCTGTCTGTCATTGCAGTGAAAAATACAACACCAAAGTCTATCAAACACTGTCTGACTGTGCTGCTTCTGATAAATATTCATGACAGCAGCTTGAAAACCAGCTGTTTTCCTCCAATTAAAGCTCGCTGAAATCCACCGCTTTGCAAATAAATTGTTGCTTTTTTAATTAACAGCTCATGTTACTAGGCCAAAACACAACTACAAACAATACAACACCAAATGCTAAGATTTACACATGTGGGCTGAGATGAGAACATGTGGATAACGAGGTGAGGGGATGCTGACTCTGCCACTGGCCAACAAACAGCAACAGCCTAAAGTAATGTCGACTTCTCAGGGAAAGGGGTGCTATTATGCTATCAGAAGGATATGAATGCTGCTGTGGTTACAGGTATTGAACATCAGCCCAACTAGCCGTGCAGAGCAGACCAAATCAAGTCATCAAAAGATCCTCGGCACATCAAAGCCCCGTGCAGACCTGGCCACGTGCCTGCCATACCAACGCAGCAGAACCAGAAAGCAAAGCAGCCAAATCGCTGGCACAGTGCGCAGACGGCGGGTGCCCACTTCAAAGGCAGGGGATCCGTCATCTGAGGTCATTATTTCCAGGCACCCCCCGAAAAACACCAGCGGTCAACCAGGGCGAGCAGGGAGAAACCACAAAGGACTTACCATCAGGAGGCTGGGCCGGTGTGAAGTGAGGAGGTTTGTCTGAAAGAGATAAAAGAGAAAGAGAGAGAAATGGGTTTTTAGTTTGGGAGAGATTCAGAGACTTCCCAGGGGTAAAGGCCAAATAATTGAGTTGCTACAAAAAAAAGCGAGAGAGACACAGGCTTGGCTTTTCTGTCTAACACATTCTAATGCAGCAACAGAGCCCCGCAGGAGCCCCACGGAGCTAATCGACAGGAGTACATTTCTGTGATAGCGGTATCATCATTCTTTTGTCATTCATTGTTTCTATGGTCTTCTGATCCCAAACTACACTGCATCGTTGTAGATATAACAAAACACATGAGATCTGAGAACACAAGGGAAGGGCTACAATTTTGGTTTTAAGTTGAGAAGTGGGAGATAAAATGTGAAATCTCAACAGTGATGATATTCCTCAGCCAACCCCTCCCCCTGGCATAAACCACATGCAAAATCAATCAGAAGTATTTTATTTTTTTCTCAGTCGTATCGAATGACATCATGCTATTCTCCTGGTCAACACCCGCCAGGCGATGACATAAGTCTTTGGTGGTTTGAGGGAATCATGAAACAAGACCTGTGGTGTCAGTTGACTGAGCATGGAGGAAGACTCGGGGGACACATCTTATGAAACCAGACTCCTGCAAAGTTTTGACACCTTGTTCCAGCAGTATGAGGATATATTGGTCAGATGAAGGTGCAGAAAGTTCTGTGGGTTTCTTTAAATGCAAGGTAATAGGAAGAAAGCACTAAAATAGTGGTTCTTTTCAGTCTTGAGGAACGTGAAGGTTTTGTTTAATTGGAAAAATATGAGAGGAAAAAGTTCAGAATGACCTACATTTTAACCAGAACTTGACATAAAATTCAGCTTCTTGCTGTATAATTGCCTTAACAGTCACAAAACTGGGACAAAAACAGAATAACAGCTAACCCCTATATTTAATACTCAAAACCATTACCAAAATTGCATTAATTTTCTGTTAGTTAAAGAGCAGGGAGCAGTTCAGCACTAAACAAAAAAAGTATTTAACACTTGGTAAATTATAACTGAAGATTTTATAATTAAATGCTCCAAAAAGCAATGAGAAGGACAGGGTTTAGTTACAAAATACCATGGCTTCATTATTCAGTATTCACTAATAAGTGCCTTGGGGAAATCTGCACTAGTTTGCTGGTAATAGTCATTTAAATAGTTCAACAATTTTTTAAAAATTTTTTATATTTTTTTTTAAAAGTGTGTAGTTAACTAGTGAAACTCCAAACAATTTTGGACCATAAACGGAAATGAACTGTCTTTTGCAAACTCTCGATGCATAATGCAAGTGCAAAAGGAAAGGGTGGTTTGTATTATATTTTGTTATAATTTCACATCCACTGAACTTAGAAAGAGGTATGAACAAAGAATAAAGTGCGTTCATTCACCTGCATTTGCCCTGGTTGAAGTTTTACATACTTTTTTCTTCAGAGGTAAAGTAGTTTGCAAAGCTATGGTTTCAAAGTAGTTTCAACACTGCAGCTGAGTATGCAAAGACATGTGCAGACACCTAGTAATGTACATATTAGAGTACATTGTAGTACCCCAAGTGAGGTGGCTTTGTGTGTTTTTGAATGTGATACTTCACAATGGGCACATAACACGCATGTATGGAAACATGGCTAGTATGTTTAATAACAAACGTCCAAGGGAAAATATCCATCTAAAACTATATTATGTGTAAATTCCACCAAAAGATTATCCTTCTAAAAATAGTGTTTGAAATGAAGCCCATCCTGTTACACTGGTCGCAGTATAACAGAGTATTGGAGTACCGAACGCAACTCAGTAAACCGCCATCTGCACTCTGGCAGTCAACTTGGCTGTCTGACTCACTAAGTAGAACCCTGGTGAGTTGTCAGAGCTGCCTGCACCAAACAAACAATGCACCAACACACATCCAGAAAAGATGTGCAGCCACACAGCCATCTCTGCGATGTCTCTGTACTGTGAGGGATAATGAGGAAGATAAAACACATCACATCAATTACAGAGCTAACACATTTTTCCGAGGCCCCGTCAACCACTGCGCCGAAGCCTTTTCTCAGGACTTTTGCGATACCCGGCGGCATCCCGAGACACAGCTGAGTTTTAAATTTAGGCTCACTTAAAATTGCTTGTCAACAGCCGGGCTTTCGGGGGAGGAGGAGTGAGAGAGACAGAGAAAAAATGAGGAGATGGGAGAGGAGAGTCGAGGCTGGTGCTAGAGGTGAATAATGAAGTGTCTGCTGTAGCTGTTTCCCAGTCAGTCATGACGGTAACTGATTTCTATCTGGGGGGATTTCAAGAGAACATATAAAATGTTGGGAAACCGAACAGAAATTGGCATAAAGAAGATACAAAAGTTCTGAAGTTAGAGTATAGGGCCCACACAAGCAGACACCCACGGCAATCACTACAGGTTCCTGTCTGCCGTTGGTAAGCACGTCTGCAGACACACAAACAAAACACACAGAGACGTATTGTCACACAAGGCGGAACAGAAAGAGCCTGACAGAGGCAGCGTACAAAGCAGACTGAGATGCCAAGCAGAGCTAAATGATTTCTTCACATTTCCATAACGAAAGGACAAGATAAGGTCTTTCCATAAACATATCAGCCTTCCCATCTCCCTTTGCACTTAGCGAAGCTTGTGTGTGCTCCTGTGCCTGTGTGACTGTCACAACATGGCCATCATTCACCCTATATCTTCAGCAAATCAATATGTGTCTGCCTGTGACATTTAGCCATGTGCAGGAATAGGTGTTTGTGTGTACGTAGTGTATGTGTATGTGTGTCAGTCTTTCCTTCAGTGGGTGATGTATAGT
This sequence comes from Apogon talboti, assembly GCA_037367365.1. Taxonomy (NCBI): domain Eukaryota; kingdom Metazoa; phylum Chordata; class Actinopteri; order Kurtiformes; family Apogonidae; genus Apogon; species Apogon talboti. Next base: position 26,656,270 of record JAPQRQ010000026.1, on the reverse strand, counting down.
TGTGCAGAATGATAAAGTGATTGTGCATCTGTGTGTGTGGGATCTGTTGGCAGATGAAGCATTTTGAGTGGGGTGTAGGGGGGTGCAATCTAAGCGAGTGTGTGTGTAAGGATATGCTTCGCCCCATATGGTCACAAACAGAATTTGCAAATCTGAGTGCTTCTCTAACACCCCTCCTCCCACCACACACACTTTCGCACACGTCACCTCTTGCAGAACTATTACTATCCCATCCAGCTGTCCTTGTGGCCACATGGTGAGGGCTCTTGGCAGCATAATAGAGCCCCTTTCACTTCATCAATTTCTGCAGAACTGATTTCTTTTCACCCGGTCAACTGAGAGGTGAAGATTGGTCCGCTTTAACTGAGTTTGTATTAAATCTAATGGAATCTGTCTGGCTGAAATTGATTCAGTAACACAACATGGTTACAAATGAACTATCCGACCCCCACACCCAGTGTCACCCACAAGCCCCAATTAGATGAAGGAACTGACCGACGATGATAGAAAGCTAGAAAAGGGAAACACAAATAGGTTCACCTAATGCAGCTGCATCCTTGGAAGACCAACATACAAGACTGAACGGACAGAAGCTGTGTTTCTATATGACTGCCACACAAACAAAACAAAAAAAAGAAAGAAAATGTGTATAAGTGTTTCTGTCAGGGGTTTTGGAACATTAACTAGAATGCGTTATGTCATCAGAAGGTGGTGGCACAGGCTACATTACATTGTGACAAACAATGTAGAGGTGAGGGTTAAACTGTGATGTGTCTGGTGTGGATTTGACTGAGGATTCATTTGATCTCCTGATAAATCCACATGTACCTGTACCTTGCTACCAGGCACAAATTAGTATGTTATGGTAATATTTGAGAAAATGCAAGGGACATGTGAGCTAACTGTTCTCAAAGTCAGACCTTATCCAAGAAGATGTTTCCATCCCCCATCAAGCACATTAACTCAATTTCAAAGAACACAAAAAACACCTCAAATTAGCATGAGAATATGTCTGAAATTGTTGTTTTTACAAATTCACTTAATGTGATACTACTATGTCTACAAAAATGTTATACACAATATTACTGAAAATAAGAAAAATATTGTTTCATAAAAACCTTAATATTGAACTCCTTTGACTTAAATTGTTGTTTATTCAGATCTGCTTGTGATCATGTTGCTCAAGTTCTACTACAAAAATTGCTCACATTGAAGCACTAAGGAGGGATTTCACCTTTAACACAGTCTGAACTGGCACTGCGCTCTGAAATAGACTTGTATAAGTCTGTGCAAGAGAGAGAGTGGGAATGAATAAAAAGGTGTTAACACAGGTAGGAAGAGGGACCACCTGGAGATGATGACATTGTACTTGTGTGAGTAGAGCGAAATGAATCTGAAGAAACAAGCACTGTCAGATTTTAAAGTTCAAATACTGGTCATATTCAGGATTTAGCCAGAGTCAGGTGAAAATTTTGTACAACAGTAAACAGTGAAAGGTTTGGCATGTTTATAATCCTCAAACCATGATTTTAAAAAGTAATGGTTTACTAAATAACTCAGGTACAGCCTTGGCAATAATACTGGAAATATATAACACACCCCTAGCTCATTTGGTCTGGGACTGAGGTAGGTGAAGACACACTAAAGTGAGTTTTTCCTTCCTCCTCTTCCTACAAAACTGCTCCAAAAGCTAAAATGTCCAAGACAAATCTCCACCTCCAAATGAGCCACTGTCCTGTAGAGCATGATAATAGTTGCTCAGCAGAAAACATGGGACAAGAGGAGTTGGGGCTTCCTGGGCTAAAAGACATTTCTTCTCCTCAGAAGGCATTTAATAGCCATTTAATACTTCATCCCTGAGTTCAAAGTAAATGCCAAGGCTTTGGAGAATGAGACATGAAGCAGTTTCTGAGCCCTGCTGACACAGTATCAAGGGCAAAGTGACAGGAAAAACAACTGTGACTTTAGCTGTCCTAATGTCTCGACTCCAGCTGCCCTGGTGTCTGGACTTCAGGTGTGGATAGGGCTGTTATGACAGGTCAGATGGGCTTGGTTTTGGAGGAAAGCTTTTAGCAACTCTGAATGCAAAATCGATGTGCTTTTTGCACGTATCTTGTTGCCTAACAAAGCCCTCTAAAACTGGGTACATATGGGTCATGTGGTTTTGAAAATGTACTAAAACAGGACATAAAACTGCAGTGAAGTTGTGTGTTTGTGTTGAACCAACGTACAGTTGTTGAGGAATAGGAGCACAGCAAAGCCCAGTGTAGAGGTGGCCAACAGGATCAGGCAGATATTGCAGGGAATCATGAAGTAGCGCACCACCAGAGACACTTTGTGCTGGTATCTCCGTTCCCGCTCCTGTGGCGGCGGCGAGGGATAGTGGCACCCACTCATGCTCCACTCCAATGACCCCCTCCCCTCCAGGCCGGAGGAGATGGCGGGACGAGGAGGGCGACGAGGGGTACCCAAAGACCCGTTGGAAAAAATGATGGCGGCAGAGTAGGGACAGAAGATGAAGATGAAAATGAAGAAAAACTAAAGAGCGAAAGAGATGGTCGGTGTTTCAGCTGCGGTTCCAGCTGTGAACCGTGGCAGGGACCTGGCGACTGTTTCTGTCAGAAAATCGCAGCAGTAAGCTTTCAGTGGTTTCCAGGCAACACATTTTTTGAGATAATAACATCCATTTGGGGATAAAGAACTGACATGGGGACAGAGATGTTGGACTCCTACAGCCCCCCACCTGTCCACGCTACTTCCATTCTGCTGCGTCCACTGGGAAAAAGATAAACTAATGGGCTTTCAATGTGTGAGTATGTGTGTGAAGTGCTTTATCCTTTCAGTGGGAACATGTGTGCAGATATAAGTGAGTGGTTATGATGTATTTGTAAATGTGTACTAGTGCGCTTTTGATATGTACATGTGTGCAAGGCACAACAGCAAGTAATTCATGAATAATGATGTAATTGTTTAAGATTGTCACATATCCAGCAAGAAAACTTCCACAGTGAGCTGACAATAAATCCACAAAAGGAATTCTCCACTTTTTTCCCAGTGACCCTGACTGGTAATTAGACGGACACGGTGGGGGTTAGCGGCTGCCAGCTCCTTCAGCACTCCCCCTCTTTTTGTTGTCAAAAACCAAGCAACAATGTGTTACAAGTATTTTCCAAAGCAGTGACAGCCGAGCATCTTTTTTAGCTGCTTTGTGGATGTTGCCTGATGGGGCAACAAGGTTAGCTGATCCGCTGTGCATTCATTTTCCCAACTGGCTCTTTGTATCCACTCCACTAGCTCCTTTAGATTCTGTCACAGTGATGAGATATATGACCAAGGCACATAAGATCCATCCAAACCTGACACCGTGACTGGAGCAACTTGTGTCTGCCGTAGTGTGATAAGCAGGATGGCTGGAAAGCAGCTGGCTCCTTCGTACTAAACCATATGCTCCCGCAGTTTGCTTTTCCTCCCCTTGCCTACTACGTGCCTGCCACTCCTCCTAGGTTCAATAACCTTTATCTCCAGCCAACCTCGTCGAGGGGGTACCGAGCCTCCCACCCTGTCGGTGTGCTGGGACTGAAAGCAGGTCAGAAGAAGTGGTGGAGAACGGAAGAAAAGTTGGAGAGGAGAACGCTCGCATTCCCCACTCGACCTGTCAGCTCAGAGCCGCTACTCTCTCCCAAGCAGCCGCGAATAAGCAGCAAAACACAGAGACGCTCGAAGAGATTAAACTCACGAAAGGAAAAGGAGAACAGCTTGTATGTGATCAGAAATCAACCAAGAAGCTTGAGGCGGAGATTTGTTGGGCTTTCTTCCTTCGTGTCAGCACCCTGACAGAGAATCCCAACCAAGTAATGAGAGCAAAGGGCTCTCATTGCCTCCTGGTCCTTGTAAGCCTTAGATTAATTTAGTATCCCCTTTTTTCCTTCCAGAAAAGTCCTGTATTTTCTTTACTTGTCTGGGTTCTTGCCTCTGTTTTATATGCTTCTCCAGTCATCCACTTCCTTTCCTCACTGGGGTGTTTTAGTCCAGAGGCGCTCCTGGTGTTCTGGGCACAAGGATTTACGCTGCAGCTTCTTTTCCAACATTCAGATCCAACATTCACTTGCAGCCAAAACAACAAATTAGGCTCCCCGTATTCATAACATGCTTAATCCCCAGGCAGCAGGTAGTGGTCCCGGTGTCAGCGTACTCAGTCATCCAGCTGAAGCGGGGAGGAGCGAGTGAATGGGAGAAGTCTGCAGACAGGCAGCAACAGAGAGACGCGAAGTCAACGGGAGGGAGGAGGAGTGCTGGCCAAGGGAAAAAGCAGCTCCTGACACTTTGGTCCACCTTGTTCTGGGGTGGGGGGGGGGTGGGGTTCGGAGAAACAACAGCGGCGTGTTGCTGGTTTCCCAAACACTCTCCTCCTGAGCGCTCCTCTCAGCTCTGAGCCAGCGGAACGGATGAGCGCATAATGAGAGAGCATGGGAGATAGAGGGAGAGAGAGAGGTGGGGGGGGTGGATGAGGGGCCGTCTTTAACAAAGGCAGAGGGGAGGAGGGCTTGGAGATGGGTGAGGGAACTGGGGGGAAAAAAAGAAAACAAGGGAGAATAACGGCTTTGGGGAATAGTACTCGAGTCCTGTCAGACTGAGGAGGGGGCAGCAACAGTGCAGCAGCAAAACAAAAGAGAGCCATGGTCTTGGTAGATGTCAACCAACTCCTCCATTTGTTTATAGTCTAATCAAAAGAAAGTCTCTTCCACAAGAGCTGGAGAATTTCCACAAAGATTTAATGAGGCAAACTGGGAGAAAATAGGCCTGCGGTGAGAGGGAGAGAGCAAAACTTAAATGCATTAAAGTCAATCATGTATTGAGTGTCTCTGAACGCCATAATGCACTTGTTTTTCACCGATATGCACAGTCAGAGCAGAAATAAGCCTGAGAAAATCCACACTAATATTCCACGCCAATATTCAATTAATTTACCCATTTGGAGTTGGGTTCTGACTCGCTTTCATGATGATAGGAATAGGTTTTTATCCCCCATGTGTACAATTTTACGGCAAAAATGTATATTCAGCAGCAAATCTGGCAAATCATCGAAGGCAGAAATATTTGCAACGCTTTCATAACACGTTGTTTTTCACCCATTTTAAAAGCAATGCATTATTGCTCTTCTAATGTGATAATGAGGTCAGAATTGAGGGGCGGTTACGCTGTGTTTAAGCAAGAACGTGCATCAATATCTGCTTAGAACAAACTCAACGACAGCAGGCAGCAGATGCAAGGCGGCATCTATCATCAATTATTTATGTTTTTTCACTCTCTCTATCTGCGTCTCCATCCTTGCCGTTCACTCCCCCACCCCACTCCACCCTACGCTTTACATAAGGGTGCGCACACAAACGAAAAGACACACAAACCTACGGCATTGTGTGCATCCACAGAGGAATTACATCGACGCAGACACAATTGGCTTTTCTGTATAATAGAAAGTAGCAAAAAGGCTTCTTCTGAATGTCTCAGTTTTCAGATTTACCCATCTAAAACACACACAGTGATACACACTGCGCACAGGTAGCTGATCCTGTTTTCTCCTTGTATATCTTTGGACAGTGTGCTCATTCCCAGGCCTGGGTTGAGCTCCTCAGGGGAGGCTGTAATAGGATGGGAGCCGGGTTTGAGACTGCCTGTGGAGGGTCAGGAGTTCATACCACATCCTCAGCAACACCACCCACTCAGAGGTGTTGCCTCCCCCCTAACACTCCCTCTACATTTCTATACCCCCAGACAGTCTGCATCACATTGCATAACAAAACCCGACTGATAGACTGACTGAAAAGAAAAGAGGAAAACAGCTGCTGTCTTATTTGCTGCAACTCTTTTGTCTCCTTCTTTTTCTTCTGTGTCTTTACCACCACGTTGTTGACAAGAGGGAGTTTTAGGTTCAGTGAGAGGTTAAAACAATTAAAATACAAGATACACCAGCAATAGAAGTTCTGATCAGCAATGAAATGTTAAATCTTGCCAGCAGAGGGTGCTGATGAGTCAGTAGGGCACTGTGCTGCGCTGCCACGACCCAAATAAAAATCTTCCATCTACATCAAAGCTCAGCCGCTTTGATCCATTTTTAATGCCACAAGAATCACACAAGGTTAACATCTCTCTCTGTGGGCTTTGAAATGGCAATTTCCATTAAGGAGCCAAAGGAGCTGTTCTCTTGTTTAATGGGCTGGCAGGAGGAAAAGTTGATTATGTGTGTATGCATAAGCACACCAGTGCAAGTGAGTGCTCTTCTGTATGCAACGGCTAAGAAATGTGTCGAGTTCAATGGCTGATTGGCAATGATGCTTCAATCAAGGTATGAGTTCCTGATTTCGTGTGTGTGTGTGTGTGTGCGCGCGCAGCCAAATACACATCTCAGTCTTCTGGATGACTGGTTTTTACCTAATTGATCAATGGGAAAATGGTGTTGGTCAATCTGCATAATAATTTTTCCTCCAAGAGGCCAAAAGGATTATTGCATAATTCTCCCTGCCGCACAGCAGGGAAAATACACTAATATGAAAAAAAAAGAGATTTTTCTTATTTGCATCAACTTTACATAAAATTAGCTACAGCACAGGAGAGTTATACTTCAGCTGCACGGGGTCAATGGTCAGATCACATATGGTAATGTACTCTACTGTGATAAATGGCATCCAGTCAGAAGTGGTGTATTTAAAGAGCATTTATTTGTATGAGGTCACTGCTCTTGTCAGGAGCAAGAAAATACGGCATAAATGTTTTTGTCACAGTTGTTTATCGAATTTTACCTCATAAAAACATCCATAATTCCCTGCTGTCAGTTGATAAGTCAGACTAGTTTGAATGTGGTGTGGTATGAATGCGGTATACATCAAAGTGTGCACAACGAGAGACCAAACTGACTCAAGGCATTTAGTAGTGTGAAGTAAAATTATGAAATGAAAAGCACTGGATTGAAAAGAAAAGAAAAGAAAAGAAAAGAAAAGAAAAGAAAAGAAAAGAAAAGAAAAGAAAAGAAAAGAAAAGAAAAGAAAAAAGAAACAAACAACATGGTCCTGAATATCACCAACCCTATCCGAGTTTATACCCAGGGCCAAAGCTGAAAATGTCATTAGATATTCCTGTATTTGATTGGAGAGCTCAAAGAATGTCAAAAAACCCCTAGACTTTAAAATATTTATTTTCTGAATCCTGTAATGTAGATTTTCGAGCTTGACACTAGGGTGCTTCCCCACTTTGTGCAGTTTGTTTGGAGAGAAATCGCATTTGGGTGAAGACCAAAACCCCATGTTGCTTGGAAAGGTGGCTCAGTACAATGCAAAACACACTTTGGCACACTTATTTTGTGGTGGGAACATGATTCGACCTTGATCTGACCCAACTACCAGCTGTACTCCCCAAGTAGCTTTTGCATACTGGGAGATGGCAGAGCAAAATGGAGCAGCTTGACAGAAATATGCACTAGCTCAGAACACCCAGAATTCTTACTGCATTTACTTTCTTGTTTCCGACCCAGACCAATATGTGAAGTGAACGTTCTCACACAGGTTTGCAGTGTTGCATTTTGGTTCGCTTAGATTTCTTTACTGCGTGAAAAGGTACTCTAGATGCAAAAACCCCATATCCAACAAGAAAATGAGGGTGGAGCAGCCTCATTCTACCTTCCAAAGCATCAGGCGACTTGCCAAGAGGGTAGTAAAGGCAACCATTTTATGATCCACCCCCACAGGTAACTGCATCCCCTCAGGAATAACTGCAAACAGTGACAGCGGAGGTGATTGGATCGATTTTAACTGCTAAAATGGTCTTCCAATAACCCTCCAAGTTGGGACAAAGCCACAACATGTCAATCAATGTTGTATCCACAGACTTGCAGGGTGAACTTTGTGGGTTTATCTTCACTAGTTTCAGATTTGGACAGAGTCACTCCAACACACATGGAGGAAGGCTAACCTCTGTCCAGAATCCTGGCCCAAGGTCTTAAATCGATTGTTGTTTGAGGTCTTCTTCCCATGCTGTTCTATTTATAGACAAGGACAGACAATTTAATTTAGAGATAAACCTAAGTATAAATGACACAGCACCTTTCTATATTGGTTCAGAAGGCTCAGTATGCAAAATGTATTTTTATTTATTTATTTATTTATTTATTTTTTAAATAAAAAAAAACAAATCATCCCCCAACTCTTTCTCCACTTTAAAACATACTGAACATACTACAAAAAAAATTAGTTGAATTGTTGGGGGGGGTAAAGATCTATGTTTAAACAGCTTTTTTAACATTAGGGTTAAAAAAATAGAAAAGCGCTGATGAATATAACAACACCATTAGCGATGGATTCTGTCCATTTCTCAAAGCAAGAGCTATCAAAAGCGAAGCCGTTGCCTTTACTAATGGCATTACAGATCATCCTTTCCTGCTGTCCATTGTAAATGAGGGTTTTAATGATGTTGATGAAAAGAATAAAGTCTGTTAAAATTTAGAACGGATTTGGTAATTGCCTGTGCTAAAGCCTGCCTACTGGCCCACTCCACTAGTATTTATGTGCGCCTCATTTCCAGGATAATTTCCTGCATTATTTGTCATTTTCTGCTTTCATTTTATTCTGTGCATGTGTATGTACAGATAATGAAAAATATCTTGCAATGTCGGCTGTTAGAGAGTTTCAAAGCTCAATCAGAAGCTATTGTCAGTAATTTCCTGCTGTGTACTTGACCCTGCTGTCCATTATAACAACATGAAGTGAAATCTGGAAACTCATAAATGTACCTTCTTGTACCTTTTGTATTTTTTTTAACTGTGTTCACTACCACACAAATCTGACTATCAGAGACATAATAGGTTGACATCTGAAGGCCATGTTGGATTCTTGGTGTGCATCGAGCTGTGCAGTCAGACTGGTGGAGGAAAGCCCAGACTCCTCAGCCAGTCGACCACTGCGGTCACATGCTAGCAGGTGGGCCAATTGTCTCACTACGGTATTAACTCCAATCATCATATGTCAGACTTGGCTGCACAGTCCAACAGATTCCCAGACTTCCCAGTCATCAGGCCTCCGAACTGCGAAGATGAGGTTGAGACTCCTCACAGCTGTGCTCGGCTAATGGCATTAACCTCTGTTAAACTGAGACTTGAGAGGAGCGGGTGGGAGGTACTGGAGACTGTTACCATCAACATAACTAAACAGCACGAATGCATTATGAAAATGTTTGTTATGCTCTGGGGGTTAGGGTTAGGATTCCACTTAAATGTAAGTGTTAAATAACCCTAACACTTATGCTTGGAGTTCAATGGAAAGGGCAGAGGACAAGAGCATAACATCTTTGTTATACTACATAGCAACGCTATTCCCAAACCAGCTAGATGATGACTAAACAAAGAAAAAACCCTAGATACTATTTTTTTCCACTATTTTTTTTTCTTTTTAACAGTCAATGGGCCATGGGCCAAACTAAACAAAGTAAACATCTGATCCATTCAACACAGTTTAATCGGTTTCTTTTCAACAAGATATTTGATGTTATTAAAACTGCTGATTGAAAGCTGTAGTGATCACGGACCTGCACTCTAAAATGATCCCAAAATGCTATAGACACGTTGAATGTTATTGTTTATGTCCGGTAATCCTGCACATGCGCAGTACGCTGGAGGGGAAAAAGCACCGCTCCAGATAATAACAAAATGTAGCGAAACAACCACTGCCGTTGTCATTTTAGAAACATCTGCTCAAAAAGGAACATCAAAGACTAGTTTAGATCACCTTTGTGCTGATGATCGTGAAAGGTACAATATAAAGCTAACTGTATTTAGCGAAAATCTTCCAGACCCGTTTCAAATAGCAGACGAACTGTGGGTTGACACATGTTCAGTATGGGGACATCTACAGCTCTGGAAAAAATTAAGAGACCACTGCAAATGATCAGTTTCTCTGATTTTACTATTTATAGGTATGTGTTTG
>JAPQRQ010000026.1:26634225-26646202 GCA_037367365.1 Apogon talboti | reverse complement strand
AGCATTGGGGTGTGCATACACCCCACGTGACCATTCATGTTTGAATAGGCCACGTGACCAACCAAGGGTTAAGGAGCTGACAGAACATAAGCTGCTTCTCGTTCACAAACACTCAACATATGCTCACATGCTCATGCACACACACACATGCTTCCCAGTCATTTTTTTTTTTGCACATTTTTAATTTTTTTTCGCCTATTCCAATAATTGTTTAATCGAGTGAAATTGAATAAAAAATGAAGATTAATCAATAACCAAAATAATCAATTGCGGCAGCTCTAGACCATTGCTAGATATCCAGTCCTTGTCATACACTGAGGATGACTGCCTTCACCTCAGGGCTCATGTGGTGCCAGAAGGCTGTGATCCTCGCCCATGGGCTGATGTTCTCAGGCGCCCTGCCCACTAGCCCTCCTCCTTCCTTTCCACCAGTCCTCTACACGAAGATGAAAGAGTAACTTGATATTAGCAGTCTACGATTTCGTAACCAGCCCCAACTGCATCAACACCCACAACAACAATTATTACCGGATGTAATATCCTCCCTGCTTCACGGCCTTGCCCAGTTTATTTAGCTCTTCAGCACCAAAAGTTTTCTTCTAATAGCCAGGATAGTATTCCAGCGGACAGGCACAGACAGGGAAATAATTAGAGGAAGAGATTCAAATGGCACAAAAGACATTAACATAAAGATAAGGTGGGAAGAGGCAAAAAGAGAGCAACCTAAGAGCTTGTCTGCTTTCTGCCGAGCTAGTGGAGGGTGACATTTCTCCATGTGGCTGGCATATGGAGCCAATTGTGGCAACAGTACAGGAAGCCAAGGAGCAGCGAGTCAGAGGAGGAGTGGTTGGCCCTGACAGCCTCCACGCAGAGAAGGCAAGGCTGACGGAGTTGAAGGATGATACAGATGTCAGTCTCTGGCTAAGGCGGCCATCTGTCACGGAAGACTAGCCAAGTCATGCTGGCCCCGTCATGCAAAGATAGCAGCAGGAGTGTCGTGACCATGACTCATTATGTGTGGGGAGCTGTCTTTTCAACATGGCAGGTGCCCAAAAGTGGTTAACCTTGCATTAATTGAGGCACAAGACTGATAAACATGGGTGTATACCAAGGTTTACAGTATATCAGCGACTAGGATGACCATTTTGTAATATCTGACACAAGGTAGTATCATCATTTAGTCTGGACAGAATTGCAGGGATTGTTTCAGATTTGTTTAACCCTTCAGAGTCCCTGGACTTGCCCCTCATCCGAGTCACATAATTGTCATTAAGGTGATGTATCAGTAGGCTTGAACTTCGCTGAGTCTTCCTTTCAACTTGTGCCGATAGTGTAGATGTCAAAGTAATACAGTGAAGTCAATTGTGTTGTAATATTGTCATCACCTTTAGTATGCGTTTGGTGCAGGAAGAGATGGTGCAAACAGGCTTCTAAGGGAAGCAGTTACATGAAAAAAAACATCTGGTGGAACAGTGCACTACATCAACTAACAAAGATGTCAATAGCGGAATATAAAAACAAGTGTCTACAGCCACTGTCATGTGTCAAACTACATGGGTTTTACTGGTGAATCAGTATTGCAGATGATGTTTCTACGTTCACTACAGAGCCTCTGATCATCCAAATGGGTCATATGTGATGACCATGAAAAGATGACAAACTGTACTTTACCTGAATTATTTCAACGTATTGATAGGTTTAGTGGTTCAGAAGTTTTAGAACATTTTAGATGAGTAGATAATTTTGGTCGTTGGTGGCTGTTTGAGTCTTTGAGGGTTAAAATATCATCACTCTCCATCCAATAAAACAAAGCAATAAAACATAAAACATAATAACTTCTTCACAATCCTCCATTAAAACTTCAATATACTAATTATCACTGGTGTACAGTATGCATAAAGTATGAAAAATAGTATTTTGGTCTCTATATAAAACCTAGGTATCATAATGGTATCAATGTTTTGAAATGATGTGAAGTATCAGTGAATAGGCAGTGAAATAATGCAAGGCAAGTGATTATCTCCAAGCAGTCAGTTAACATTAATGTTTACGAGTCAGTTACAGTTAAGTGTCATTTCAAAATTTAACAATGATAAAGCCACTGGGATCCACTGCTGCCCACAGATGAGAACGGATGCCAAGTCACTGAGCAGAGAATTCTCCAACACTTGTAATAAATGAAAGACTTCAGTCATTTAATGAGCAGCATGTCTGAAGCAGATAACTGTCATTATGCACATTGACAAAAACCAGAAATGCCCTATTTTAGACGCTGCTCCAAAGGCCTTTTGTTCTACTGTACAGCACATTCCTTTTGTTCTACACCAACAATCCAGCTTTCTGTGAATATATACATAATTACTGCTGCTTCACCTTTGTTTTAACGGATCAACATACATTGCTGTGACAAACATACATTGTACACAAGCAGATTTACTTGATCGGCTTTCTGGCATCAAAGCTGACAGCGACAAGCCATTTCACACTGCGACCATTTTTATTTGCATTTACAGTAATGAACTCTTTCTCTTTACTTCCGCCTCTTTTCTCTTTTCATTCTCTCTCACCCATCACTGGCTGCTGGCTACACATTGAGCTGGATCTTCTCAGATAGAGGGCAAAAAGGGAATATTAATTGGCGAGCAATACCCTCTTGTTGAGACGCAGCCCATAAATGAAATGCCTATAAATTATTTATATGCCTAATCAGACAGCATGTGCTCGAGTTATTCTCTCAAACAAGACAGCTTCTGCACTCTTCCTTTTCTACCTCCCAGTAAATAATTCCAGTTCCTTTGATAAGAGTCAGACAGTGCTGTGTTCGGGAAGTCGATGTCTAATGAAAATATGGTGCCACAATGATGAAATAGCTCACTTCTAGCTGCAATCACGGTCAGGAAAATGAATGACCCGCTTAGTACCACGTATTAAAATGCATCCTGTGTTTAGAGGATTTTTATTCTGATAGAAAAGTGAAAACAGATCATGTTCAGGAGTAAATGCACACAGAGTGTTAGCAGGGTGTGAATGAAATGTGAAATGGGATGGATACAAAAAGCATGCAGAAATTACATGGCTGTATATGAAAACCTTTCAGATATGAATACAACCAGAAAATGTAGAAAAATGCAACTGATTTGAATGTTTGGTATGTAAAAGAACAGAACTGTTTAGTGGATTACGAGTCAATGAACAAAACAATATCTTTTTCTGACACATAGTTAGAAATTATAGAAGGTCAATAGATTGATAGGGATAGCTATTAAACATAAACACATTCCACTTATAAATTGAATATGTCTCTTTTATTAACTGATAAAAATAATTTGACATTGCGTCAAGCAGTCAATGCATCAACGATGGTAGGAACTGAATTCTGAGGCAATTTAAGTGTTTTACCTTCCTATTTATATTTAATCAATCTTCAGCAATACTCCAAATTTAAACTCCATGCATCCATACACCAACCGTACCCACTACAAACCAAAGATAACTGGGAGGCTTTTATGGTACTACTCCCTCAAGTGGCAGGAAATGTACCAACTATAACCATGGGGAGCCATTTACACACACAGGCTATAAAACACAGTGAATTATACCTTATCAAACACCATACACTATACATAACTATACACTATACATAAATAGACACATACAGAATATCACTATACAACAATAAAAGAACATACCCATATACAGTATATACATAAATACTTACATTAAAGCAAACCAACACCCCTTCTAAAACTCACCTGCGTGCACGTCACCTGGGCCTGGGGACTGTTTTGCCCGACAGACCATTCCACCAGGAACATAACATCAGTAAGTTCGCATCTACTGTGCATTCATCATTTTTATGTTAATCATTTTCTGTCAGTACACGTCAGAATTTAAAACAGCTACTACATTAACTAATGTACTAATACATGGCTTCTCTCCTCAGCTCGGAGACAGAGCGGAAAATCCAGCTCCTGGACGTGAATCCCTCATAAGACGCACACCGACCCACAATTTTCTGATTTTCAAAATAATTTAATAAATAGTTTTTCCTTAACTAAAACGTGTGTGTTGTTCCTTCCCCCACATGTCCACACTAATCACTGGTTGTCTATCAACATCTTACATTGTCTTTCAATAAACTATACACTATATAATAATTATGCTAAGCTGACCAGGGTAACGGCGGATTGTCGTTACACATTGACAGTGAATTAATGCTGGCAAAAATGAAACTGAATCCTGAAAAGTGATATCATGTTTGTATCTGGTATGTGTTGCCTTCACGGCCCTCCAAAACGCAGCCAAAACAAAAGCCAAAATTTGTGTAACCTTAAATGCTACTGAAAACTATAGGTCTGCGGGTAGGACAAAATGTCAATATACTCTCTTACTTCTTCTTATGGATACACTGGTGCCATAATACTGATATTTATTTAAAACACCCAAATTCCCATGGCAATTTTATCGCTCATCAGAGGCACCATTTCTTGAAATGATAGCTCTGATGGACATGGAAGTTTCAGTCTGTGTATGAATGATAGAGGACCTAAGCTAAGACATTGTGATATTTCTGTACATTGTTTGATCTGCGTTGCCAAATTATGTGACAGATACCACAATACACCAAATATTTTATTTCTTCTTGTTGCCTTTCAAGGATTATGTTTCCTTTCTGTGGTATGGTATTGCAGACCACATATCATTGTCATTGTTAACACCTTTTCGACTATTGTCGCAAATTCACCTCAATATTCCGCTGTATCTGTAATGAGGTGCTGCTCAACACTCTTTGTGAATGTACATATGTTACCTGGTCCCTTCATGGATCAGTTTCAACAGCCTGTTTCTGTAACAGTGTAATTCATTTTGTGACATTCTACTGATTTTTGGATCATCTTTGTTTGGTTTGGTTTGTCAACTGGAGGAACTGATCCAATAGTAGCGTCATTAAAATAATCTACATACCTTAGACTAGAAAATCTGTTTAATTACAATTATGACAATTACACCTAATGCCACTAATTTGCATCCCCACTTAATTTAGCATCTGCTTTACAGCAACAGCACACATAATTTACTTATTTATTTATATAATTGTAAATACATTTAGGCAGTAAGGGGTTAACGATGCATCACGAGTTACTCTGTGAATTCCAGCCCTAACATCATGTAGCTTTTTTCAGTTGTAACCCTAATTCAAATATGCAGTGTGAAGTTGTACATTGGAACAAAATGAGTATACCTGGCACCGTAGCCATTGGTACCAAATGAAAAACCTTCTGTAATCCTAATCTACTGTGCCAGGTTATTTTACACAAGTTGGCTATTTATCTTTACTTCTTTATGTTGAATCAAAAATTGTAAGACCTGCATTACAGTTAACCTTGGTTTTCAGGCTGAAACGACAAGACAACAAGTTGACAAATGGTCCACGGCAAAATTAGTCAATGTCTAAGTTAATAGTCTACAGGTTGTTAGTGATGTCATGCACTTTTGTTAAAGGAAAAATGTTTACTTTAATGTGGATTGCAACCCTTCAGTATTTAGTTGTTTAACACACATTGTTGGGCACTGTAATTGTTGTGCACAAAATGCACTTTTGTTTAAGGGGGGAAAAAGTATTTTATTGCTGCTTGCAATATTAGTTGAATATTGAATGTTGAATTGAATATTTGTTTAACAAACTTGGTTATGCATTCTAATTGTTGTGCACCATATGTTCTTGGTAAAGGAAAGAAAATGTATTTCATTGCTGCAACAAATATAAATAAGAGACATTGTTTTTTTGTTTGTTTTCTTGTTTTTTTTAGGTTTTTGTTGTTTTTTGCAGTTCATAATCTGATTAGCTGACTAGTCGTTACAGTATTCGTTGACACTGTGGACATTGTGGAAACAAAACTCGTACAGATATAAACAGCTCATTCTAAAGCAAAGATAACTGATTCTTGCTTTCACATGTTATACAGTAATGAAAACATAATTATGAATAATATACTTCACCTCTGTAAAATCGCTTTCAATATTATACCCTGGAGCTTTAAAGATGGAAGGGAGAAATGTGTTAAAGCTTGTTTATGCCGGGATACTCAGACAATGCTGACGTGGAAAAAGTGAAATGGATTGCTCTGTGTATGCTGCTGCATCCAGAGCTCAGAGGTTAGCGAGGCCTCTGCTGTCATTGGCTCTTTGTAGTTAGAAAGAAACCAAGGTCAGGAAATAGGGCCATTAGCGTCTGTAGAGAGCAAAAAGAACTCAGTAACGGACAGACTCCTCTGTCAGCTGACAGACAACAATACACCCTCCTACAACCCTGTCTGTCAAACACAAGGCTCAGACACTCACATTTGCGCAAGACAGGCAATGACTTGGCATTCACACACATCACAGGGAAAATATAGACAAACACATTTCTTCCTTCAAATGCCACAAGGTGCTGCAGGGTTAAAATAAATGGACTAGTACAAATTTAGAGGAAAAAGGCCAAGAAGGTGGAAATGGGATGGTTCAATGACTGTTTCATAAATTCCCCCTGCAAAAGTTTCAAAACAGTAAGAAAAACTCTGCAAAGTTGGTGCAGAGAAATTTCATTAAGAGCCCATTTTAAGAGCTTACAATGGTCTGTGACCTCCCCTTCACTTTTTGTAGTTGTGATGTCATGTGCCTCATTTTACCAGCTAAAAACCCCCTTTTTTACATTGACAAATTCTTCACACTGAAGTGTCCTTGATTCTGTATCGCATTCAAGTCTTGAGTGTTGTCCTGTGGCTGAGCATCACCTCTGACCTCCATCTTTAACGAGACTAGAGAAAAGAGAATTTCTCCACATGGATCAATAAAGTATCATTCTTTCTGATGTCAGGTCGCCACTGAAAAACCTCAATCTTCCCCACTAACTGGCTGGCCACAATTCTGCCTTCTAAACAACATCAATAAAGGTGGAGCAACAGTGTATTGTTCTAGTTGTAAAGAATTTGTTTACTGATGGTTTGACAATCTTTACAAATTTCCTGACAAGCATTCCAACATTAGGTTCAGATTTGTAACACTGCATTAACAAAAGCCTCATTTTGGTGTGCTGGTTTGTAATCACAGACTAAAGACTTTAAAGTCAATTTGGCTGGAGACTCTTTGATCCCAAATGATACAACACAATGGTGGCTGATAATCCAAACCCTGACCTTTGCCTTTCAGTCTTAAATTTAAATATAATGCATTGAAACACGGTTCTTAATGTTAACCCAAAACCAACCTGGAATCCTAAGATCACTGTTCTTCCCCTTATAGTTAGGCTTGCAACAGAACTAAGTCCATGCATGTAGACTTCACTTGAAATCTTCTATCATCTGTATTTTGCATGCAGCTAAAACACCTTGGTTGGTGGACACTAAAAAGTCTAGACACACTGGACCTTTGAGATCTAAGAATTCTCAGATAAATGTTTTAAGAACACAGAGCAACAGCTGAAACCTTCACCCTCTCAATTCAAGTTGAATAAACATGCTTAAACAAATAGGGCATATACAACAGCCTGTCTCCACCTGGTTTTAACTAAGCATTAGGAGAGACCATTCCATTGGATAATTGCTGCAGTGATTAATATGTTTCATCTGCAATAAGTTATTTAACAATACATGATGTAATGAGTAGCTTCTCATGTCTTAAACAACCATCAGTTTAGAGACATAAAGCCTGAAGAATACCAGGGTTCATCGGGCTCATCAGGCTTATGAAAGAGTGGGCCAGGTGCATGAGATATCATTTTCACACATGGATTAGCCAAACTTCAACCCCAAAGAGAATCTTTTTGGGATGTGAGTTTGAAGACATTCCACAGTGATTTCGGGGAAAAAAATTAGTGCAACTTTGGATGTAAAAAATTTACTAAGTACTGTGTGGCATAAAGGATGCCACAGTCACTGTGTCCTGGAACCAGGCTGTGTATGTGCTTACACAAAGCATACATATGTGTGTATTTCTGCATGTCCTTCTCTTGTGGCCTTCCCTCTTCATCTTCATCAACTTGTGCACAGCAGCCAAGACTCAATCACAGCAGGAGCAGCGCATGCCGAGGCATCAACTCGTCTGTCATCCAGAAATGGCAGGGGGTGGAGCCAGGGGTAGGAGGATGGGCAGTGGACCTGGTTTGGTTTTTTTTACATGTGCACGCATGACAATGATGAGCTTGGCGTGTCGCCGAGGCAACAAGCGGCCTCATCCATTATTCATCTGGGTAACAAACTGATAAACGAGGTAAATGAAGAGGAACAGCGATAGTGAAAATCATGCCGACAGACCAAAAGAGACATTTAGAAGCCAGCGGCATCAGCAGCATCCTGAGGTGCATATTAATCTGCGAGGTAAACAACAAGGTCTGGACACAGGGTCAAAGCAAAGAGACTCTCATCCTTGAGAAGAGTAATGTGGAGCAACTCCTCTTCTCAGATGATAGAATGCTGTCCAGAAAAAAAGATGCTCAGTCGGATTGGTAAACACGTTCTGGTGCTACAAAGATGATTTGAATCTCTGTAAAACATAGATGTGTATGGCAGCCACTTCTCACATCACTGTGCCAATCACCCACCAGCCATGTACACTCTCTGTATCAGACCCCACCCCAACACACACCCTCCACACACACACACGTCAGTATGAAACAAACACCCGGTGGCTTTGCAGCACGAGCACCAAATCAGACTACCAGCACAGGTAGACCATAGATAGACATCCCAGGTCTCACATGTCATGCCAAATTCATGCAACACGATCTGTATGAGACAGCAGGGGGATGAATTATTGCCCTGTTGCTACGGTAACACAGTGTATGCAGAAAAACACCAAGCTGTGGTTTGAGAAATGGTGATTTGTGAGATTTCATTTCGGAAACCATTTCAGTGACGAGGGAGTGGAGGGAGGGGTGGAGGAGGGAAAGAAAGATTGACAGGAAAAAGGGAAGAGTAAGAACAGACTCAAGATACAGTGAGAAAAAGAGATGGGAAGGAAAGAATCAAGGCGAGGCTTCACTCGCAGCAATTTGCAGCAGTGCTTTAGACAATTTGGGTCGCTTCTGTCACTGTATTTCTATAAGGCAAGCAGAAACACCTCATCTGCCATTCATTTAATTTCCATTCCAACACCTGCAAGCCATTTGCATTCTGTCAGTTTTACCTCTCCTTTTCATTTCTCTGCATGCCACTACATTTCCTGAATGATAACATACTGGCAATTTTTACACTGGCATAGCACACAGGCCAGGACACAACACCTCCTGCATCCAAAGCAGATGGAAAATGGTGGACACTTTTCCAATCTAAGGTTTCTTTCCCTTTCCTCTACAAGAGTCTCAGCCCTCCTCTAAGGTTTCCAGCGGACCCCACCCCTCCCAGCTCTTGATCAAATCCAGATCTTTGCCATCTGACCCTTACGAGCCCTTGCAAGGGGCCCTGGTGACTCCTTGGGGACCCCAGGACGGATTGTATGTCTCGCCCTCTCTGCAGCAACAAATGAAGCTGGCGGTCAATAACTCGACTGATTGGCTGTTACAAGATGTATGCCATTGGTTCTAATAGTAAATCACTGCAGGACCATGGCATTTTTTTTGTAGACTTACTGGCACATTATACAAGGGCAAGAAGGCATATTCTGCAAAGTTTCAGAGTTTCATCAAGTGCAGTCTTTAAGAACAACACAGCCACAGGGAATGAATGCTAAAGTAAAAGAAGAAAAAACAACTGTAGTCTGTGTGAATATAGCTCTGTTTGCATGGGCTGATTGAGAGAAGTACAACATGCAAAATAAACTCTCTGAAGACCTCAGAAAAAACACAACTTAAAGCTTACAAACTGAAGAACTTTTAACACTAAGAACTGAGATATTCACATTACATTAATATTCATGAAATTTGTAAGCAGAAGTATGCAATTATTACTTACTGGTAGCCCCAAAATGTCAGAGAGATGAAACTGTTTTTGAAATTTGAGGATTAAGAACCTGTACGCAGCACTTCATGTTTACCGATCAGGCTGGTCTGGGAAGCTTTATACCAAAGGGTACCACAGGGATAAGGGAGAAAATAAGGATCTAACACTGTTTGAGAGACAGGATTTCACTCCAGTGGTAATCCTTGAGTTTAGTTTTTTTTTCTTCCTTTTATCTTTCCATTTCGCAGATTGCAGTCTATTTTTTAATGCCAACAGTGACGTCCTTTTCCTCAGAGTGTGTGTGTCTATGACGTTCTTTTCTTTGTCGTCGCAGCCTTAGTAGCTCTTACTGCTACTGCTAACAATGTATTACTAAAGTTCTTAGCACAAACCTGAACAAACGAAAAATACAAACCTGAAGAAATTAATTAAAGCTATTCTCATGTGCACATTTGGCTTTTTTGCAACTACAGTCATCAAACATCAGGGGTATATAGCAATACTCAGAAATCAGGACGCAATAATAAAATAATAAATTGTGGTATGATGATAATTACTATGCATTTACTAGCAGTGAGTTATGCATTAATTAACATTTAACGACATGCTTTTTGTAGCTACATATCAGATCTTAAGCGAGAACAATGCAGGGCTTTTAAGTGCATTCCTTTGCCTTCATCAAAAATTAAAAGAGGGAGTAACATTGACAGATTTGTGTCTCATCCCATGACTTTTCTAATAATCACTTCTGACTGATTATTAAAGCTGACCCTAAGATTGTGTTGTTTGACAAAGGTAAGGAAAAATATTGAATATGTGCATGAAGCAAACAAAACTGTGGTCAGAATGTTGAAATAAAATTTAAAAAGTGAGTTCAAGTGAAGAAACTGCTTTTGGGTATTAATTGTTTTTTTTCTGGCACTATAACCACAAGTTACAAGTTTACAGTGTGGATGTATGCTGCCTTTTCTGCAAATTGTCAACTGCTTATACAACTTGCTGCTATGTAAATAGTAATGGAAAATATCTATATACATGTCAGTGCACTACTCACTCACATTTTTTTATAAAACTCGACAATTCAACTGCACTCGTTACTGAACATAACACCTGTGCATTCAGCTCATTTATATTGATATTGGATTTGGGGTTTTTGTATGTGTGTTTGTACTGAACAGATTTTATATTTTTATTCTTAACTGCTTTTATAATTGCTTTCTATATTTATAATTCTGGGTGCGTTACAGAGCATAAAACCAAAATTTTATGGCACTGTACAGTTGTATTTTTGCAATGACAATAAAGCTTATTCCTTATTCCAAAATGACTGACTGACTCAATTACACAGGTGTACTTCTATTCTACAAAGGGGCTCTAAAGTGGATCTACAAGTGCACACACACACACACACACACACACTCTGGAAATGTCTGTCTATGTGTGGGGTGTGTGTGTGTGTGTGTAGCAGTACTGTGATTGAGAATATAGGGTAAAACCCCTTAAGTGGAGAGATAGGAGAGAGGGATCATCAGAGCCATTACTGCATGATAAATGATTTGCTTGCTAGTGAGTTACCCTGAGGGAGTTAGTCGGGCAGTGTGTGAGCGTCTATGTGTGTCTATGTGTGTGTAGTAGATGATGGGGGGAGTTAGGGTTGCGGGCTTAAACCTGTGGCTTACTTCAATCAAGATCCCATGGCACCTACGTTCTGCTAATGCAATCTGTTTCATTACAAGGGAAGAGGTAAAGCCACACACACAAACGCAGACACAGCACACATATAAGTAACTATAACTGCATGAATTCACACGTTATTCGTCTCCTCACACATGCACCTGCACACACAAGTTCAACTTGGCCTTACACACTTTCCATCACACACACACACACAATATCAAACTTCAGCACAAACTCTCACATCTCCACGCACACTGCAGGCAATCACGTCTCCTGGGATAAGAAGCTGGAGCCCAGGCTGAGCATGGAGGAGGAGGAGGAGGCAAATTAGTGCAGAGTTGAAAGAGCAGAATGGTAGACGGCAGGAGAGTGGGGGTGGAATG
>JAPQRQ010000026.1:26619941-26633773 GCA_037367365.1 Apogon talboti | reverse complement strand
GGCTGGTGAAACAGAATGACTGTTTCAACAGGGGGAGCAGAAATTCAGACAGGAGAAGAGAGTACAGGGAGAGAATGATGGGGAGATAGTAGAGTGATTCAGGTAAAGTAAGCAAAAAAAAAAACTGGGATTAAATGTTGAAAGCATGTGAAGGATGGATGAACGGAGAGAAAGAGAGAAAGGAAAACACAAGGGAGCTGGACTGACAGAGTGGACTAGAAACGGTCAGAGTACGGTAGAGGCAGCGAGAGGGTAATAGCTGGTGGAAGAGGTGCGAGAGGCTGCTGCCAAGAAAGAGGAGAAGTACCGGAGAGGGAAGAGAGGGAGAGAAATTGAGCAGCGTAACCCTGAAGACCCCGTCTGCAGAGCACTGGCAGGTCTGAGAGCTGGTGTCAGCCTCCTCTGCCTCAATGTGGCTCAGACTGGGAGGCAGGGAACTCTGGTGAGATACCAACCCCCAACCCCAACCCCCACTCAGCTAGAGGAGCTCGCCTTGTTGAATGAGACAGCCTGCTGCCCATCGCTGCTCCAACAACTGGACGAGGCCCAGGGTGAACTCCTGCTCAGGCTCGGAGGACATTTTAAGGTGATATGCTAGCATCCAGCTGAAAGTCTGCACTGACTCTATGCATGTTAAGTAGTCCATGTTTGCCTTTTTGATGTTTATTCAGGGTTTTTGTTTGTGCAGAATGATAAAAATGCTGCGCTAGATGATAAATGTTTTCAACAAATATTCTACATTGAAGGAGAAGTTAGTAGTAGTCAGAGTATAGTGGCAAATAAGTGAAAGTTTATCGAGCTTCAGCTAAGGGTTAGAGCTCAGTTTATAACAGAAGACTAAGGAAAAAATGCATGCATGTTTCTAAGTGTAGCATGTGGTTGAAAAACCACCTAAAACGAAAGCAGTTTAAACTTGGCTCAGACGTAACCTTACCCCAAAAAAGGATTGGTGACAACCTGATGGATTCTAAGAGTCTCATCCATTCATACATGGGTCCAGTCCTCCTGCACGTCTGAACTGGGAAAGAAATCTGTTAAATGGTCTGTTCCCACTGCCTGGAAACACCAACAGAAGAAGCTAAAAATGAAGGAGCTAGTTGCTTTAAATACAATACAAAGTAATATTAACTGAATGGGAAAAGGATACATCTGGATGTAGATGTTTTTCAAACTGAATCTCTTTTTTGAGACGCTTTTAAAGATGTGAGTCTGGTTAATTGGGCACGGATGAGTGGAAATTAAGTAAAGCACCTAGAACTTCCTGTTGGCAGTCTGTAGTTTTATGACAGTGAAAGTGATGTGTTCATGCCTGGATGCTTACTCAGCACAGAAAATGTGGGTAATTCTGGAAAAGGTACAATGCTTGAGGTACAACAGCTTCTTTATCATCTCAAAACAATGACACTAATGTGTATGTATAGCTTCAGCAATGGCTTTCAATTAGAGGTCTTAAGTTTGATCATTTTGTATCACAAAAGTGTTTAAACGCCTGTGTCTCATTATGTCATAATAAGCACTAAAAACAACTGGTCTAACCATTTTTATGGATATATGTTATTTAGTCATATTTTAGTATGAAGCACAATCCATGTCTGTTTGTCCCATTAAAGCTACTGTGATTTCCATCTTGTGCCACTTGTATGTAGGGTTGTAACGATGTCATGGTGTTAAGATTAACAAACTTTAATGTTTAAGATTTTAAATGTCACTGTTTATTAAACGTCAAGGCTGCCAAAAACCATCCCATAAAGTACAGCAGATTAAGAGCGGAACAAAAGACACGCCCATATGCACTTCCCACACGGAATCGAAAGCAATGTTACACAAGCACTGCATTCAACATTCCACGAGTGAAATTGACAGAGACGGAACCAGCTGACCGTCTGTCTCCATCCACTTTTCAAGAATGCAGTCTATATCCACCTAGAAAGCGGGTAAAATTGGCAGTGTGGGATTACTTTGGTTATCCAAAAGATGCCAGTGCCAACTAGGGCTGCAACAATGAATCGATTCAAATTGATTCTTAAAAGAGTTGGCAACGAATTCGGCAGTCTATTCGTTGGGTCTTGAGCGCATCATGCCCACACGCTGTGCAGTGTAACAGAGGAAACCAGAGTAGCATGGCTGAGGCTCTGGATGCCAGGCCAGATTTCTACAGCTGGGTTTGTGGTGTGTTCCCGCTGGCCACGGCGGCCCTGTTTGGCCAAAACATAGTGCGCTGATTATGTAACAAAACTTGAATATGGAGAAATAAATGGCCAAAATACCACAGCTGTCGTTGACTGGAACAAATACATACAACATTGGTTTGATAGCCTATAACTGGAGCTGGTTGAAGACTATAGTTTGCTAGTCTCTAGCCATAACAAGTCTAGGTAGTGGGCTAGTGCTCACTAACTATACCTGAAGCCATTGTGGGGATGTAATCATGAGTGACTTGTCTGCTTTGGGTTAAATACAGATCTTTGAGAATTAAGTCTTTTGTGTTTATCCGATGAATCAATTAGTTATTAAAATAATCTACAGATTAATCGATAGTTGCAGCCCTAGTGCCAACATTAATGACTACGGGAGTCCAATGTTAACATCATTAACATCCCTGTTAATGCTTCATTTTTGCGAAAAATAGATGAATTTAGCCAAAATTAGGCCATTACAAGGTAAGAGAAAAATATACTGATAATTAGCATGGCTTTGAGTAAGCCATGCACCATTTTTTGGGCCATGCTTTTCGAAAATGAACCATGCAAATCACGGGTGTATGGCTTGCTGCCTAATACATTGTGATTGTAAATATAAGTATAAGGACTGTCACTTTTTCAAAAAATAATCGTAGAACTGCGATTATTTCTCTGTCAATAATCGCAGCACCAAAATCTCTAATAGTTGCACCTCTACTTGTATGTTATCTAGGGGTGTAAGAAAATATTGGTTCCGCAATATATCGCGATATTTCATGTCACGATACTCTACCAATATTAAAAAAGTACTGTCGATATTTTAACGTATTTATTTAAATGCAGACATGGCAGAGGTTCATTTTTGTTTTTTGGTTTTCTTTTTTGTTTATCCAGCTTTTTTATTTATAAATTCACATGGTTATTTTTCTCTATTGTTTGCATACTACAAAAATAGTACTGTGATATTGCAGGTCATACATGTAGTATTTTGAAATTGATAACACTGTTTTGTTAAATAATGGTTATTTATTGCATCCTAAAGGCACTGTCTGAAAGAGGCAGATGGTAGTTCCTTTGTTGGCATTGTACAAAAATAATGTTATGATGTTGGATGATTCAGGGACTGTACACTATACATTCTTTTCACAATTAATAGAATATGAACATTTGAGCAGGATCTTAAACTGTAATGTCTGTAAAACAATTTTATTTATGGCTGTTTTTTGTGTGTGTTTTTTGTACTGATAAAGCCGCATGTTATAACTTTATTTTTCCAAATCCTGCACTTTAAGTTTTTACAGAGGAAAGTTTTGTGATAAAGCATTCAATCTTGTTCTGATCAAATAAAAATTTGTTTTGTATTTGTGCATATTTCTGGTGTAGTTAAATTTTTCCAGGAAATACTCTTTTAAAAAAAGAAACAAAAAAAATTACCTTGTGAACAGTATCGTGATGTATCACGTGATCCTAGTATTGTGATTTGTATCGTATTGCCAGATTTTTGCCAATACACACCCCTGATGTTACCAGTTTGTCTGAGATGGCATATCCAATATTAATAAAATTATATCTTCCGTGTCTGAAAATACAAAATAGATGAAAACAGAAAACAGCATGATTATATCGTGGAATTAATTAAATCAAATCAAAGTAAGTGTACACAACACTTAACTGACACAGACATTATCTGACACCAGAAGGCCTTTAGTATTTATGTGCCCTTATTCTTTCTCTAGCCTGTGTTGGAGCAGCCTCATAACTGACGTGTTTTTTTCATTGGAGGATATACGGTAAGTCCAATTATAAAACGCAAAGCCCTGTTCAGTAGAGATGTAGTGCTCTGACATTTGTTCCACATGTACCACATTTTCTTCCACAACTGTGTTGTTGTCAAGGCTGGCATTTACGGTGATCTGTGATTTTGGTGCCAAGACAGCAGGAAGCACAACCGCAAATTGACCATCCAGTGCTAGCAGACGAATATGCCCATAGACGTATTGTAATAGTAAGGGCTAAAGCTGATATATGATAGCATTGAATGTTTGTGTTAATTTTCTAAAGCTGTTCTAGTCTGGTCGCCTTCAATAACACAAAACACAAAAAGTCTTGTGGCTTACATTTATATTGCACAATGGAATACAGCGATCTGTCTAACTCCAATATAACACAGTCTGAAAAACCCAGATGTCTGACCTTGGCTCAAAGCAGGATTTGCTCTCAAAGCCCAAATAGCTGATGATGCAAGACATAACTTAGAGTAAGCTTGATCATCCCTTCTGCAGAGTTTATCTTTGCTCAGTCCCATATCCCCAGGTCAATAATGTTGACTCATCGACCATCCCTTCCTCTGTTGTCGATAAAGTACACTGTAGTCTTTTAGCTTCTGCTTTGGCTCCGCAAAGAAAAAAAAAACAAACAAAGTGAATGACCCCCAAGGACTGATCACGACGAGGACAACAGACGTAGATGCTAATGATAAAAATCAATTCGTATGGTAGAGAACTATATGTTTTCCTGTGGCTGCCTCCCTGTTCCCTGAAAGTTGCAAAAATCTTGTTGGCATTTACCCGGTAGGATGAGATTTGAAGGAGGATTAACAAGGCGATGATTTGTAGGTGGAAGGATGGAAACCAGGAGAGAGAGAAATGATTTTGGTAGTCTTGCCCTTTAAAAGTGTTCTTTTTCTTTAGTGATTCCAGCTTTGCTCTTTCCTCACATCACTCTCCATCTTATCGATCAGCAAATCAGCTCCCTAATAGACAGGTAGTGCTCAGCGGCAAGCAGGAAAGCTCGAGGTGGAAAAAGTCACAGAAACAGACTGGAATATTGAAATAGACAATTAAAGCAGTCCAGCTCAGACAGTGGACAGCAAAGGACAGTCAGGAGAGGGGAAAAGGGTGTGGGCAAGCAGATTATAGTCTCCCTGAGACTACAGCGTGCGCAAAATAATTCACCTGGAAATCAATTTCCATCACGTCTATTACAGGCCACCGATGGACCGAATAAAAAAGCGAACGAGAGAGACAGACCAAGAGAGACTCTCATTTCCCCTTTTTATCCTTGTTGTATTTTTCTTCCCCCTTTCACTGCCCAAACCATTTCCACAGCAGAGTGCACTGGCCACAAAAAGACATCTGCAGTCGATCATGATAAACAGTCCGCATCTCTCCCATTTGTTACACTGAAAAACACACCGAGTCGAATGAGTAAAAGCTACAGCTGCTGCATCTTCACAGAATGCTTTCTGCATTGGGTCATGACGTCAGGAGAAAACTTGTGAAAGGGGAAACACTGGTACTGACATTTTTGTAGTGCAGCTGTTGATATATTTGTTCCCAAAACTCTAAAGACACGCCAATACATAAAGAATGAAATTACATCCACTTCCTTTGTCAAGAGTCTCTCATATACTAATTTCTTTTGTAGAATCCACCCTTTAATGGCCATAATGTTTCACAGTTAAGGAGAGCAACAAAGCCTCAGAAATTAAATATTTTGCCACACGAACTAGTACATCCAAGCTTTTCTGAACAGTTTCATGATGTTGACAAATACAAAGTGTTATTCCCCACAGAACAGTATAAATAATGGATGAGGACAGACATTTTACAATTATTAACCTGGCTGATTATCAGATCGGACATTCAGCACCTTTAAAATGACCGTTCTATCACATGTAGTGACCAGTGTTTAACCTCCTAAGACCCGGGAGCCCCACAGGTTTTTGAGTTTTGGCTTTTTTTTTATTAAATAATTGCTTATATTGGAAACATCATGCATTCTTAAAAAATTTTATGGAATGTCATTTGCGATAGACAGTTGTTTCTTTTTTTATGTATATAGCTGTGAATTTCTTGTCCTCATACGTGGACAGTGGGTCCAAAGAGGTTTTAAACAAGGGCAATAAAAAGGAAATGCTTGATCCATGAAGACTGATTTATCAGCCTTCTATTTCGCTCCATGTTCAAATAGTTACACAGCAAATAAACTAGTATAGCCATAAGCACCATGTACAAAGCTTTATGTAGATTATGTTGCTGCATGTGTCAAAAGTGTGATGGGTGAATGATCTGTCACAATACTTATCAAATGGAGTTTGATACCTGTGGATTTCTACTATTTTTATTAATTTTCAATCATGGTTTGGGAAAAGATTCTTGCCTGGGTTAAAACAGACCCTTTCACAATGTTAGCTAGCAGTTTCCAAACATAGGACTGCATCCACTTTCTCTGCAATAAGCACTGCATGAGCAAACAAAAGGTAAAATCCACTCCACTCATCTAAACAATTCAGTCAGCGATTGTTGTGGCTGTAACATACCGTCTTACCTCTTGATTATATGATAGCTATCTGATAGACAGGAGCTCTACTCTACTCCAAGTGTTGTAAGGTTTACCACAGGAACAAACATTGGTCTTTCATTCGATACCTGATGAAATTTAAAAATGTACAACTGTGGCATTCTGAATGTAGTTATCATTCCAACCAACAGGTCTTGCGCAATATCCTGCCCACAACATTATCTGATTGGCTGCATGTTCAGCAACAGCTTACTTATTTTGACTTTCTTCAGTTAAATTATATATTATAATATTGAAAAAGTATGAAATTTTACATATTTTATTTGATTTGATAGCCAAATTAACACACGTCAAAAGAGTTTTACGTTGGAGTACCAAAATGCAACTTTTATCACAAATATTTATTGGTTCCAAATATCATCCATTGAACTCTTTGATTACTAACAACTACTACCAGGATTGGCCCCTGAAAAACACATGTTAGTTGGCCCTTAGCAAAGAACGCTCTTGCTGGTGCAGTCAGTTATGGAACTCTGAAATGACAATATAGTATAGTCTTCCAGGTTCTTCTTTTACTGAAGTCCTTAAAAAGAATTTCTGACTCCAGTTGACTTATCTGATACAGTGACAAGCCTAAAAAAACCGAGCCGTGTTCGAGTTCATATTTCAAGCAGGAGGAGGCAAAGGAAAAATATTTTTTCCTGCTTATTGGCTAATAAGAGATCATAAGTGGACCATACCAGAATGAATACAGGTAATAATACTGTCCCACTGCCTTACTTAACAGAGGTAAAGTGGTTGATTGAAGAGAGTGTGCCAGAATCACCACTCGTCTTAAACCTAAATGGTTCATCTCATTTTTTACAGAACAGCACACCCACCCTGCCTTATTCTTCCACCCAAATTGTTGTTCCCCCTGCCAAGTCCTCATTATCAACAAAAGAAAGCAGAGCTGATGGGAGCAGAGAATATGGAGCAGAAGGAGGAAGAGACAAGGACCTGATGGGTAGGGGGCTGCCAGTGTTTGTAGGTCAGCTTAAATGTTTAATGCTTTATGCTGATGAGCTGTCGCCCTCTGCATCTATCTCTCTCCGGTTCTCGGAAAAGATGCACTCTGAGCTTCCGTCAATCCCGGCTGCCACTCACACAAACACGATCCCTTGCACATCCACATCGGCATAAGCCACCCTCTCCTGAGCTGTTGCTGCTTATATTACTCCCCCAACCTCTTGGCGCGCCAATTAAGCAGGTATGTGATAAGACAGTCCAATGTGTCAATTAGGCCGATTTACCACTGGTTCACGGCCCCGTTATCCACACCGCCCCTTCGCTTTCCCAGCAGCTCCCACCGTCCTCTGCCCACTGGCCCTTAATGGATTTCCATGCCTCTATTTCTCTTCCTGAGCTCCCATTTACCCCCATTACATCATGATAGCGACTCTAAATAATGTAACTTTAATAGGCTCACTTTAACTTTGAGTCCAAACACTGGGAAGAACTACTTCGAGGACACATAATTACTTAGCTTGGAGTACACATAATAATTGAAAGGGTCTGATAACAATGTTGCCTTGTTACATGCACTACATTAAGAAATGGGGAGATGGATTAGTGTTACACGACAGGGAGAGGGAAGAAAAAATCTAACTTCATTCAGCTTGCAAGGTTTAGCAAAGAAACACCATAATGGTCTGTTTATCTTATCAATTAGGGAACCATAATCTTTTTTGAAATGAGAAATGGGGCTTGCCACGGGGCACAAACGGCTCATAAATAAGGTACAATGCTGAATAAATCCCCAACCAATTTATTCAATTTACCATACAATGGATTATAGCTTAATTTCGGCGATAATGGGAGTAGACACTTCAGGAAATTAAAATGGAGAACATGAAATTTCATGGGTCCTTTCCACAAATGACCCCCAGGATGGTAAAGAATCAGGTAGAGGAATTATTCAAACACAATACTCTCTTCTCTTAGACAAAATACTGTTTAGTTTTGGAAAATGACTAAGAGGCCAGAGGGCGAATTTTGCTATTTTTACCCCCCATTTGATCAACCATCAGTTCATGTCTGATTGCTCATACACATGAGTGCAGTTCTGGACGCATTATTTTCAACACGTTGTCATTAAGGATTCAGTGGAAGTGTGGACAGTAATGGCTTTTAGATGCTGCCACCCACACCCTCCTTGATGGGGCATGCTTTCCATTAAAGCAAAAGTATTTTGGATGCTAACAGTTTAATCATAAAGCCTCATATGTTACAATGTTATTTCTTGGGTTCTGCCGCAAACAAGCCTCATCGCTGTTGCAGCAGGAGGAGACAGCGCTGCGTACACTGCCCATGATGGTAATTGGTGCTGAAAAAGGGAAGCAAACTGCGCTCTGTGCAACTAGGGCAATTAAAGCCATAATATCCACACATGGACATGGGGAAAAAACAGCCTATTATGGGGGGAAGCTTCTTGTCTTGCCTTTTTAAATGCAGCCATATCTTACTGTTGAGGTCAAACACTTCTGTACAACAACAGAGCACACAATGTGCACAGACTGTTGGTTTATTCTTTTATTCTTTTTTCTACTTTTTTGGTGCTGAATGGTGTTTGTGGAGGTTCAGCAGTCTGGTGTGGCCTCTGGCACTGCATGACGTGACAAACAAGACAAAACTGGGTCCTCCAGACTGGGTGTGGCCTGGATTCTAACAAAGCCCCCTGTGGGTCAGTGCCTAAGAAGAAAGTCCATACATGGATGGATGGATATGGACGGATGGATGGATGGATGGAGGAAAGACTAGTGCATTGAGGACACTGGTGTGAGGAGCAAGAGCAACTGGGGTAAAACAGATGGTGGAAAGGGGACACTAAAGCAATGTGGGTTATGCGACTTTTTAGGAATTGCTGTGATATGTCATTAGTTTACGTTTAACAAAAAGTCAAAATTAACTAAAAATCACTACAGAGCAATTTCAAGTTGTTACCCCATGTAACAACTTGAAATTCCATGTTTAGTACTTATAATAATAAATTATTCAAGAGAAAAGCCACAGTTATGGTCAAAGTTATTTTTAAATTTTCTTTAGGTTTAGGTTCAGGTTTTCAGGTTTTTTCAACCAAACCAAAGTTCCAAACCAATGTGGAACCTCATCCAGACCATACCTTAGTGCAGACCAACAGTTCAATTCATTTCACATATGATAAGACTCTTTTCATTAATTCATTTAATTAGTGGAATTTGTGAAAGGATATTATCAGCCATAAAACAAATAAAAGAAAAACAATTGGGTGATGGAAAAAAAAAATTATACTGAAATAAGGTTAAACAACTTAAGAAAAGTCAACTAATGATAAATGACACAGTGAGGAAGTTAATTTGACAATTTGGAACTACTGTTTAGTTTGTTTGAGGTTGGTGCTACTATAGTAGTGACATGAGTCATTCACTCTGCATTGAAAAGCAAAAGGCAATACACCTGAGGGACAACACACAGATGTCAAACACACACCCATCTACAAATGAATCCATGTCAGACACAGACAGGTGTAGCCCATGCAAGTGGTGATGACAGGCCATGTGTCCGTCATGTAACATTCATTAAGTGCACTATCAGCACCACAATGTGAAACCAAAGCTGACTGGATGAAAGAAACCTTTTGGGTGTAAAAAGTTTTATGACAATAAAGCAACATGGCGTATATACACTGAGTAGAACTGAAAAGCTTCTATGGGTTAAAAGTGATTCTCTGCAGCCGACACAATCGCTTTACTCTCCCATTCTTCTTTAACACCAGCCATTCCATGCAACACCACAACCTATACCCATCAAGGGCTGCCCTGCTAATGGAGACCTCACCCTGAGCCACTCCCATGAGGCCGTCTGTCCTGAGGAGGAAAAGGGGGTGACCAGGGGGCATTTAGTGAGGGGTGTGTGCATGTTGAGATGGGGCCAGTAAGAATTCTGGGTCAGAGACTCCTAATCTGGTCAAGGGAGTGGGGTGGGGTGGGGTGGGGGGTGGGGGCTCCCCACAGACCAGATGGGGCCCATCGCCCCCAATTATGCAGTCAGAATGCCCCTGGGCACATGCACATGCAGACACTTATCCAGTCACTGCAGTGCTCTGCATATACAGTAGATGCAACCATGAGTGAAACAGATTATATTTCTAACCTAGATATTCTAACCCCCATCATGACCTACTGGGTTTCACAGGAGGTGGTGCTCCCGGCAACACAATAACCCCAGTAGTGCATGATGGCTCTGACTGGTTACTCTGTGGAAATAATGACAGCAGCTGATGCAACAGCAGCTTCAATGGTGAATTAAATATGAATGTGCACGAACCACCACCCTACTTTCATGGTTTTTCTCCCCAATTTTCCTCCGTAATGATCAGGGTTTATATGATGTGCTTATAATATTTCTGCTTCGAATCCATCTCACAGCATCCCCTTCTCATTCTTCATTCCTGTCACTCTGCATTCTGCCTTTTTTCTTCTTTCTAAGCAGCAGATGCACCATAAAAAGCATCATTAAACTAAAATCCATCTGTGACAGCACATTTTGCCCGAGTTGTGCTTGTTTTTCATGAGAAAAATACATGTTTGAAGTAGACTGTTCTAGTTTGCTGTGGTTCTCATATGTGAGTGACCCCTGAGAGAGAGAGAGCTTCCTCAGGTTTGGACTCTAAAGACCCATGGATGGAAGGAATCAGCTACTGGAGCCACCTCCCTCAGCTCAGAGTTGGAGCTTTTGCGCCCCCTAGTGTTAATGCTGGTCCTAGCAACTTGAAACTCCAAGTATAAAGCACCAATTTGTGGTTTTCTCAGCATTTGACAAGGAAATACAGCAGTGCCCTGACACTTTCCGCACTGGCTTCAAATAATGAAGAAGTACTTGGAAGGGAGACATTGACACTGATGCCCTCAACAGAGTAGTTGCCACTATGGGGGTGGGTTTAGGGTCAGAGTGTGTCCGGGCCTGTCTGTGTTCCTGTCTTGTGAGGATGTTGTAACTGCATTGTTTTGTATTGTTCTGTATTGTTTTGTATTGTTTTGTATTGTTCTGTATTGTTGTAGTGAGATGTTTTATGATGGGTTGTGTGGTGTGAAGGGTTGGCATTCAAAAAGCAATGCTTCTTCCATCCCCTTTTCAAACCAAGTGTTTAGCTGTTTAAGTTGTCATTTGTAAGTTATTTTACTGTGTTAGCAGGTTTGAAATAAACATGTGAACTGAACTGAACTGAACAATGAAGATATGGTCAAAGATCACTTTGACTTTGAAACAGAAATGATGTACCTTTTTAGGTGAACAATAACTTATTTGGTCTGTACTTTCAGACTTTTTTCAGAGGCAAACTTGCAGAATTCCATCCAGACCAAGCACACACACCAAGCAGGTGTGGTGGGTATGATTTTTCTGCTGGTGCTTCTGGTAGTAGAGCAACAGAGGTAACAGTGGACATGTAATACAATACTAACACAAGTCTACTATTCCTCCATGTATGACTACTTAATTAAATTCTAATCTAAGTCCTTTAGAAAATTCAAAAGGTTATTATTTAACAGAAAAAGTGACCAAGAATTATTGGTGTGAAAAGCAGGTGAAAGAACTGTTCTAATGTATGCAAGAGATGCATGTAAGTGTCATCTGGTATTATTTTCTGTCCTGTATGCATTTCTCTCTCCCAGTACCTTAAAATGCCAACAGACTTGTTGTGAAGCCTAGAAGGTCTGCAACTAACGACTATTTGAATAATCGACTTAGTTATCGACTACTGTAACAACTAGTCGACTCTTCAAATTATGAAGTGCAAAAAATATTATATTATATGATATTTATTTCAGTAATAAAATACATTTTCTTTCCTTTAACAAGAGCATTTGGTGCACAATTAGAATGGATGACAAAGTCTGCTGAACAAACACTTAATCAATATTCAACAAATATTGCAAGCAGCAATAAAGACTTTTTTTAAATCTTAAACAAATGTGCATTTTGTGCATAACAATTACAGTGCCGAAAAAGTTTGTTAAATAAACAACTAAATACTTAGGAATAAAAAAACATTTTTTCCTTAAGCAAAAGTGCATTTTGTGCGTAACAAACACAATGTTAAATTATATCTAATGTTGGTTAGATAACCAAATTGTTTAGCATGGCACTGCATGCTGCGGGATACACATGATGACATCACTAACGACCCACAAACTACTAAATTAGCCGTTGACTATTTGTCGACTAGTCAGCTAGTCACTGCAACACTAATGCCAAGAAGAGTAAACAATAGATTGGAAATAAGGCAGACTACATCTTAAGTCATCAGTTCTTGGAGGTCAAACTTCATTTTGACATTTTGGCACCATTTATATTTATAGTGTTTGCTAGATTTGGAATTATTATGCTCTTGCAACATTTGTAAAAGAAAAACAGAAAATGCTGTCAGTAAATATCCATAATGTCTAAAAACAACAAGCAGCCATCAAAGTCAGTCCAATTCTTTTGGAGTGCACAGATTGGCAGGTGCTGTAGCTGTATGTGCTGCAGGATAATACAGTACATTTGTAGTGTACGGCATGTAGCCATGAGATGGCAGCACATGCACAGGGTTAGCTCAGATCTGATCAGTAAGACCCATAACGCATCCACAGGAGGGGTAAGAATCAATTTGTAAACCTCTGTCATTTCCTGCATCAGTAATGAAGTGATACATTAAAAAGTGAGTGAATAAGCAAAGATGTTTATTATGGGTCAGCGGGAACCACAATGCCCAACATCTGTGTGACATTTGAAGTTATATGTCAATATAACTTAATGTCTGTGTTTCCTCAGTAATATTTGTGTGAACATCTACAGTTTTTGGACATTTAATATGTAACAAACTATTACACATGCTAACAAACTGTGAGCCTTCACCCCATGGCTTTTAGTCACTCAGACCAGATGTGGTGTTTAGCAGCTCTTTTTACAAGATTCAGGTCAAGGCAGGATCCAGACGCACGCAATAAAAACACAATGCAGGTCTATTCCACACTAATGAGACTGCGCAGCAACACAAAGTTCAGGAGTGCCTTGAAGATAAGAGACTGCATATGGGTCAAAAATCACAGTGGCATGGACGACAGTAAACACAGCTGAGGTGGTGGAAAGAGTTTAGTTAGAAGAGCAGTGAGGAAGTGTTCAGGCCTGTAGGGGGAACGGGCAGCTGGAATCACTGCAGAGGGGCCTTTGGTCCTGGTCCAACCGAGTCAATTAAGTTACAGAAGTTGGGAGATGAGTTTGTGTGTGTGTGTGTGTGTGTGTGTGTGTGTGTGTGTGTGTGTGTGTGTGTGTGTGTGTGTGTGTGTGTGT
>JAPQRQ010000026.1:26592730-26609421 GCA_037367365.1 Apogon talboti | reverse complement strand
GTCAGGCACACCTGGATTAATCAGTGTGTCCAATAATGAAAGACAGGAAATAAAGGAGCCGGCTTAACTTCAGGAAGTAGTGGAGCTGCACATAAACCGCTTGTAAGGTTGGTGTAAATAGAAATTTCTAGAGTTTTTCAGAGATTTCAACACCTGTTTTTTTTTTGTTTTTTTAGTTATAATCAAGAATGTATTGACAATACTAGGTGACTGTTTAAAAGGGTTAAAATGAGAAACATTAATTATGTAAGCCACTTCTTGTGGTTGTCTGGACAATAATACTTAAATGGAGTTTTGCATTTTCAATTCAGGGTATTAGCAATGTTTGTAAATTAAACGCTGAGTTGTCAAACTGTGAATTTTAGGTTTTTTATGTATTTTTGAAGTCTCTCAACTACATTTAACATACTGTTACATCCAGCTATGCGCCAGCCATAACAATACTGTATTAGAACACATATACAATAATATATTTAACTGCACATACTGTACCAAATAGACTACACATTTCTACACAATACAAGGAAAATGTGTTATAAAATTGTTAAATATAGCAATGGTGACATAACTTGGGAGAGATAATGATGCCAACTTTACAGTCACTACCACATGGGCAGCAATTAACTTGTGGCTGCCTGGAGCGTCATCTGATTGGCCAAAGTGTAGTGAATGCATCCAGCGTTCTGTCTTAAGTGTTTACAACATAGTTTTATATACAGTATGATGATGACATTGTGATTCACCGGTCTGCACTAAAACCACGTGTACTTTTTTTTTTTTTTTGCACTATACTTAAATACCATGAACTACAAGTTTCCCAGCTGCCTCAGCCTCCCAGGCCACCATGCAGGCATACGCTTGTCT
Organism: Apogon talboti; assembly: GCA_037367365.1. Classification (NCBI taxonomy): domain Eukaryota; kingdom Metazoa; phylum Chordata; class Actinopteri; order Kurtiformes; family Apogonidae; genus Apogon; species Apogon talboti. The sequence continues at coordinate 26,608,557 of JAPQRQ010000026.1, read as the reverse complement.
CATTAAAAGTTATAAAACCACCACCCCAGAAGCAACTACAACTACAAATACTTCAATAGCTGTTCTGCACAATAATCCAACACCCCAACAAAACAGGTGTTTTGATGGGTTTTGTCCTGGGGCGGGTATTAGCCCGATGTCAGCTTTCCTCCTCCATTCTAGCCTCTTGCATTTCTCACATCCTGCTTTCTCTGCTCTTGTCTTGATCCTCATTATTCCACACTGGGGTCTTTGGGCGAGCAAATGCCCTATTATCCAAAGATGGAGATTAGGACAACTTAAAGCTCTGGAGGAGTGGCTATTTATTTGGGTTGAAAGACAGAGCGAGAAAGAGGGAGTGTGTGTCTGGCCTGGCGTTCCCATATCACTTAAGCTAATGTGATTAGGGGTGAGCAAGAGGGGGAGTTAATTTAGCTCAGAGTGTGTTGATTCTAAGTGATTCATGTCAGCCAGTCAAGGCGGAGAGGGGGGATCTAGCCCATCACGGGACTTTCTTAACCACACGTACATTCAATTGGGGCTGTGGGTTTCAATTTGGTTTTAGTGCCTGGTACTGAAGTTAACAGGTATGAATGAATGCACACACTGGCTGACTGGTACAACCTCAGGTCAAAAATTAAGACACTACTCTCAGTGAATTTCAGCTTACACACATTTTTTCCCTTTAGCTGTCAAAATGTGTGCTTGACTGCAGCTCTGATCCCCTGTAAGCCACTTGGAGTGATTTTTTTTAGAGCTTCTAACTCAACAGTTCTTACCAGTTTATTCTAGAGGAAAGTTTGAGTAGGGTTTTATAAAAGAAAAAAAGAAAAGAACCTGTACATGTACAACACCTGCAAAGTCTACTTCTCACAAATATCTGGGTATTGCCTACGGCAACTTCTCCTAGGTTACTGTTTTCACAGCCAGGACTTTTACGGTTTATCTAGGAAGAGGAGGCACTGAAATCGCCCCAAGAGGTGGACAGTGGATTGTTAGATCTTAAGCGCGACAGATGGACCCATTTGATTCTGAAAGGGTTTTTAGATGTTGCCACCCACATGGGCATTAAACTGACTGACACACCACGTCAATAACAGGCGCAGCTAAGCCTTGAAACAGCAAACTTGCGCTGTCTCTTTCTGCTGTATGTAGAAGCAGATAAATATACAAAACATTCGCTTCCTAGACAAAGTGGTGGAATGCAAGTGGACACGAGAGGAAATGATAAAGAATGTAAAGTAAAGAATAAATCCTTGGAATAAAACCCTGGAAAGCGTAATACCACACATGCATCTATTTATATTCATGCTGTTAGACATAAAGAAGATCATCAGATGACACTTGTAAGGGAAGGGTCTTTGTTTGCAACTCAGTTGTGTACTGACTGCAAAAAGAGCCCCCCTCTCCTTTACAATACTGTCCCCCTTCAAAAGGATTTCCCCAGCGAAAAGGAAGGATTTTACAGACAGGAAGAAAAATGTGGGTCTCTCCCCCTCTTGCTCTATTGTACATTTTCAAATGCCTCCCTCTGGTTTCACATGGGTCAAGGCTTTAAGGGGAGGAAGTTTGTATTTACAGAACAGCAGTAAGTCAGATTGTCAGGGCTTCAGCGGGATTTGACAAGTGTAAGACTTTTTAAGAGTATTAGGAATGCAATTTAAGACTTATTTCACATGTATACAGGTAAAAACATATAAAGCATATGAAGGGAAATTGGAATCCCAGAATTAGTTGCAAAGTATAGGAATTCACATTCAACATGAACATTCATGATGATCCCAGTGTGAATACACAATAACACCAGGTGGTTGCTGGTGGCCTATGGCACCTTTAAGTGTTTCTTACTTCAGATGACACTCTATTGCCTTTATACCCTAAGCTCAAATGTACATTTTTTCTTCAAATGTTATGTTCAGCAAGCATTACATGCACTGTTCTCAGGCCAAATCTCCTTCATCTTCCACTGACCTATATTAGAGGAAACAGAAACCATTTAACCCTTTACTTTTACAGGCTCTCCAATGTGCTCTGATAAATTCTGTTTGTTTCAATTCATAGTCTGGATTGTGGTTATTGGTTTCATGCTAGTTTAGTTTTGTGGTTTACAGCCTGACTGATACAAATCTTTCACAGAAACACAATGAAAAGTGAAATGTAAGGTTGCTTATTTGACAGAGCAACAGATATAAAGTAAAAAAGCACAAATAAAATACTATGAATATCATATTACATTTCTGCAAGCAATTCCCACCTAAAAAATATGCAGTGGCTCTTTAAGACCGATTAAATTTGGATTAAGATACCTCTGAAGCTGAAATTAAAAAACACAAAAAACAAACACAATAAATCAGGTTCAGGTGCTTACATTCAACACAGTTGGAAAATGACCAAAAGCAACAAACATTTACAAAGTTAACTGCTCTTTATGATGCAGGTAATTGTCAAGTACTTGTCCAGATTGGTTTCCACTTGAAAGCTAGCACTGAACATTTTGCAACTGCAAGAGCCAAGAAAGCAGCCTTTTTACTTCTCTGACTGAAATGGGATGTGTGGGACCTTCAGACATCATGTGAGTCTGGACTGCAGAGCCTTTAGGTCAGCCACAAACAGGGCCAAGAACTGGGAACGGGGGAGATTTCTAAGGGCCTTGGATCAACTGGTGCTTTTTCTCACACACAGGACACTGGAGCTTGTAAAAAGTCCTATCAGTTTCCAGCTGTGAGGTATATACAACCCCTTTCACTGTCCCCTCCTTTTCTCCACCACTTGAATAAATAGTGGCTGAGAAATTGGGCTGAAGGGTGAGAAAAAAAGGAGGGTCTCTTTGGTACTTGTTTACCTCAAGCAACACATCCTTCATGTCGCCCCAATTTACGTGGCATTGGTGGACTTTACCAAACAACTGCCCAACATAAGAAAAAGCAAATAAAGCTTACTGAGCTTTTTTGCACAGTAGTGGATTCTCATCAGCTGATAGGAAATGATACTTGAGCTCATGAGGCCAAGCAGGAAAGAATCCAGCTCCATTTGGTGCCTTTATTCACATCTTTTTTAGATATAATGATGAATGTGAAGTGAATGAGCCTGGCAGTGGCTGAGATTACAAGTGTGAGACTGTGAGGATGAAGAGCTGTTAAAGACTAGCCTAATCTCAACTTTCATTTCCTAATGAGTTTATCACTCAAGCACAATCGTTTGACAATGCTGAAATTTCACACCATGCAAATTTGCTGTCGGAGAATTCCAGAAGTAGACATCAAAATAGACAGGCAGAAAAAGCCAGTATGGTGCAGATCGTTCAGTCACAAAGAGATCAAGTCTTTCTATCTTGTTTGATTCTGGGGAATCAAACAAGATAGAAAGACTTGATCTTTTCACGGCTCATCACACCTTGAGTTCAGCCTCTTGTAGGGGAGTGAGTATTACCCTTAGTTTGACAACAGGGCTGTAGATCCTTCCTCCCACCCCTCTCTGATGATCTATGTCTGTCTGTGTGCTAACCCTGCAATAGGCTGCGTAACTGTGTACAGAAGTCAAAGGTGGGGGCTGCTGGAATATGAGGAGGGGTGCTCCTTGTTAGTGTCATTTCTCTTTACAACAAATCCTGCAACTGCTGATATGGGGAAGCATGAGGCTGATGACCCTCACGTTATTAAAATTTCAACTTTTGCAAGAGATAACTGATTTTCCTTAAACCCTCCAGACTCTTAGAACCTGAAGGTGTGGTTGGAACCTCAGGTGACATGATGGTATTACTGCATGGGTTTTGGTGCTTATGCTTAACGCTGTTAGAAACCAAGTCTCAATTTTCAGTACAAACATGTAAAGCTAACCTTGCACAAGAGAAAGATAAAACCATATAATTCTTTATTTCCTGTTATCGTTGCACATTGAGTAAGCAACAGAGCCCCAATGCTCCAGCAGGAGTGATAATACCACTGAGTACTGAGCTAACTCGGTCATGGTTCAACCTCTTGACCTACAGGGAAAACCTCCAGGATTTCTGTATGTCCAAACCTGTAAGCATATGTAACAATATAGTAGATTTGACAGAGCATGAGGAAACATTTCACTTAATGTTAGTAATATAACAGAAGAGAAGGCTTCATTTGAAAAGGAACAGCTTTTATATGATAAAAGATAAAACACAAGCTACCTTAGTTAAAACATGGTCTAACCCTAACTAACCTCGCAATGGGTCACAAAGTGACCTGATGGACTTTAAGACGACATTAACAATCCACCAGACTGTCCCAAAGAAAAGTGCCAACTCATATTAAGTTGCCCATTGCAATTAGGTAAAGCTGGCTTCCAACCAGACACATTCATCAAGTGGGGCAGGATCCTCAGAGGTACTAAAACTAAATGCAAGCTTGGCATAGGCAAGTCTTGCTACGTAATTCAACCAAGCAGTTAATGTCAGCCTGGACAAAGTCAAAAAGACACAGGGAAATTAAAGCACTGGAGGAATCCATAAAGGAATGGGTCCAGTCATGCTTCCCGGTACCATCAATGATATCACTAAATCCTCAGCCTGACCCTCACTTCAGTGTCGGTGTCCCATCCTTCAACACCTCTTTCGTTTAGATAATTTCCACCACTTTCAGAAACACCTCCTCGCTTAAACCAAAATGGATTGATCCATTACTAGGTTGTAAAGCTCACACTGTTTCAGGAAATGGCTTTTAATATCCCCAATTAACAGCCTGTAAAATCATCAGTATGGTGAGATATTAACAGAATTAGAGGATAAAAGTAAGTGAAGGTGAATGAGGGAAAGACAAAGAGCATTAGCTATCTCAAGATTCATTTGAGATCCTTTGCACTGGTGTAAAACATACATTAAAATGCAGATAAGGACATTTAGCCCAAATCAGGAAAAACCTCTCACCCAATCATAAAAGATAAGGCTGCTAACATGTGCAACACGTGACGCATTTCCTTTCATAGTCAACACATTGAACGCAACTGAGCCGGGTGACACGTAAAATGAAAAACATCACTCGCGCAATAGGGGGCTCTGAGTCAGGTTCAGTCCTGGTGTCAAACCTGAAGAAGAATATATTCTGATGTTTGTTGCACCGGACATTTTAAGGGTATGAATACCGTGGTAACCTGTTTGACCCTTCAGTGTAAGAGCACAAAGAACACATAACAGGTTGTACTACATAACAATGTTGATTTTGAATCTGCAGCGCAAAAAAAACATGCCAAATATAGACAGTGTTATGTCCAGGCTCTGAACTGCAGCAGAGACGGAATCATGTTGGGGAATTCTACTGTCTTGTTGGGCCAATGTGAATTCTAGACGGGGAGAGGCATTTCTAATATTTCCGAATGTCTGTCTCCGACCTGCTGGCTCGAGTGGTTCGCTTTCTGCCGGAGACTCCGGTGAATCACAGTCATTTCCTTCTTCTGTAAATATAACATGTTAAACTAAACCACACCACTTGCATATTTCCCAGGTGGGAACATGTGGTATTACACGCGTCGCTGCATCACGTATCAAAAAAATGGTCAACACATTTTGAGATGCAAGCACATGTCATGGCAGCCAATGCGTCTCAATGCGTCGCAATACGTTCGCGTCTGCATGCCCTTGTGTTGACTATGAAACGGCCCTGAGAAGCTGAAGTTATTAATCAGCAGGCAGAGTATGTGGCAAAGGAGCTAATTGAGAAGTGAAACGTCCTTCTTATGCTGACAGGTACAGAGCACTGAGTATATGAGCAACATTATTATTCAACTTGTCTTCCCTCACCAAGAGAAAGGACTTCAGGATCAATGAACTGGTGGTCCAGTCAGGATTATTAGTATGGGAGCAAAATATACAGAAGAGGTGGTCGGACTCCAAATTTCAAATGTGTGGCTTCAAGGAAGCTGGAGGCTTTTAACAGATAAGTAGATAAGCATTCAGCATTCTTCTCTAACAGGGCTTTAACAGTGGTTTGGTCAAGACATTCCAAGTTCCCAGTCTAAAGTGAAAGAACGTTGTGGGTGCAAATCCTTCTGCACACCACACACTAAACCAAATAAATATAAGAACTGGTTCAGTTCATTGTAAAAGGACGTTTTAGAATGGTTCATCCTTTCAGACCAATTACAGGAGGTTAGAATGGGCAAGCCTCTACAAAAGAGAAAGAAGTGGAAAAAAGGAAAAATGAGTGAAAGAACACAGTTATTAATAGAAATATGCTCCAAGGTATTAATAGAAAGTTAACTACAAATTTTGCCCAATAAGGGTATTTATTTGTACTGTGCTTGAAGTTGGTGCTGGCAGTCATAATCTCATAATAATAATAATAATAATAATACGGAACAAAATGAGTGTATTCTTTTATGTTCATCCAAATGGAAAAGGCTTCCCGCCAAACTGGCAACACAACCAACATCAGACGCATGTCCATCTTCATACCAATCAATGTCAAGTACAAGGAGGTACTTCCAAAATTGTAATGCGAAACTAAATTGTGGATCAAATGTTTGAAAAGTAACAAAAAATTCACCTTGGTTTAGACTTCAGTTCAGTCTTTCAGGTGTAAAAAGACTGCCAGTCTCAGTACAGTACAGTACATGATATTCTGCAAATGCAATAATCTTAACCACACATTCAATCTATGTAGGTTGCTTGCTACATGTCCTCCTAGACTTTTCACTATTTGATGTATCAGTTGCCACATACAGAAGTTAGTTATCAACATCTTTGACTGTGAAAAAACTGCCAGGGATAACAGGTCGACGTCCGATGAAGAGAGGCTAAAAATCTCTCAGTGGACGAGACAGGCAAATCAATATGTCATGACTTCCCTTATATCACCTCTTGATACAAGTAAGGAGTACACCTGAATTCAAAATACTGACCATGACTCATGAATAAAAAGTATAACTGCAGATAAAACTCAAAGGAGGCGCTCTGAGTGGGACTGTACAGTTCTTACCAACATGAGTGTCCTCTAAATTGTGGTGAATTATATGAACAGGTATTGTTCCCACTCTGAATGACCACACCACAGCCCTATATGAAGCTCGACCGACATCACATTAATATCCATAAATGTCACAGTCTGTAGTCATTAGACATTGTCTCTCCATTCCCCAGTGGAAAAACAGAGTGGGACGTGGACAAAGCTGCTGTTTTTGTCTTGTGTGGGCCAAGATAAAGCACCCAATGAAAAGGTTGCCATCCATCTTCATCTTCCTGGCATGTGCTTTAGTTACTTCCGCCCTCAATGTAGCCTGTGTCTTTTTTCTACTCTGTCGGTGTGTGTGTGTGTGTGTGTGTGTGTGTGTGTGTGTGTGTGTGTGTGTGTGTGTGTGGGTGTGTGTGTGTGTGTGTGAATGTGTTGTAAGTGACATCGAGGTTAATGAAGTGCATCCACCTCACTTCCTCCCCAAAATGAAAGGGACTTCATTAAGCAGTCGACTGACTCGCTGCTGTTGTGTATCGTAATGCATGTGCGAACACAATAACGCATGGACACCTGAGGGAAGTTCAAGTCTACACCCAACATAACCATACAACATATTTCTATTATGGTGGTTTTGTCCATTTGGTAGCATTGCTTTAAGAAAGGACTGACAAAAAATGTCAAATGAAAGATAAAAACATCTGAAGAGTTCTTAAACTTATTAGATGTGTTTTGTTTGTTTTTCTACATTTCCTGCTGAAAGAAGTATCTCTACCATTCTGATATAGTCACCCCTTAAGTCACATGACTGATCTGCAGTTTCCATATATGTCAAAGAAAAAGAAGACAATGACTAAGAAGCTGTTTTCTGCATCTTCCTGGCTATGTCCAATAAAGAGTAGGTTGATATTTGAAAAAAAAAGTACATTGCTTTTTTGGAAGAAGGAATTTTTTACACTTTTTGACTTAATTCATTTAATTGAGATGTAATCATTGTTTCTAATGTTCTGACACGGCTTGTCCAATGCCTAACATACTTAAAACACCACGAAGAAGAGATTTCCTGCTTATTCTTGTATATTTCCCATAATCCACAGCTTAGTTTATTCAAAACACTTGATATTTCCTGGATTAGTTATTTTCCTTTTATGTAACATTACAAATGTCTTAGTCAAACTTGCTTGACAATTATGCACAGCGTGGCCAAAAAAATATCCCATATTCTAATATTTTCAATCACCTGTAACTTTCCTTCACAACTATATTTCTATCATTTTTTGGACAATGCTACTAAACCTAGACCTGACCAACTAACCAACCCCAGGTCATAACACTGCCCACATAGGCTTGTACTGTAGGCACTAGGCATGATGGGTAATCATATCATCAGCCTCTCTTCTCACTCTGATGTTCACATCACTCTGGAACAGGGTCAATCTGGACTCATCAGACCACATGACCTTTTTCCATTGACATACAGTCCAATCTTCATGCTCTCAATCAAACTGATGGTTGTTTAAGAAATGAGAAGCTACTGCATTGGTTAAGGTAATCCTTCGGAGTTGCTGGATGCTCCCACCCGTCCAAATCACATAGTGCATTTAAGATGGCGTATCAGCCTCTCTAAGTCTTCCTTTCAACTTGTGTGTTTAGTGCAGATGTTAAAGTAATACTGTGAAGTTAATTATGTTGAAAAGCCAAGTAAAACCAGACTTATTATAAAAAACAAAAACAATATTTCAGAAATATTGTCATTGCGTTTGATGTACGTTCGGTGCGAGAACAGACGGTAAAAACAGGCTTCTAAGGGAAGTCCTCCATTTAAAAAAAAAAAACACACATCACCTCTTTGGGTGGAAAGGTGAACTACATCCGCCAATCAGATGTGTGGCATCTTGTGACACCAGATTGTTTTCTAAATAGTTGTATATATAGTAGTTTTCCTTAAAACACCAGAGGCATTCCCTCCACGTTCATGTAAATAGTTGTATACAGTTATATGTAATTTGCTGAATTTGTCTTTTTTAAGTTTTCAATTTATATGTTCATTCTAAGTTATAAAAATATTTCATTCAACATATTTTTGGTGAAAAACAGCAAAGAATCTACTCAGGTTTCATGTTTTTTGGTGTGATTTTTGCTTCAGTGTGTTAAAACAGCATGTCAAATGGAAAAAAAGAACTGTAAAGTCAAACAGGTGAGGTTGTGCAGAAAAAAATATACCAAACAAGGCAAGGTAAACAGTTTTTTAATGAGAAACATACTGTAAATGCAAAATCAAAAGTATTCAAAAATAGCCAAAATACACTTTGACTCCTAAAGGCTACAGAACATGTTGTAGAAGAAACTTATTAATCACTGTAATTATCCAATGGAAGGATCTGAACTGCTGAGTTAAATTCAAGTGGGGACTTTTGTCTTGTTACAGGCATAAAAAGTACATTTTTATAGAAATCATAGCCTTTCAAGAATTCGCTCAGTTTATTTAGGAGTAAAATGAGTGAATTTTTTGTACTTTTTACAAGTCTGATGTCAAAAATACTGAAAAGCAGGAGGAGAAGCAGATCCCAGTGGTGTTATCATCATCATATGCTGACATCCTCCATCCTCTTTGCCTCTCCCTCATCACCGCCTTTTCTTCCTCCGCCTGTCCTGCCTGTTCTCTGCACCCCTTCTGTATCTCACTCCATCCTTTCATCTTCACCTCCCACGCATTTTAGGTCACCGTGGATGCAATCGCCTTAAGTGATCTGGCTGACAATGAGAGCTGATGAGAAACCTTCCTGTGAGTGCTGGCTGGCTAAGGTAAGCTCCTGATCCACCCTGCGCTGAATACAAATGCAGGAAGCACATCTATGACTTCTCCTTTGCTCCTTCTTATTCTGAAACTTTCCACTCAATTACAAATCCCTCTGCAACACAAGCAAAACTCTATTTCTTGCTTTAAAAACCAAGGGATGGATTGCTTAAACTACAAAACAACAGCCAATTTGGCTACTTTAGATGCTGATACATGGGCTCAAGAAATAAAACTAACCTGGTGAAATAACAAATTGAATCTAAAAACTGGTCACATGCTCTGTCTAGGTCTGTCTGGTAAAAAGCCTCTATTGCTCTAATCTGTCTACCATCCTCCTTTGAAGAGCATCACTTAATATAAGATTGAACCCATCTGCTGTAAAAGCAAGACATTGCTGACTCCACACTCTTTTCCAATGATCAATCTGGCAGCACATTAAAAGTCCATGCATTTCATCAAAAATAAAGGTCAAAAGTGGTTGTTGCAAGTAGGGCACTCTCCACAATCCAATCTGAGGAGGCTTGAAGCTTTCCTCTAGCTGTTTGCCTTCTGGATGATTGATTCATTTGATTTTACATTAACAGCATTCATTCATTTATTCAACCGGCTGTAACACACGCAGGAATCCACAATGTCAAACTGCTCTGAGCATGAATTCACCCTTGGTCAGGTCTTTGCACAGCCCAGATCCTCAACGCTGAAGAAACCTGAGCGTGTTACGCATGAATAAGACTTATGCGGTCCGTAGAGAGTGTGACACAAGGAAAACTGGAAGAACAGATCAACTCCCACCAACTGTGACTTGATGAACTTGTAGTCATTCAATGTTAGCGTCCCAAAATCAGTCTCAGTGATGTTTCCCCTGTCTATAGCATGTCTCATTAAACAAACGTTGATGAAATGAAGATGGCAGGTACTTATGAATTCTTCTTGCACATCCCTTTGTGTGTCTTCATTACTTAGTTAAACATTTGAATTAACTGGGTTCCAAAGTTTCTGGAGATCCAGTATTTGTAGAAAACTTTTATACCATGACAGGAAGAATTCTGCTGATAATAAATAAATAAATAAAATTAATAATAATAATAATAATAATAATAACAATAATAAAACTTCCAAGGTTTACTGAGCTACGTTTAATTGATATTTTCAGCCTTTTAGATTACATATAATTATGGATGCACTGATATACTGTATCAGCCAGACATCAGTATTATCATCATATAAAATGTGTTTTTACCAGTAGCAGACATTTATCTGTCATGTTATGGTTTTTGTGTTTTTTTTCCATAAAACTGTATGTGTAATGTATTCATTCAACGATAATGTGATGAAAGGTTGAATGACTGAAAAAGTAACTATTTTATATTCATATAATGAAGATATCTCTATTAAGAAGAATATATTTTAAAAAAACTGTCAATTTATACAGATACTAAAAGTCAGTTTTGATAAATCTCTTAGTGGTGTTGATTTAATTAAACTGTTCAGACTTATCTCTGAGCTAAACCTACACAAAACTAGATCAAATCTTCATGTTTCTTGCACAAGTTTTCAAGCTTTACTTCTGTTTTCTTAATCAGATGAGTCTATGTGAGTAGTTCCATACTCTGCAACTAATGCTGATGAATACATTAAATTATCACCACCATTGTCATTGAAAATTCACAATAAATGCATCAAAAACACTGCCTCTAATGTAACACGTAAGAAAAATCTACAGCCTATGCCCATGTAAAACAAAACTAAAAAACTTACAAAATTACAAAACAATTATTAAAATTGTTTTGAACGGCCTACCTATATAAGTAATAATGGATAATGACACATATTCTGATAATAAGTGATTACTTGATTGATGTGGACTTTTCTTTTGTAGCATCATACCATTTTTGATTCATAGCAACGAGGTTTTAGTTGGACAAATCCTGCTCTTTTCCTACTATTTTTGCTACTGTCTAGGCTCAATATTTTTATGTTTATTCTTAAAACAAGCTATTGTGTTGAAGGTATTTTAGCAAAATAGCAACAATTAAACTTACATGGAATTAATTAAAATGAAAAAGGCTTTAATCGTATATTGTCTTTCAGAGGAAAAAACATAAACCTATCTGGAGCATTTCTTGAGCACAGAGCTCATTTCAAGCACTTTTTAACCCAAACTCCATTCAAATCGTAATTGCTTTTCAGTCGAGTGAACCCATAGCTGAAAAAAATAAAGCTGTCTTACTTCTGAGTTTTTTGGACTCTGAAACAGACTATAGTCTATTAGCAAACACAGCCAGTCTCTCGTATAATGGACCACAGAAGGGGTGTGTAATCATTCTAATTGGCTCTGGGAGGAGTTAATAACATCACAGAACAGTCACGGCACGAACGACTAATTAAATGCAGTAATCAACATTCTGCCTCATATACCGAGCCTCTGAAGTGGTGTTCAACAGCCGTGTCTGGAGGTTACGGTGGGTGGGGGGTTGCATGAACTTTTGTAGTTGTGTGTATTTCTGAGTGTTTGTGTATATGTGTGTCTAAGCCCTCATACTGTCATCAGGGGCTGCAGCAGGTGTGCAGCCAGCCACCATCTCATCTGGATGTTCAGGCCTGGGGAGGCTGAACGCCTGCAGACTGAGCATGTGCAGATGTGCTCTATCAGCTCAATAAAAGCTCTGCCAGTGACAGGCTTCTGGCCATCATACTACATACATTATACTACTCATACTGGTTCTGATGGGGCAAAGTCTAGCAGTCATCGGGCTACAACAACAAATTGATTAAATCGATTCAAATCGATTCTTAAAAGAGGTGTGTTCCCGGTGGCCACAGCAGCCCCGTTTGCCCAAAACATAGTGCGTCGTTTATGTAACAAAACTCGAATATGGAGAAAAAAATGGCCAAAATCCCACATCGTGCTGCGTTTCGGGCAAACGAGGCTGCTGTGGCCACCAGGAACATGGTGCAAACCCAGTGATTATTTTAGCCCACTAGCTAGTTAGACACTATCATCATAGTTACAACGTTTTCATCCATCTCCGTTTATCAGGCCACCAGACTAACGTCACCTGTCGTTGACTGGAACTAATACATACAACACTGGTTTGATAGCCTATAACCGGAGCTGGTTGAAGACTATAGTTTGATAGTCTCTAGTCATAACAAGTCTAGGTAGTGGGCTAGTGCTCACTAATTATACCTGAAGCCATTGCGGGGATGTAATCATGAGTGACTTGTCTGCTTTGGGTTAAATACCAAGAATTGAGAATTGAGTCTTTTGTGTTTATGTACAATGAGGGTCATTTTAAATACATTTAGCAATTTAGCACTGGAATATGTTTATGGAAATGGTTTTCAGCTTTTTTAGTGAAATAATAAATTCACATATAGGAAATGAAAACACCTTAATTAAATAAATTCTGATATAACAAACATTTAACTAATGACATCGTCAGCTAATCAAACAGCAGAGCAAATGCTGAGTTTACCAGATATTCTGATGAAGTGACAAAAAAAAAGCTGTCTGGTAGAACAACAAGTAGAGTGGACTGATGAGGAGACTCAATTACTTCTGTTTAATACATTAAAGAAAAACAGAACATAGCCTAAAGCTACACAATGAAGCATAGATTATTCTCTTTAAAACACTAAATGGAAAGGTACATAATTTGCAGTTTTTTTATTAGTTTGCTTAGAATTGAATATTAGAATATTTCATCGAGGTGATGTTTTCATTTTACTGAATAAAAACTCACATCACACTTATTTACTTTGTACTTTCATTTAATGTTGTAAAATAATCCAATGTGCAATAATGTGGATATTTTTGTCTTAATACATCTTTTACATCACTTTCACCTTTTGTATTATTTTTATCTTATTACTCAATCTTATGCTGTTTCTACGGTATTACATTGCTTTCCTTTTGTTTTTGTTTTATACACCATTTTCATCACATTACGTATGATTTTGGTCATTTTTTTCCTTTTTTTACTGTTTTCTGACATTTTATACATATGCAACTATTCACTAATAACTAACTTCAACAAAGTAATCAACAGATGAATCTACAATGAAAATAATCATTGAAACTTACATTTGTTTTCAGATTAGTGTAGAAAATCGTAATGCATTTTTTAATTGATATTGCAACTGCAATATGTTAGTTAACACCAGTTCAAGCTTTGATATGTATCCAGGAAACGAAAGTCGTTTTACTTTCCTTTAACTGCAGGCTTTTCGTAGCATCTTAAAATATGAATGAGGCGAGTGATAGTGAGTTTCTTGCTGCAGCTGTAATTCAAGGGGCAGCTCTGATGTTTAGAGGAGCTGGTGTCACCTCTGAGGAGAGAGAACACAAACTATGGAGACAGCATTTCAGCAGGGGAAGGGATGATAATGCTGTGCTTCTTGGCAACGGGTACAGCTACAGCCCATAAATACTGAGAAAAACATACACTGTATAACACCACATTCTGAAACAAGCAACTGGAGATTTGACAAGCAGTGTTGCGGGCAGTGGCATCAGCCAGCTTACGGAAAGTCACCAACTTTTCCCAACAACATTCAGAAAAAACGATTTCAACGTCTGAACCCAGTTTCAATGATTCATGCTCGAGATTTACATGAAAAAATATCTGTGTGTCTTGTAGGACTTAAAACTCAAAAATCCCAAAAGACAGTACAAAATGAACAGAGGATGAAGTAAAACCCGGAGTAATAAAAAAAGGATCTGCTGCATCAGACTTGGTCCTGTTTCACTGGTCCTTAGAGCCTAAGTTTAAACACCTCCTATGTATTCGAATGTGATAAAGCTCACGATGTGGTTCATGCATGCAGACAGACCATAGCCTTATTCAACATCCATTAACTTCCCCACATTTAGGCCAGTCAGCAGCAGATGGGCCAGAAATAGCAGAGATGCACTTGACTCTGCTGGCTACACTTCCAGCTGCTGTAAAAGCCAGAGAGAGAGAACGATAGTGCCCTTGTGTGCAATTGAAGACATTTACCATCTGGGAATACAATAAACGGTCATTTCCCCGAGAGCTGTGATATGAAACACCCCTGACTGATACAAGGCACTTTATGAGGTGACCATTTACATCTATAACTGCAAAGCTAGGTCATCATTTTGATACAGAATTATAAAATATAGTCATAAATGTCAGTTATTACCAAAACTATAGCATCCACTTCCAAAAGCCAGTGGGGATTTTATACAGGTCACCAAAAAATATGCATTTCATAAAACTTTCAATGAGCACTTAGCATTTATATTGTTCTGCTAATGTATGCTAATGCTGTGTATAAAAAGGAGAACAATAAACAAAATCTAAAAAAATGAAGCAGTAAAGCATGTGGAAACAAAATTGACGTCACTGCCAAAATGTTTGCTCCTTACTCTTATTAAATGTAGTCTCCAGCTCCTCAACACTGAAGTATTATTCTAGGTTTAGAAAAGTTCAGTCGCAAATCACAATTGTCATGAAGGCACTCATTTAAAGGTGCAATATGTAACGCTAATATTTACTAGGAATCAGGAACTGAAAATAAATAAATCAATTAATATATGTACATTTCTTGATATATGCTACTTATTTCATCTTTAACCCTCAAAGACCTAAAATGTTTAATACCTGCTGATCCACTAATCCTATCAATACATGTACATCTTATCATGGTTATCAGATATGACCCATTTGGACATTAAGAGTCTCCATAGAGAACACAGAAATACCGTCATCTTCAACAACATTGATTCACCAGTAAATCCCATGGAGTTGGATCAATGACAGTGAAAGAAAACACTTGTTTTTACATTCAGTTATTGATATCTTTTTCTAATGTTTTCAGTATAACTCTCAACTTTAATCTGAGCATTTATGAACATCTACATGCTCAATAAATTAAATATAGGAAAATACCTGATTTTCAGTGGAAAATGCATAATACAGAGGTTAATATTATAATAAATGGTGCAGCTGTGTCTACAGATGTAGCTTACAACCATCAGTGTGTGAATGTGAGAGTGAATGAATAAAATGTAAAGCGCTTTGAATGCAATTCTTTATTTATTTATTTATTTATTTTATTATAAGTCACTTACAAAAGTTTAAATGGAGAGAAAAATTCATTTGGGAGCT
>JAPQRQ010000026.1:26554136-26571523 GCA_037367365.1 Apogon talboti | reverse complement strand
AAAAAAAAACAAAAAACAATGATCTCATTGAGTAAAAAACTCAGGCATATTAACAACAAATTTACACAAGCCTTATGACATTGTATCATATCCAGACAGTTCAGTACAGGATTACACCAGACTGGTACCAGA
Organism: Apogon talboti; assembly: GCA_037367365.1. Classification (NCBI taxonomy): domain Eukaryota; kingdom Metazoa; phylum Chordata; class Actinopteri; order Kurtiformes; family Apogonidae; genus Apogon; species Apogon talboti. The sequence continues at coordinate 26,571,391 of JAPQRQ010000026.1, read as the reverse complement.
CTTCAGAGTTACAAGCTCAATATCTGGTGTGTCCACCATTTGCAGTATGCACTGCACCACATCTATGCCTCATGGAGGTCCCCTGTCTTGACATGTGCTTGTAAAATGTTGTTCCATTCCTCATGTAAAGCTTGCCAAATCCAGAAAATCCCACAAATGTACAATGGGAAGAGCTGATTGAAGAAAAAAAAAATGCCATTTTATTTTTGTTGAGTATATAAAGCTGCATAGAGCTTATCCTGTTCAGTATAGAAGATGGGCTCAGAGTAATAGTGTGGCAAGAACAATGTAGTTCATTTCATTAAGTCTAAGTGAAATGTAGACAGCAACACAGCAATGCAATATATCAGAATTTAGCTCAATTTGGCATTTAGAAAGCTGCTCAACCTTCTTGATATATGAATAACTTGACTTCTATGCAGACATTCATCTGCAAACATGAGCAGTGCATTAAGCTAAAACGGTACCATTGATCAACAAAGATACTTCACTGCTCTTGGCAAAGCTCCACCCTTCTAGTAAATGCTTACATGAAGTCTACAATGACAGATTTATTCTCCAGAGTGACCAAGCCTGACATACAATATGTAAGGCCTTTTCCATGGGAAAAATGTTGTGGATAGTTTCCTTCCCAACTGCATACACAATTCAATGTTGACAAAGGTGACATCCTGAGTGAAACAAGCTACTAAAATGTTGCATTTAGTTTTACAAGCCACTGTAAAAGTGTAAAATTTACATGTGAACAGTCTGAAGAGCAATTCAGTGTTTTCACTGTACTGCATTACATAGACACACTGACAAATAACTGTTTTCCCTCTGCATGTTTCTAAATGATGGGGTATATAACAAAGGGGAAGGGGAAACTTCTGCAGTATGGTCTCTGTGTGCGTGATTTGTTATATATATGCAGGATTAAATCCATCCATCCTCATTTGAACCACCCTGCATCCAGCGATTTTCTACCTTCAGTCAAACATGAGCATTTGTGGAGTGACACTGTTAATTCTAAAAAGGAAGGAAATGTCGCCAGTCCACAAGTGACATTAAAGCTGAATTCACCTTTTCATTTCACGGTCATTTCACTTGCTAAGTGTGACAGCTATGACTCAACGTGTTTCTGCTTTTTAGCTACAGGTAAACCTCTACAGCTGCCTTTCACCACCTCATGCTCTGACTGGACCTAGTGATGCATGACGGTGAAAAATATGGGGTCTCGCTTCATTGATAAGTGAAACAAATACTGCTTGCACTCAGATATTTAATGCAGACAAAGGACGAGGATTTAAGGTCAACACAGGTAAATGTTTTTTAGTGTGTGGTTTACTATTTTAATGAAAAATACAGCTTATTTACTTATTTCTCTGCATTTCAGAGTGAATCATTACTAACTTTCACGCCATCAAAAAAAGGCAAAAAGGCTCATGGACTCATGTCTAAATTGCAGTTGTATTGATTGAATTGTATTAATCACTGCAGTAGTTATCCCATGGAAGGTTTTGCAGGTGAGGACTTTTTTTGGTTAGGCTGTGGACTAATCTCAAGGTAGAAAGTGTGTATATGTCTTTTCACAACTTGGACATGCTGTAAAGTTTGATGAAAAGATCTTCATTTTAATTGAAATGTCTTCTTAATTAGTAATAATCTATGTAAATTGGTCCCCCAAAAAACATCACTCAATCCCTACTGCCAACTAATTTGATAATATCTATTTCAAAATAGTGAGCTAAATTTAAGGCATATTTCTGTTTTCTGTCAATTAATTTTTGTCTGATCTGGCAAAATAATCTGTCTGTTTCAAGGGAAGGAAAAACTAAATTTTAAGCATGTTTTGGTGTTCACTGCCATTTTTATTTTTATCTATTCTGGTAAAAAATATGGTTGTTTGAAGTGAAGAAAAAGAAATACATTTAACGCTTAAACACCCAAAACATCTACTGATCTCAAATGTTTAACAACTGTTGAACCGCTAACCCTGTCAATACAATGAAATAACTGAGGTAAAATGTAGGTTGTCGTCTTTTCAACAGCATCAGGTGTCTTTATTTAGATTCATCATAGACTCCATAGTGAACATGGAAACACCGTCACCTTCTGCACCAGTAAAACCCATGGAGTTTGACAAATGACTGGTTGTAGACATTTGTTTTTATGTAGAATTTTTTTCTGAAAAAGTCATGTTTTCCTCAGTTTTCTCTGTGTTGATATAATAATCTTTACATTTCTTGAGCTTTTATTAATACCTACGTGGTGAGTAAATATAGGAAAACACCAGATTTTTCATGAAAAAATGCAAAATGCAAGGATAATATTACTATAAATCACTTGGTAATGGAGAAATTCTTTATGGGTTAATGTGCTTTCAGCTATTTTCTCTTATTCTACTGTGAGTGCAAAGGAAAAGAGGTTGATTCTATATCTGTACATAGTTTGTGCTCATTACAGAGTGTGTTTGCATGTGTGTGACCTACCGCTCCCACGGACTGCCAACCAGTTTGAGACTACCTGACCCGAGGCCCTGAGCCCCCCCACACCCTCCACATTACTTCAAGGCTTTCACCTTTGACCTCTAGCAGTGAGAACTTGCATGGATTCTGTGATCCTCCTTCTTTCCCTCTTTTTCTGCATTCCCCTCTTTTGCACATAGTTTCTCCTTCTTTACCTCCCCCTCCTCTGTGTGTGTGTGTGTGTGTGTGTGTGTGTGTGTGTGTGTGTGAGAGAGAGAGAGAAAGAGAGAGAGAGAGAGAGAGAGCGAGAGAGAGAGAGAGAGAGAGAGAGAGAGAGAGAAAAGGGACAAATGTTCCCAAATCTTCAGACAAAGACTCTGATGGCTGGGATAAATTTGTATCTGGCCTGGTGGTAATGATTTGTTGAGAATGGGTAAACCATGAGAAAGGATCTAAAATACCAAGATGGACTTAATAATGGAGATGTTCTCTATTATTTATTTCTTTATAAAACATTAATTTGACCAACACCCACCAGTCACTGTAGAGTATGCAGTTTTACGTTGAATAAAGGGGTCACATGATCATCCAAAAATGGGTCAAGTAGTAGACTGGTGAACCTCCTTCATGGGTTCACACACACAAATGGGGTCAGATGTGTGGTTGTGAGCCGTCAATAGCAGATTATTGTAACACTGCTGTTCTGTATTCATTCATTTAGAAATTCTTAGTTCTCCTTTGTTACTGAGGCCATCAAATATGTTAAACGCAAACTATCTTGTATGTTATAACTACCCTCTACCATACAAGTCAAGCTTCTGTCTTGATTAGAATGTAGCATTTCACACACAGGAAAAGAAGTGTATGCAACTACTGTGACGGCATTCACATTTTGTTTTAAAACCTCCAAGATGCACTTTTTTAAGGTGTGAATACAAACATGCAAACTCTGATTCGAACCAAACAAGTGGACTGAGACCACCTAAAAGTGGTGGTCTCTGTCCGTTTCCAAACGGACTCTGGGCCAGTTCACTTCTGGTGTGAACCGGCCTCAAGCCGAAACAAACCAAAGAACCATACGCTTTTATGTGCTTGACGAGCCACCGTAGCCACATGGCATTGTGGGCAATCAACATTGTGGAAGTAGCTGAGCCGCATGGGTAGCCAGAGCTAATAGCAGCAGCCATGAGCCGTGGACAGACGTGGAGCAATGAGGAGATTGAATGTTTAATTGACATTTGGACCAACACATAGGACCAACACCCGTCGTCTGATTCACCCCACCCCCAACTGTTCTGTCCAATGCCAGCACAGTTCGTCACATGCGTGCTTCTGTTTACAAATTTTGGTGCACTAGCAAAAATTGCAATGAGAATGCTATCCAACCCAAACAAAAAAAATAAAATCTGCATTCAATCCGAGCCAAAAAAATGCACCAATGGACTTTCCACCAAAACAAAGGAAAAGATCTTTGACTCGAGGCAAGTGACTGAAAATGAGCAAATAGTGATTAAAAAACCAGACAATCATTTGGGTGGCTCCGTATTAATATTATAGTGTCCACATAGACACTGTGGAGGCTAGGGCTGGGTATCATGGTCAATTTCCTTAATCGACTCGATTTCGATTCATAAGGTTCTGAATCGACTGATCACGATTCTATTTGATCCGATTCTATATAGATTCGATTCACTATTAATTGATTGATTCAGATTCATTTAGTGATACCAAAGTACAATTTTGAGCTGTAACCTGATTATTTTACTACTACAGCCATGCAACACATCAATATTGGTATCAATATTGACATTAGAAACGGAATAAATCTGAAATTTCAGTAGTAAATAGCTGAATCTGCTCTTAAACAATGAACGGGACAGAAACATTGCCATGTTTCTACAGTGGCTCAGAACGAACTTCTTCATCATCTTTATTCTGTTTTATGGCTGGTGGCTTCTAGCATTAAGGCGCCTTACTATCACCTATGGCTGAGTGTGGATCCATGTTAATATATATCCTAGAACAACCAGCTTCTGCGGCCCGCCTCAGAGGTGTTTTCCCCACCCTTCTCCATGTCTCTCCCGTGCCAGAACCGCTGCAAGCGAGATCAAAATACCCCGTCTCCCCCAGGGGCCCATGAGATAGAGCTGGCCTCAGTGTTGGTGGTACCCGGATCAGGTACTCGATGTCCCCCTCTGAAAAATCAATCTTATCCACTATTACTCGATAATCCAAAATTAAAATAAAATCATTCCAAAATCGATCAAATCTATTTTTTTACCCAGCCCTAGTGGAAGCCAAACAGTGATTATTTATTTAGAATTAATTAAAATTTCATTTTTTTATAATTCATTATAGACTGCAGCAGAGACTTCATTTCTTCATTCTCTTCAAGTTGACAATGGCTACATGGAGTGATGGGCGTCATCTATCTGGCAACCTTAGAAAGCAACACTTGATAAGGTATTTAAGAGCTGTTTGGCAGTCACTGAAAAACAGGCTTGGCAATATGCACAACACAGCCATGAAGGGTTGGGAAAAACTAAAGTACAATGAGTACATACAGATCCTGTAATAACAAAAATCATAGCAGACCTCCATCACCTTTTCTTATCTCAATGCAAACCTTTACTGACAATTATAACAATGAAGGTGTCAACTTGCAAACAAAACCACAGTCTAACCACAAGCTGTTGAACCCTGATCTTTAATATTAAGGCTTCATGTTAAATAGATCAAAAATGCAATACATACTCAGGCAGCTTTTTGACTTAGCAATTCAGGTTTCCCTTTAAATTATTGTTGTTTTATTGCTGTCAGTGCTTAAACATTTAGTCAAAGTCTCAGTATGTTTGTATGAAGTTTATTCTAAGAAATTAAATAGACTGTAGTGTGCTATGACAAATGTCCTCTTGTGAACAATAAAGCTGACTTTACCCTTTTTATTTTAACTGAAGTTACCTATTTCCACTTGGAGATATTTAATGATCCTTTTTCTACAGCAGGAATGGTACTTTATATCACTGTACTGCTTTATTCCCATTCACCTTTGGGACATATTTCTGGGTGCTGCTTAGGTAAAGATATTTAGTGAAAGTTTCAGCCTCTTTTTAAGTTTGCTGGCAGTGTTAGCATTTTCAATTTATCGCTGTCAGATTTGTCATTTGAAGCACAACTTCAGCCCATTACTAAACCACTTTTGGCTGGCAGACATTGGGATAACGCGCAGCCGAAGTGCAAAGAAGAAACACACTAAGATGAAACAACATCAAAGAAAAATTAAATATCACGATAGGTAAACCATTTTTGACTTGTTGGAAGTTGATATTCCTTTTGCCTAATGCTTTGTAAACTGCATTTAAAATGCAAGGGACTAAGGAAAGATTGTCCAGTTTATACAGAAGAAGGTTATGAAACAAAATAACAGTCTTATATTTATACGTGATCTAACAAAACTGCAAAAGACATTCAGTTTGGCTGATCACTTCTTTCCATCACAAATCCTATGTCTCAAAAAGTAACTGCTGCCATCGGAAAGCCTTTCAACTAATTTGTTTTTTTATTTTTTCCACAGAATCAGTGCAACCCCAATTTAAAGCGATCAAAACTTAGTCCAGAATGCAGTTAGCAACACATGTAGTCATGAAAGAACACGTCCGTTAATACAGTGAAGCCCTATAAAGAACAAGCCAGCACTGACATCTACTACTGAGCTTTATTTTTCAAAAGTTGTTTGAGCCTGCAGGTATGAACTGCAGACTGAGTTTACAGAGACAACAAGAGACCAAACAGAGGAAACATGAGGGAACTTGCAGTGAAGATGTAAGCAACCTGTTGAAATATCCCACTGATGAATCAATGAGTTTTTATATATCCTGATGTTGTCTGTGTGCTTACTTGTGTGTGTACTGTAGTGCCAGTAACTCCCTTTTAAGAGTTCCTGGCAATGTATCATGATCAGTCAGCGATCTAAACAAACACGCTTCATTATTGATGCATGAATTGCAAAGCCTTGTCACACTTCTTAATAAGGCATATCTTGAGCAAGTGGTGGCATTAGTCCTGCATTTGCACTACAACAAATGACACTGACCTTCAACTACAGTAATGAATCACAGCATAGCTGAGAGGTCTTGAATGTGTCGTCAAAAAAGCCTGCCTGCAGGGCTCTCAGTGGGAAACAGAGTGAAGAAGGGAGGAGTGAAATGAGAAAGGATCCCATTGTTGCAAAGGAACTCAAAGTGCAGAGGCACCCTGACACAGGTATTCTGCTAAATAAGGCCAGCATTGTGCACAGAAACCATGTGTATTGGCACAAAAAAATGACGGTGGGTGGGGGGAAAGTCACATGGTATTTCAGACACCTGCTCAGAGGCCGACCTTGGTAGAGACTTACAATGACTGACAACTTGGTATTTGCATGTTTGTAGAGATTATTTTAAAGGAGTCCATATAGCCTTGTTCAGACCTGACATAACCTGTGTTTTTGGTAATCAGATCCAAAGTGAACAACTCTTAAGTGCATCCATTCACACCTGCCAGTACAATGTATCTCCACACATATCTCCAGTAATCGCTTGTGATTTGATCTCACTTCCTCTCTCCATAAATATATAAACAAGCTCATCTATAGCTTGAAATGTACCTCAAGTTCTCGTTTCAAGTTAAACCCTCTAAGATCCAAAATCATCTGCTAATCTAAAATGTTTAATAACTTTTGATCCACTAATCTTATCAATATAGTGAAATAATTCAGGTAAAAAGCAATTTCCCAGCTTTTCAGCAGCATGAGATGTCTTTTTTGGATCTCCGTAGTGAACTTGGTAACTCCATTATCTTCTGCAATGTTGGTTCAACAAAAAAGCCCATGTAGTTTGACAAATGACAGTGGTTGGAGACACTTGTTCTTATGTAGAGTGAATGATAGATTTGACTTAAAATGTCATGTTTTCTTCAGTTTTCTGTTTTGATATATTAGCCTTTGAATTTACTCTGACATTTTATGAACATCTACATAGTCAATAAATTCTAGGAAAATACATGACTTACACTGCAGAAATGCAAACAATAAATTATAATATATGGTGATAAATCACTTGGTTACAGTTAAATACAGAGAATAATTCATTTAGAAGTCACCACAAAAATACTTCACGGCCTTTATCGGTGAATAAACTGTTTCTTGCAAATTTAATTCTGGCTCAAACACTGCTAGCAGCAGGAGGCAGGGTATAGTAGGTGTGGATGGCGGATATACAAAATCCAGGACTTTACCACCAAATACTGGAGTTTGGTCCCAGTTCCTGTAGCTTAGTAAGTTTTAGGGAATAATTCCCTTTAGTTAGGAAAAGTTACGAAAATATTGTGAATTGGCATATATTAACGAATACTGTAAAAGTGAGCCTTAATAACATTTTAAATCTTGCAAGTATATGGGGCGACTGTGGCTCAGTTGGTAGAGCGGGTTGTCCAGTGGTCGCAGGGTCGAATCCTGGCTCCAACAGTCCACATGTCAAAGTGTCCTTGAGCAGGCAGCAGCCGCCCACTGGTGTGTGAATGTGTGCAGTGTAAAGCACTTTGGGCACCTTTACAGTGCAAAAAAGCACTATATAAGTGTACTCCATTTATTGGAAATATTTCTATAATACACCAAGCATAAGGTGGTGCTTCAACATTGCTAACTCCCACACTAATGTACTGAAAATGTTCCTATTACTAGCTAACATCAGGTGATTTAGTGGTACCAATTTTTTTTTTTTTTTAAACTAAGCAAAGGATTTGGGAAAGAACTGTTAATGATCATTGACTCATAGAGGCCTATGATTTAACACAATGAAATTGCCATTATTTCTGGTTGAAAAGACATAAAAGCATTGAGAAAAAAACAGCCTGATTGAATGGAAGGAGACTCCTGTGACACTTTCCCACTTTTCACAGGTGTCTTGAGTCACACAAAGACTACTTCCTGCATTTCCTTGTCCCAAAAAAATTACACAAAGTTAACATTTCCATTGCTTTTTTTACGACAACCACATACACAAAGACACTTTTCAAAAGGCACATTGACAGCAACAACTCCCAAAGGAACAGTGTGATGCTGCCTCCACTGTGTGTGCAGGTCACCACCAAATTTCCATTAAAGCATTCCATTCTTTTCGTTGTTGCCCAGTGCCAGGCAAATGGACATACAGTGGCATTGATTCATTGTGGGCCTGTGTTGTAAGAAGCCAATGTGCTTTTCTCTGGCTCCTCAGCCAGCAGTGGCTGTGATCTAATTACCAGTGGGGAGATGAAGCCGTCTCCATGGGCATAACTGACAGGACCATTCTTCTTCTGAATAGAAAGCAAGGCTGATGCTTGATGCTCAGCTGCAGAGATGCCCAGGCAGAAGCCACTTGGAAGCCTAAACGTTAAGGCAGCATTGATCTTGACCTGAAGAAAGGTACCGACTAGATTAGTGCTGTCTCCAGAAGAAATGAAAGTCACCCTCACATAGTTTAAAGGAAAACAAAGATCCCTGTTGAAAGAAATTCTATCAAATGCTGTCCATCAATTGAACTTTTCCCAGGAAAACCAACATTATTGAATTTTCACAAGATTGCCTATTAACATCTTGCCTTTGGTTACACAAATGGCAAAAGTCAAACAGGAGCCACCTGTCAGTATGACTGTAACAAGGCTTACTATAGACAAACCTCATCCAAGTCCATGTCACACAAAACTCTCCAAGCCCACTGTGACCACATTCCTTCACCTTGTCCCTCAACAAACAAGTCCTCTGGCCTTAAGAAATGGCTTGACCTGTTCAAGCCAAAGTCCGCACTCACAAAGTCCTTTGTCTTGGCTCTGTTACAACTGGGACAGGACCACACACATGTTGTGGTCATGACCGGAGCTGGTATTGTTCACATGGTTTCTAAAGTGCCTTTGAAACAGTGGAAGGAACAACAGAAGATGGCCACAGTTGTTTAAAGCTAAAGAATAGGCTCTTTTCAAACGACAATCACTACTGATAATAGCCTTATACATGGTGAATGTTTGTAGACACCACAGTCGTGTTTGTAGGCAGAGGCAAAGTGTTTCTTGAGAAAGCTCTCAAACAGCCACACAGACATCACCTGACACTACTGACAACATGAGATAACGATTTTCTGAACCCTGTTTAGAGCTAATGAAACTTCAGGTACAATTACAATTGACTGAATTAATTATTTTAGTGTATAACAGACATCATGCGTGAGAATCCAGACAGAATGCTTCTCATTAGCTATTCAAATAAAGGGATTATATTCAAAAGTGCTTAAATCAAGTCATGCATGTAAAACACTTCTAATCCCTTTGTCAGACACAACACTATACTTTTGTCTTAATAATCAAACTCATGATGAATCCGTCAGCTTGTGTTATGAGTGTGCTGTTTGAAGAGACACTTCTGTGAGGATCAGTTTAACGAATAAATGGCTAGATGAATCTATCAGGAATTAGCCCTGTGCCCTGCATAAATTTCAATGAAATACTGATGAATATGGTGCTATTGGGAGATGCATCAAGTGGATATACATGAGAAGAAATGTCTGAATCTATTACAGAGGGGCACTGCCATGAATAAATACAGGGGGCTTTGTCTAGTGGCCACACATAATTGCAACCTGATTTTCATTTCAATTTTAATTGTAGTGCATGGCATCTGTTAAGGCAGGGAAGTCAAGGACATTCGCATGAAGAGAAGTGTTTGCCTCTTTGTGATATTTCAGTCATTCAGTTATTTTTGTGCCTTGAAATGAAGTGTGAAGTAATGTATTTTGTGGTATTAATCTAGCCTATACAACAAATTGCAGTTCCTGTTCTGTGCATCTTTGCCTTCATCGACTGAGGGATAAACACCTTACTGCAGAGAAGAAGCAAGAGGGAAAAAACTGAGAGTGCCAAGAATTACAAGATGAGGATGTGTAATGCAGACCTCGGGTTGATCTCACTCATTTACAGTCTCCCAGATGCCTGAATTAGTGCTAATTTCTAATATCATTAGCGTCATGTCTGCCAGTGTCATGTTAATGAGGGTTTAACATGACAATGAGGTTTCTAAATGAGCAGCCGAGGGAAATACAGTGCTTAAATAATTATACCCTAACGCCCCCTAAATCCCAACTTCACCATGAACTCCTCTGCCGTGAGCTTGTTTCTAGTGAGGAGAAAGGGGTTTCAGGCTTGAAAAGATTTCCACTGAGTCGAACAAGCTCTGTGTTTTCTGCTTTCCTGTATTTTTAATTAACAAACATTTCCAGATGAATCTAATTAGATTAGCATATGAAAACTGCAACAAGGGAAATGAATAATGCAAATGGAGAGAACAGCTCCAGTGTAGATCTTGGCAATAAACCAAGGCCAACATCACTCAGAAACCTTTTCAGTTCAACCTGAGAACATTGCTTAACTAAGGACTGAGAAAAATTAAAGCAGTTAACAGTCTATTGTAGGCAGGAAATACTTATGACATGAAATGATAAAGCACATAGATATTTGCTTCAGCGACACCATGGACTCTGTCATCTCTTATCTGCCTTTGGACCCCAGAGCTGTCTGAAGTTTTGGTAATTCCAGTCACAGCAAACAGAAGATGCCAGTGATAACAGGGAGATAAGTCTTTCCCAGCAATGTTACATTGAATTTCAACACTACAGTTTTGTTGTTTTCAAAATAACATTTTAGATGGCCAACGCTTGACATATCTTTGATGTAGAGAGGCAATCATTGTGTATTCTACTAGAGGAAATCTTGATTTATTGAAACCAGAATAAACATGTAAAAATTCTTAAGGTTCTTAAAACTCAACTCGGCAACAGAAGCTGTTCAAGTCTACTTTCCAAAGACAAAGATTAATATTGATTATCTCAGAATTAACCCACTTCATCCCAAACCCTAACCACCGGTCATCATGTTCTCAAGGTGCAAGCCTTGCTCAGGCTGTTTGCTGTTGAGTAAATGAAAATTACATTGTCAACATAAGTAAAAAGTTAAATCTCTGATTAACTTCTATATTCCTCCCTTAGTAATTTAACTGATCATGACAAGTCTACTAAACAAAATTAGGGTTTGAAATTCACAGAATCCCATGATCAAGGCCTAATTATTGTCTGAATCTAAATATGACAAGCAAATTAATGCTTTGTTTAACTTTGACACAGCTAAGTTATTTTGATTGGAGTGAATCAAGTCATATCAAGATAAACTGTCAAGGTAAGGGCTATGGGGCATTGATTTTAAAGTGATTAAAAATGACAAGATGACCTGAATGGACAAATTGTTTTTTGTAATTTCGCATTAGTGTAATGAGATGGTGTGCCTACACTGATTTGTTTTTTTCTGCTATATTTCACTCAGTATTTAAACAGTGGCTGAGCACAGTCACTTTGGCTCAAGCTCATTGGCAGAGTTACGACTGAGAGCATGTGGAGGTTAAGTGATTTCATACATGTATTACCTTGAGCTCTAATTAGAAACATATGGCTGAATTAAAACCTGTAGAGAAAGCAAATACATCCCACTACAATCTAAACATCTGTCTGGCTCTGCAGCGGCTGAAGGTAATGTAGTGAAAGCAGCTCAAATGGAAAAACTAACAAAATGACAGGTGCTTCTAGACCACTTTCATAAGCTGGAAATACAACATTTCCTCTGAGCTCTGGGGGTTTTATCAAGTGGGACCATATGTTTTAAGAATCTGCTTCTTATTAGGTATAATAGCTGCCAGCCAGTACTTGGCTCAGGTTTGCAGAGCTTCCAACCACTGGACCCTTTAGAGTTCTGAGGAGTGGCAGGGGCTAAATCTACTGAAGTTAACACCAGCTGAGGTACAGTACTTTGTTCATCTACCACAGTCATGCTGCTATTCTCCACATCTTCTCAAAACTGCACTTTCATTGGAGGTTTCATCTGTCTTACTTCCACAATGCAGATATACAAACAGACCCTGCAAGATGGAAGTTGGGGGTAAATTGTCTGGGATGGTCCTTTGCAGGAGGGCCAAGGTTTTCCAAAACTGCAGGCCACTTCCAGAAGGAAAAGAGAACATTTCCTAGGTCAGTAGAAAGGATATGGTGGGAATGAATCCACTATGTGCCAGCTGTCAAGAATAGGATCCTAAGTGGCCGGGGGTTAATAAGACTTGGCAGGGGCGTTCCCATGGAAATCGCCATGGTTACCCATGGCCTCAGCCAAGAGATGGATCCAGGGGAGGTAGAATCAATCTGGGGAACAGCGGGACTGTGAAAAACCAGAGAGGGAGGCAGGGAATCCAATGTACTTAGCAATGTTAAAAACTTTATAGGCAATTAATACTCCTGCCAAAGTGGACAACTTTAGAGGTCTTTATGATCTGACCTGTTGCTACTGAGCCATGAGGGATGTATTAGATTTCCAAAAAGCAGATTAAAGTTTTGTTAATGAGGAGTCACATTGATGGATAACTTTTATAGAAGGACCAAAAGCTACTTTGAGCGCCTATGATATTTTACAGCTGCCATTCTGGTATGCTTTTACACTGTATTATTCATATAAATCCTTGGAAGTACATCCAAGGGAGGGACTGTGACTTTGCTAGAGTGAACTTTCCAGAGTAGAACATACTTTGTCACTGATGTTTACAGATAAATATTTATTGGGCCAACATCATGGCTTAGTGGTCCTAGAATGTCAAAAGTGGGCAATAAAGGTGAACTTCAACTTAAAACAACTTTAGGAAAAACCTAAACCATGGCCACGTTTCTACCGACACATTTATATGTGCATTTTGGAGTATCATATTAAAAAAGGTTAATAGAAACAGTCAAATTTACAGAAACTCAATTTGAGACACTAGTCTTTGTTCCCCCTTGAGGTAGTGTTTGCCATTTTTTGAAAGGGTTAATGTACTTAAGAGTTGTAAATCTTTGTTCTGATGTTGATAATATCTAATTTACATAACTGATACACTGATACCCAACATAGGTCAATCTCATCCATAAAAAAAAAACCATCTTCGCTACACTACATGGACTAAAATATTAGGACTAATCACACGCTCATAGGAATGTTCATGTCATTTGATGTGAATAATTACAATAAATGTAAAATCAATATGTCTTTTAAGTTTAATGGCTGATTTTTCTTCCTGAATGACAGTTGAGGAAATCAGCTTGTGGTTTAAAATGATTATTTATGGTTAAAATGCAATAAATATTTCAGAAATCTTGAGGTCGAGCATTTAAAATATTTATGATAGAAAAAAAATTATCTCTAAAGCATTTAATGAGTGCAGATGATAATGTAATCATATTAAAATAAACTTTTGTGTAAAATTGCGTACACTAGTATATTCCAACACTTCACCTTCAAATGGCTTTTGGAAGATACTGAACATTAGAAACTACGATGGATGAGATTACACTACTTTGTTCCATCAGTCCTTTAGAAGTTTATGGTGTTTTTGCCTTTAGAAATTGAATGGAACTAAACTCTCTGCCTCACTATCTTTTTGCATCTTCTGTCTCATTACTCTGGCTCCTGCAAGCACTGGTTCATTTGCAAACCGATAAAAACTGTTTGCATACTTATCTTGCATTTTCTGGCCATACAAAAAAACTGAACTTTGAGTAAAATGTGCCCCAAAGAGCTAAATTTAGAATGAAGAGATTAAGAGCACAATGAAATGATGGTCCGCCTGACCGAGCCCCCTCATGTCCTGTAAAGTAATGATGTGGAATGATCTATAACTGGGATGCCTAATCTGACAGGAGACGAGATGCCTTGCTTTCACAAAAACCCGAGGGAAATTGAATAGGTTTCAGAGGTTTATTTTTGCTGGTCTTGTCTTTTGTTCTCCTGAATGGTTTGTGTTTGTAGCCTGTGGGCTTACTGGACAGCTGTACCTCTCTACTGTCTGGGCTGCAGTCCAAGCTGGTGGTGATGGTGGATGCCTTGGCTTGGGGCTTTAACCCCTGTGGTTGAACCTGAGGCCTGCAGCTGCTCATTACTGTGCAGTGGAATTGCTGGGATTGCTTTATGAGCCCTGGGAAAGTCAGGAGGGATTCTCCTACTACACTACAAGCTAAGCAATCCACTTCTATCAACAGTGAGCCCAGGGACACACAGCTAGCCCAAACTAATCCCAATATCCAATTTAAAATGTAGAGAAATGATAACCAGATGTCAAAGGCTTATGTTTCTGCCTGCAAAGCCAGTTGGCTGACGAACAAAAGAGTTTATGAAGGATGTGAGACATTGGAACTATCCATACAGGTGGGAGTTCACCTGCGAGGGTCTGCGGTCATTTAAAATAAATCAGACTGAGATCTTTATCTTTTAGAGGTTGCATACAATGGATAGGTTATTTGAAAATTAGGATTTACCTGAACGAGACAAATATTGCAGGAATATTACAAATATTACAGTGTGTTTAATCACTGTCAGCTCATTTTGATTAATTGCTAAACTATTTGCTTTCACTTTGCTTTGGGCTATGAGTTTCAACAATTATCCTAAATGCCTTTTTGCAGAAAACTCGCATGAACTTGCTTATTCTTTATTATATAGGTGTGTGTTAGTCAAGCAGTGAATGCTGAGAGCCATGAAGGCTGGGGTGTGTCAGATCAGTCGATTCCCCTGCCTCAACATGTGTTGTGGATGCACTGCATTCTGGTCTATTTTTGTTAATGTAATAATAACAACAGGATGTCTCTGTAGAATCCTGAAGCTACCTTTGGTGTGTCTTAGGGTTAGGGTCCCAACTGACAGAAAAGTACTTTTTCTGCCCTGCTTTATTTGTGAGTATTGTTGGAACTAAAGCCAACAATAAGTCAGGTGACTGTAAAGGTGTTATATGTAGTAAGTAAGGCTGCAATTGTGGAGTATTTTCTCTACTGATCGAGCAGTTGTTCAGACTATTATGTGCCAGAAAATGGTGGAAAAGTGTTTCCAAAAGCCCAAGATGACATCATCAAATGTCTTAGTTTAGTCCTGAACTCAAAGATATTCACTGTCACAGAGGATAAAGTGTGTTGAATATTTTTAATTCTTGCAGCTAAATCTTTGATTCTGACATGATTAACATTCTGCATTATTGCACCACCTTTAATATTCACTTACTGAAACTGAAAAGAAATTAAAAGGCTTAAACTCAAATGCACCATTGCCATCTCAACTATGACTTTTTGTTTTCAGATGAGCTGCTGTAACAATACAATATCAAACAGGTCTTGAAAACTGTTGTCCTTTACAGTATCAATGACTGTCTGAGGCAAGAGACTATTTAATTAATGCTGTATAGAATATGAACCCCCTGGAGACCCTGAGACAAACAGGGTTGTTGTGGTTCACCCTGTTTCTTCACGGCTCACTGACTACTGAGTGTGTTTCTCAAACTCCTGTAAATGATTAGTGAGCTTCTTTAATGAACAGGTTGTTCACCTCTCTCTCTCTCTCTCTCTCTCTTCATTTCTTATCACCATCCACTGACAAATCCAAATGAGTATACACCGTATAACTGCACCTGTGTTTCAATCTCAAGGATTTCACAAAAAAAGACTGAAATTCAATTGAAGCACTGGAGAGTGAGTATAGGGATGAATGCACTGTGGCCATACAGATGCTGGGTTTACAATGAATAGGTCTCCTCAGACACTCAAGACAATTTTGGGTCTGAGTTAACTTAGTTCAACAGTTTTCAGCAAGCTGTAATTTGGCAAATATGCAAGTGTGAATCTTCTTTTACAGAAAGTAAAGACATCTTAGAATACCTCCTGAAAATGTCATGGATCTATTATGAAAAGGTAATTACAAAAGTTATAACAAAAGTAGTAACTTCTTGAACATTTCATCTTTATCTGTACTGCTCATTTCACAAAGTATGAGGCAAATCGGAGATGACCAGTTAGGAGATGTCCAGTGTTTTTTTTCCTCTGTTCACACCTGGCATTAGATTCAATCTCTACATGAGTCTCAAGTGATTTCACTTCCTCTGCTCCATATGCAAACAGACATGCACATCATTTCCATTTAAAGATCAAGGGGATTGTGGTTTTTAATTGACAGGATGTAGAGATGCACTTCCTTTTCCAGAAATTAAAAGAGGCAGATGACATCAAATTAAGAAAGATGCACCTGTCATTAACAAACTCGGGTTTCATGACTTCATTGTTTAAATAGCACTTCCACTTATATAGAGGACGTGAACTCAGTAGGTAGTCCTTCAGTGTGTCCCAGTACACATCAGGTTCACATTGTTATACACAATGTGGTCATGATGCAGCTTAGACCAGATCCAAAACCTGAGCAATCCAATTCTAATGCATCCTCAAAGCATCTTGAGTGCTTTCACAGTTGATATTAGAGCTGTTCATTTGTGATCAGATCATGAAAAATGAATATTAATGCCATGACCAAAACTGGCCTTAGATAATTAAGTGCATGACTGACCTATAAAATAGCTTTACCTAATGGCAGCACTTAGTGTTATCATGATAAGTGTACTCATCATGTAAAGTAAGGCCCACATGAGCTGTAATACTTTAAAGTAAAGTTTTATGTAAAATTTGATTTTCTAATGGAAGCTCTTGACAAACTTCAAGAAGGTAATCATAAATACATGGACTGCACTCTGTCCATTTTTGTTTTCTTTCTACTGCGGTCCAATGAAGCAAGAAAATCTTAACAATAAATTATGAAGAAACCATGGCAGGATCTCTTTGTCTGGCCTTTTAACCCTCCTGTTATGTTACGGGTCAAATTGACCCGGTTTAAAGTTTGAAGATCTAGGAAAAGTAGTTAAAAGTA
>JAPQRQ010000026.1:26542683-26554036 GCA_037367365.1 Apogon talboti | reverse complement strand
AATTAAACATGCACTGGGTCAAATTGACCCAGAACATCATTGCTGTTCCTGACAAATGAACATAACAGGAGGGTTAATATAAGAAATGCCAGTTCTGATATCACTTTATTTGGTATCTTTTGTAAAGATCCACAGTTTCTTCTTGGCTTGAGAGTGTGGTTTAGACCAGCTCTATATGTAAAGTGTCATGAGAGAACTTCTGTTATGATTTGGTGCTATATAAATAAAATTTGATTTGATTTGATTCAATTCTTCATTCTGAGAATCTTTATCATTGCGCTCAATGTCTATTACTGACACAGTCATCACCTTGCATGTGTTTGTCATCACAATACATTCATTCTCAACCTATTCAGAGCGGACTGAGACTTCAGTATTTTGTTACTTCCTTCCCTTAGCACTTTAATGTTACAGGTAGCAATCTAGAAAGCATGCGACTTCAATTAGTTCTAAGTGTTGAGATTATGGTATTTGAATCAGGTCAGGACACTTTTGCAGGTTAACTACAAAACTATAGTGGAAGATACACTGTATGACTGGAAGGCACACCGCAACAAGGCCAGCGGTGCACTGACACGTGACGACATCCACACAAAACATGAATGAGTGGAGGAATTTGAGAAATGTCTCAAAGTCAACAGAGGCGCAGATAGTCAACTAAATGGCCTCCTCAGGTTTCATTGTTAACTTGAGTTGTTACTCATTTATTACAGAGACAAAAATCGAAGATAGAAACTCTCCTGTCATTTCCTCAGCACCCACTGAAGTGGTTAATAATAAATGAGCACAGGGTGATTTACAGAACAGTCTTGTTATGTCTAGCGTGGTTTTGAAGCATGAATGTAGCTGATGTATCACAGTGAGGTCAGGACAATGTCTGGCAAGGATCTAAGGATAGGGGTCAAAAAGTAAGAGCAAAGGTCAAAGATTGTGGGAGGCCTAAAGGTAATGGAGCCAAAGAAGTGTGGAAGATCTACAGATAATGAGTATGTGCTCCTTTTCAGACTCAGGTGGCTCAGCACTCGGGATGCTCCTATTCGACAGTTGTATCAGATATCAGCCCCGGTACAGAATTAAAATCTAGATCGGGTATCGTGACAATGGACCAATACATAGCCTTCTGCTATGCTGCACCTCGGCTCTGGAACAGCCTCCCTGTGGAGCTGAGACAGACACAGAGCCTGGACTCTTTTAAAGATAAACTGAAAACGCATCTATTTAAGAAAGCCTATAAGTGCTGATACTTTTTAAATCTGTCCTTGTTTTTGTCTGTAGCAATCTGAGATTCCCAGAATGAAAAGTGCATTACAAATAAAATTATTATTATTATTATTATTATTATAGACTGATACATTACAAAGCTCGGGTTGATGTGTGGGTTGGGTTCTTTTTTCAACCCGCGGGTCCCACTTTTGTGGAATTATTTGACCCACCCCGCACCAATGCAGCTATTTTTATGACCCGACCCACACCCGCAACCAATTAATTAGGGCTACGCATTTTAATGTGAATGAAAACAGGCTTTATTTAAGCCTTGATTGCAAGTAGATGTGACAAATTTCCTTTGTGGCACTTGTCAAAATAAAAGCTGTGCTATACCTCTCTCAGAGAGCAAACTTCCTGCCATTCCACCAAGCCACACTACAATATAAAATATAATAGGCTCCACATCGCTAAATACTTTAATTTGCTATAGGGAATTTATCCAAACCATGGACCAGACCCACACGTCAGATCCACAGGTCTGATCCACGTATTACTATTGCCTTCCACAAAAGAATGATCCAGTCTCTTCCACACAGTGAGGCATAGCCTACAAGTCATTAATTAGGGGTGTAAGAAAATATCACTTCCACAATATATCATGATATTTCATTTCACAATACTGTATCGATATTAAAAAAGTATTGTGTCGATATTTTTTGGTATTTATTCAAATGCAGACATGGTGAGGCTTTTTTATTTTTTGTTTTCATTTTAGTTTATATTTTATTACTTTTTATCTCTGGTTTGTTAAATAATGGTTATTTCAAGCTTCCAAAAGCACTTTTTACTGTCTGAAAGAGGCAGATGTTAGTAACTTTGTTAGGATGGCCCAAAACTAATGTTATGATGTTGGATGAGTCAGGACTGTCCACTATACATTCTTTTCACAACTAATAGAATATGAACATTTCAGCAGGATCTTAAACTGTAATGTCTGTAAAACGTAATTTAAGTTTTAAGTTTTTACAGAGGAATGTTTTGTGATATAGCATTAGATCCTCTTCTGATCAAATAAAATTTGTTTAGTATTTGTGCATATTTCTGGTGTAATTCAGTTTTTACAGGAACTAATCTTTAAAAAAAAAAAGAAACAATAAAATATCACCTTGTTAACAGTATCATGAAATATTGCGATATATCGCATCATGATCCTAGTATAATGATTTGTATCGTACCGCCAGATTCTTGCCAATACACACCCCTATTAATTATCCTATCTCTTCCACACAGTGAGCTGTAGAGTTTATTAGGTAATTCAGCGCTGGTATAATTATTTTTGTATCGGATTGGTATCAGCCGATACTAAACCCCAGGTATCGGTATCGGAGGCCAAAAATGCATCTGTACAGGGAAGAAAGAAAATGGCAATGAAGACAAATGAAAATAAAGACAAAGCCATATTTTAACAGGAAAACTAAAAGATGTTCCATTTCAACTAATATTGGCATTTTGACCTTAGACTAATTCTTTTACAAGCCTAACCCTAACCTTACCTATAACCCTAAATAAAAGATCACTTATGATTACAGATGGAGTGTCTATTCTATTGTTTCAAAGTTGGTTTTATAGGTTTTATGCCAAAAACATTAGAAAGAAGCAGGCAAACAATCTATTGTGTTGGTAATGAAACATCATTGTAGATCAATGTTAAGTGCTTTATTTGGCAGTGAAACTCAAACAACACATCCAAAATCTCTGAAATAATTGTCCAGTAATTAAGAAAAGCACTGTGTCATGACTAAAAGGTTTGATGGATGTTCACAAACGAGGGTCATAACTGTGACCATCACCTTCATTTTTCTTCAAATATATTTATGTAGCTTGATGGTCTGCTTTTATTTTTGTCCCATCTGACTTCCCTTAAACAATGACATCACAGTCTCAGATCTCAGCAATTTCCTTTTAAAACCCAATGTTGTAAGTATAACATCAGAAAAATGAATGTCAAACCTACACAAATGAGACCCAGGTTGTAATAAGCTGTCATCGTTGGACTGATTACAAACAGCATGAAAGCTTAACTCTTACTGAGAAGACATAAATGTCTGGATCAGTTTCACATATTTTAGCTCCTGGTGTTCTGTGAAACCTTTAACTTGCCCCCATTTATATTCATGATTGTTACAAGTCATGTGGAGAATAATACTTTGTAAGCACACTTGTCAGCCCCTTCCTCAGGTGATGGATCTGTGCCAGTGGTGGCTGTAGCATTACTACGACTCCACCTCCAGCTCACTGCTGTGCTTACCGTTCACTTGGGCTTGTCCCCAGCCCTCTCCCTCACTCTAGTTCCCATTCCCCTCTAACTTGGCCCCACTCTCTCAGTCTAAGCACAATCAAGTGCCTCTGTCAGAAATGGGGATTCAGTACCTAAGTACCAATTCCTTAGCAACAGAGCAGGTACTAGGGCACTCAACCATGAGCTGGCACCTGAATGCTAATGTCTTGCCTCATGCTTTTGCTTTCACCCTGGTTTATCCATTTTCATGGATGCTACAAGCTGATCAATGTGTTGATGATGTTTAGGAAATGTTTTATTTCTAAATCAGTTTCTCCAATAACCTGAGCTCAGGTGATGCAACTGAGAGATGTAAAATCTGGAAATCACACTAAAATTGTTGACTTATACTGTAGTTTCAACCTTAGTTTACGCTTACAGGAAAGTTCAAATATCCCCATTATCCAAATATCACATGCTGACTTTTTGCTTTCCACACTAGACTCGGGGTAAGAATGTAACTTTTAAAAGAATCTGAGGTATTTTTAAAAGGCTGAATCAATATCTCTAAGTAGCCTGTTTTAATACCACTGTCTTTCTCTGCCTCTGTCCTTTCAAATGTCACTGAAACTTGATTAAACATGCTTTATGAGGATTACTTCCGAGTCCCCTACAAAAGAGATGCTTTAAGCGCATCTGTGTGGCCACTAAGAACTAGATCAATGTCACTGTCTACCATGCATTTATGTTAAATAGAATTGGCTAAATTTGGCTACAAGTGCACTCTAGCAGGAAACTGTGACTTCATCTTCAAATCGTAATTTAATGAATCCTCTTATCTCATGTCATCTATTAATAGCTACTCCCATAACAGGCACAAAAAATATGTCTTGGCATTATGTCAGCAACAAAGAAGCTTACTGCCCAAAAACAAAAACCTTGAAAAACTCAATATACTTGACACAAACTAGCCTGATCAATAGGGTTGTGCACTGGCAAGAGTCTGTATGTATCCTGATACAGAGGTTATGATATATTTCAATTAGTGGTGGGACTCGATTAAAAAAAATATCTAATTAATTATTGACCTTGTAATTAATTAATTGTAATTAATTTGATTTTAATCGCATTTCAATATTTGACGCCAGTAGGAACATTTTCCAATTCAAACAGATTTGGGTAGATAACTAAATCAATGAATAGATACATACATTTGAAATACAGTTTAAACAACCAAATCCTGTTTATTACTTTATACAATGTTCTAAACATGTTTGTTTTGTAAATAAACAGTACTTTCAAGTACATTTCAGAAGAGTAGTAGTGATAAATAAATACCCTTAGCCAAAAATAAACAGACCAACAGTTAAAGTGCCATAAAACATTAAGTGCCATACCATCTAAAATGATAAAGAGAAAAAAAAGACAAAGAAAAATGGTCCCTTAACTGACCTCAGTCCCTCTATTCCCTTTTACTTGCTTTTCAGTGTCATAAAGCTGCTGGATTTAGCTTAAAATTTTCTTACTGCACAGCAGTTCATGAGTGGGGTGAGATGATGCTATCTGTAGCACTGTTGTGACTAATTTATTTGAGTTTAGAGAAAACCAGGCAATTCAAATCAAATCAAATTTTATTTATATAGCGCCAAATCATAACAGAAGTTATCTCATGGCACTTTACATATAGAGCTTGATTGATTGATTGATTTCTTTTTATTTCAAACCTGCACACTGAAACCAGACTCTCAAGCTAATTTACAGAAACCCAACAGAATCCTTTATAAAAATGTATGCTATAAATAAAACAATAAAATCAAATAGTTAAAAGTAATAAAATAAATAAAAGACACAGAGGACCACAGAACTGACGCAGAGTTAAAAAAAAAAAAGAGGACACTATATTACAATGTTTCACTGAAATTTTAGGAAAACTGAATATGCCACCTCATGCATAAGGTCTACATGATCTGAGCTGTCCAGGAAATGCAGAATGCAAGTTCAAGCACTAGGAGCATTAACACTGCAAAAGTGAGAGTCCCTACCAACTTTAGGGTAAATGTGCTGTACCTAAACCTGACCTCTGACCCTAAGTGAAAAGAAAGGTCCCATTGGGAATCTATAAAGTCCCATTATCGTATTAATTCAACAGTTAGTTCAACAAAAGACCAGATACAGTATCTTAGAAAGTATGTTTCTTAAAAAGCTGCAACATTGAGAAACTGGAATATGATTGATGGTCCACAAGGCACCAGAGCTTCCATTCTACCAAAAAATTCTCCAACATCTCCCTTCCCCCAGGCTGGTGGCAGGGGAAACAGCCGTCATCAGGTAAAATGACCCTTAATGCCTCCTGAATAGAGCAGCTAACTTTAGGTCATTAGGGAGACAAAAGGGCAGGCTAAACAGAAGGAGAAGACCCCCAACTACCGCATCCCCTTCCCCCCAAAGTCAGAGGGTTAGTAGGTCTTCAAATGCAGCCTCACAAAAAACTCATCTCCCCCTGATCCTCCTCGCAAATCAGTCCTCAGAGAGCGACAGAGCAGAACAGGACTCTCCCAAGTTGGAAAGGAATGAAGCAAGTGGATAAAACTGGAATGGAAAAAATTAACTGGGATGTTTGCATTTGGCTGCTGTTCAGCAAAAGTAATCTGAAGGGCTGAACGTGTGTCGAAACTACTAATAGTGCTGTGCAAACATACTCTGTTCCCTTCTGGGAGAGGCTGACAGCCATCGTATCGAGTATGGTAATGATGTTTGCAGATGACTTGGAGGCCAGGAAGGGACTTGAAGGACAACTGAAGAGGAGGGTCTGAGAGGAGCGCAAGTTGACTTTGTGCTTGTACAATATCTTACTAGGAAATTCACACAAAGAGGACATGTACACAGTTGTGCCTCACTTAACCGTCCTCAAATATTGAATAAACTTATAGCGCAGACATCAAAGTGACACAGTGTTCGTGCATGCCTGCATTTACAGCCCCAATGAGTGACCACACAAGTACTTACACACACATTCTCTCACTCAAACACAGACCAGCAGCAAGGCAGACGGCCAGACCTGGTGAGTACACACATCCACATCTACACCACGGCAACATGAATTCTCTTCCTCTAAGTACTTTGTGAAGAATGTAGGAAGTGAGTGTTATGTTGTGCTAACTGTGAAATGTCATAGCTCTTGGTTTCCACTTTTCAGGTTTAGACAAACACCAGTTGGCCATGTTCCCTTTCTACCTTCATTCCACCTTCTCCTTACAGACTGCTGAAGGATGGTAGTTTTATAACGGGACGCAGGGGTAGGTTTTGATTATTTTATAAACAATAAATCCCTTGTCAGTATGTTTGTTCCTACTTGACTGTGAAAATATCCTCAACTACAAGAACCTGATATTGTGCATGACCAGATAAAATTACTTGCATGATGAATCAGTCAGAATACCTGTTTTTGCATTGGTTTTCAGAGAATTTTCCTGTTTTCTGTGTTCCCGCATTTCCTCTAAGTTTGAAGAAGGCACACATGCACCATTGGGGTAAAATGATTTGGTGTTTTTCCCAAATCCAACTATTTCACATGATTTGGGGTAATTTAGTGTGTACAGAAAAGACTAGAGCAGATATAGAACACACAATATCAAAAAAGCTTTAAGACAAAACATGTTAATGACTGGGGATCAGGTGCAACCATTAGTTATTCAGTTAGTTGGGTTAGTTCAGTTTTAATGCTCCCTACATACATTTTGCAGCAGGTGGTGCTGACAATGGAGTGGATGGCTAAATCTTATAAAGTTAAAGAAAACCCTGGAATGTCAAAATATTAGTGAAAATTGAGTGGTTCAGAGGCCTGCCTGTGCCTGCCCACCCACCCACCTGCCTGCCTGCCTATATATCCATCTAGAGCGAAATCCCCATGAATATTCTGCTGACATGAGAACCTGTCTCCCTGATCCAGAATAGAAAGGCAATAGATAGATGAATTGTGTGTTTCTTCCAGCTCAGCATAAATCTACTGATCTGGCAATGTAAAATGTGTGGTTATATTAGCAAAACCACAATGATTTGACTGACCACACTGTGCAGCAGAGAGGCACTGCAGCAAGATCATCAAGACATCAGTAAATTAGGTTTAAGGTTTAGGTAATGGTTATAAAGCTGCCAAAGAGTGTGAAGAACTGCACCAAATCCTTCAAAGATAATGCAGAACAAAAGTTTTTGCATGACATCAGCTCTGGACAATGTAACAGTTCAACTTAAATTTTCAAGAGTGTAATGGCATGTGTGTATCATAGACTAAGAAAGGGCATTGTACCTTCGCTCAGATGAGCGAGCCCAATAATACCCAAATTCTTCAGAAAGGCCATGGTCTCTTCTTCTTAATCCTTTCTATTGTCAAGAGCAACTGCTTTGTATGAACTTGAGGTTGTTGCTCTGTGGAGGCATATGGTTAAGAGAAAGCACCCAAAAAATACAACACTATTTCATTATCGTGTACAAAAACAGGACAAAAACAAGGTCCAGATTGAGAACTTTAAAGCTTTGATAATTAGCTATCATGCGAGGCAGGTGGCTGGTAGGAGAGGCTTCAAAAGACAAGAAGCCAACAACAGAGGCTGCCCACTCCACCTCCCTTACTTCAACACCACACCAAACACCAGCCTCCAAGCTTTTGTCAACACTGATCCACTGAAGCTGCGACAGTGGCCTTAGGGTGATCATTTACAATCTGCTCCAACACAAAGTGTATATAGTCCGATCAGGTTCACACTGTCTACTGAGGGTAAAAAGATTCCTTGTTTCTTTTTTGTCAGACAAAAAAAAAATATTTTTACCTTTACATGTTTCAACTACAACCTGTAGCCTTCCTCAGAAATGTAAGAGACATTAGCAAGACACACACTCAAAGCTAAAGAAAGAGTAGAACAACAGAATCTGAAGTCAGCCATAACGGATCATTGCAAAACAGAAAAGCATGTTATGGACTGAGAAGAAGCCAAGGTCATCAGAAAGCAACAAATAGCACCGCTGGATTAGGGAGGCCATTGACATCAGAAAACACCCTCAAGGACCATGAACAAAGATAAGGGATCTTACACCTTCTCCCACACCTGGGATGCTGTCCTCTGCAGGATGAAAGACAGCAGGGGGCATAGTTGTCCCCTGTTGTCTGGCAAACCTGGATAAAATAGCTGACAAGACATGTCACAGGAACATCATGTGATCCCTCTGAGGAAGGCTACATGTTGCAGCTGAAACATGTAAAGGTAAAAATCTACTTTTTTTTCTGTCTGACAAAAAAGAAACAATGAATCTTTGTACAAAGTATATATTCCACAATCCTCACTAAACACCTCACTGGCAGCTATGATGATGAAACCCCCACTTTCATCCCCTCTGTAAGATGAACTCAATCTCCCTTTCAGTACTTAATAAATGAGTGAACGTGATAATAGTTTGGTCTCAAACTTTCCTGGTGATAGAAAAAAAACTCCTTTCTTCTCAGCACATTTCAATTCTTGTTAATTCAACCGACCGGCAGCAGAGAGGAGTGAAATTAAAAAGCCGTCTGCTGGCTCTCAAGAGGGTTTGCCCTGGTGCACTGAGAGAAAAAAGGTTGCTGCTGTTCTCTATCATTCATGTACCCACACAGAAACACACACACACACATAATACAGATAAACACACAAATATGCAGGAACACATACCTGAAATTGAGATACACATGGATGAACAAATGCCCGCTCTCCGAAAGAAACCAACCCAAGAGCATGCAAAGGTTTCGATCTTATCAAACTGTGCACATCTTCATTATTAAAACCAAAATGGAAAAACCACACTCTCTGAAAAGGGACTTTTTAATACATTTCAGACTATCCTGGGTTACCTGGAGTGGGGGAGGTGGTGAAAAATCCGCCTTAACCCAGACTGCTGGCATTCAACCCCAAGTCAACCCAATAATTTACATGGCAGATCTCATTTTGGCTTCTTCAGAGATGTGATGGCAGTGCTAAAGTGAGCGTATCAATAACACAACAGCTGTGACTGACGGCAGGTAATTCACAAACTGTAAATCTTTTAAGGTCCCCCCTGACTCGGGGGCCACCGACCACTGTTTGCTATGAGATTTTAAATTGTGGAATTTGTGACATACATCAGTTGAGGCATTTTACATTGACTGAGGGATTGAAGGATTTCATTAACCATGGCAGAACAGTATTACTGTGCTTTGTAAACTGCAAAAGGTCAAAATTGTGAATATTGTGAATAAGCTGTAACATGGTGGTTGATTTGCTTCTTTTCAAGCTACTGCTAATAACAGATGACCTAACAACAGCTAAAACTCAACTGGATGCAGTGCGATGAGCTCACCTTTCTGGCATGTTAGTTAGCTGCAATTCACAAGATCCCTGCTCTCCAAGAGCAAAATTCGTCCATAATATGTGCCAGAATAGCTGATGAAACAATTACTGCACAATTTCTTAAGCAGCTTTGTTTCTGAAATGTAATAACTCAGCCTCTGGACACTACACAGATATTTCAAACACAACAGCAAAAAAATTTTCAGAATCAAAAACGATAAAATGGCAAACCAAATCTAATATTGCAGGAGTTTTCATGATATATTGAGCATTATATGATTGAACATTTGTGTTGAATGATCTAATTAGAGCTGTGAACAGGGCAACAACAAATAAAATTAGTATGACTTACAGTAGTTCCCACTAGTTTTTTGGCATGTTTTTTGTCACAGCTCTAGACTTAGTGCTCAACCTGGCTGTTTTAGCACCATTTTTGGTTCAGATTCTTAGTTTTAATGTCCAGCAACAGCAAGAAAAAAAACTCCCATGAAGCCACTATTATTCCATCAAATACACCTTCCATTACAAAAATTTAACTGTGGTATTAAGAACATTGTAAGCAGAAGTTTTCAGAAAAAATTCCAAGTACACGAGTAGCTGATGTTTTCAGAAATGTTAATAAAAGTAAATTTATTAATGGATGAAATTATAAATTTCTTTGGATTTATATATTTCTTCTTAATTTTGTAAAATGTGTGGGGAAAATGTTGATACTTATTATTACATTATGCTTTTGCATTTCCTAAGTTACATAACCTGGATGTTAGCTTGCTATACTGTTGGCTATGTTGCTGGTGTTCTCATGATTCACCACATGAACTGCAAGCATAATGAGTAAATGACATCCCGTGTCATAATTATGAACTCAGGAGACCCATTTGAGGACAGCAACATTAAAGTAAAACATTATAACTAAACTTTAGTTGCAAAAATTTTAACATTTACCTAAAATGATTTGGATTCTACTTTTTTATTCTTTATTCACATTTTTATTCAGACCAGTCACAAAACATGTTTCACAGGATATCATGGATACAATGTACACTGTTCTCTTTTGTTTTTGTAACAAAGGGGTGATGATATTACATATATATATATATATATATATATGCAGAAAGAAAGAAAAAAAATGTAGAAAGAAAGAAAGAAAAAAGAAAAAAGTCAATTGTGAATCTTTGTTCCATGTATATCGTCAAATAAATATAGACTTTCCAGTGCAATACAAAACAGAGGAAAAAATAATGTTCAATCAATGCTTCTTATGGCCATCCTACTTTTGCAGAATAATAACAAAAATAGTAAAGATTATATAAGTAAACAAACATATATACATTTACTTACACATACATGCCTACATACACACATGATTGTGGACAAGCCCATGATATACACACATGCAGAAAAAGGAGTAATAATAATAAAACTAGTAAATGGATAATAATAACAAGATAATAACAACAAGCTTGTACATATAGACAACCACGCTTATAGGATATGAGACAACGAAAATTATATA
>JAPQRQ010000026.1:26526535-26542583 GCA_037367365.1 Apogon talboti | reverse complement strand
ACATTTCAGAAGAGTAGTAAAGTGATAAATAAATATCCTTAGCCAAAAATAAACAGACCAACAGTTAAAGTGCCATATAATATTAAATGCCATACCATCTAAAATGGTAAAGAAAAAAAGACAAAGAAAAATGGTCCCTTAACTGACCTCAGTCCCTCTTTCCTTTTTACTTGCTTTTTAGTGTCATAAAGCTGCTTGTCTTTCTGCACAGCAGTTCATGAGTGCGGTCAAATGATGCTATCTGTAGCACTGTTGTGACTAATTTATTTGAGTTTAGAGAAAACCAGGCAATTCAAATCAAATCACTTTCAAATTGGCGCTATATATTTTATTTATATAGCGTCAAATCATAACAGAAGTTACCTCATGGCACCTTACATTTAGAGCTGGTCTACACCAGACTCTCAAGCTCATTTACAGAAACCACCAGGAGCAAACACTTGGCAGTGGTGAGGAAAAATTTCCTTTTAACAGGCAGAAACCTTGAGCAGACCCCAACTCCTGGAGGATGGTCGTCTACCTTAACCAGTTGGGGTTAAAGAGAGAGGGTGAAGCAACAGAAAGACAGAGAGAGAGAGAGAGAGAGAGAGAGAGAGAGAGAGAGAGAGAGAGAGAAAGAGTGCAAATGGATGCACAGCAAACTGAACTAGACCTATTAGGAAGTAGAATAGCTGGTTTTAGTATTACCCGTAATTACAAAAAATGTCCATAGCTGTTAATACTACTACTACTACTACAAATACAAGTATTAGCAGTGGATGTACTACTACTACTACAACTGTTAGCACACATAATAGAGACCTCTACCATTTATGTAACTATATAATAAACACTATCACAGCTGTATGGATAAATGAGTTATGACAATGGAGGCAGGAGGGGAGCAGGACCACAGCGGATGGATAAAAGAGAGGTGAAGCTGGTTTAAGTTTATATTAAAATGATACATTATTTGTTTTATTTTCAGATATTTCAGTTGATTGTTAACAGTAAAAGAGTCATAACAAAGCTCATAATTATTAAGGGAAAACGCTTTAATTTATATAATTTCAAGAAGTGCTTTTATTTTGAAGTCTGTCAAAACAAAAAGAAAAAAACTTTACATTCAAGATGTGGCGTGCCAGTTACCTGTTCGTGTTCTGTAAGCTGTGGTATGTTTTAAAATAAACGCTCAGTTTGAGAAGAAACCCATCTGGTTATTAAACGCCGAAACTCCACCTACACTACCTTTTCTAACTCCTGATCTTCTACAGTGATCTACAATCCACTGTAATCCTTGTCACCAGTGAGTTTGTTCATTTATCAGACGTGGACTTACTCATCTTAGCTCTAAACCTATTACCTGGTGGAGTGTCGGTTGGTGACTGCTTGGTGGTAATAGGAGCATTAGTGTTAGCATTAGCATTTGCTCCAGTGTCCATACTAGACACAACAAGTTTGTTATTTAGGTGGTACTGGAGGCTTGAATTCTGCGGTGGTATCCAAACTCTTTGTGCCATAGTTTGAACACATCAGTACTCTTATCTAGGCTTTCACCCAACCTTTTTTCCACCATTGACCAATTTACACAGCCAGATGAGACAGCCTGGATTTTTACACAGCGGACCTGCATTCAGGATTCAAAGGGGCAGTGACCCAGCGCAGCATATAGTGGGAAGTATACCTTGTGCATGAGAAATACCTCGAGCATAGTGGTGTTGGCTCTCTGAACAACAACTCCAGCATTGGCCCGTCTTTCACTGTTCCACCAATGTTAGCATGGATAGAGTACTCTGCCCAAAGAGACAACAGTTTCGACATCTTTTTGGTTGCGTTGATATGTTTGTTTACTGTACACAGCCCACGCTCATTTTTCCATCCCCCCGGGACGGGGGTCCCACATGCAATACGTGATCCAGACATCACACCTTGGTTGCGGAACGAGAGGTGTTCCTTTTACACAGTGTTCCAGGATCATGATTCCACCTTTATCACGGCTCTGGTAATAATAATAAATAATAATACATTTTCTTTATAAGCACCTTTCATGACACCCAAGAACACTGTGCAACAGTAGATAAAAAAGGCAATACATAGAATACAAAAGAAATAAATAGATAAAAACGTAATTATGATACATACAAAATACAAGGCAAAAAGGTGAAGAGGTGCAGTACAAGGTAACATGAGGAGAAATAGTTATGTTGGGAATGCTATTCTGAAGAGGTGAGTCTTGAGTGTGGATTTGAATATGGGGAGAGTTACTGTTACGGATGGATGGTGGGAGGGAGTTCCAGAGCTTGGGAGTAGAGCGGCTGAAAGCTCTGCCCCCCATGGTGCTGAGGTGGACAGGGGGCACAGTGAGATGGATGGAGGAGAAGGACCTGAGGGACCAGGCTGGAGTGGTGATATGGAGGAGGTCTGACAGGTACTGAGGAGCGAGATTGTGGCTGGCTTTGAAGGTATACAGGAGGAGTTTGAATTCAATTCTTTGTTTAACTGGGAGCCAATGTAGTTCCTGGAGGATGGGAGTGATGTGATGGTAGGAGGGGGTTTTGGTGATGATGTGGGCAGCAGAGTTATGGACTAGTTGCAGTTTATG
This sequence comes from Apogon talboti, assembly GCA_037367365.1. NCBI lineage: Eukaryota > Metazoa > Chordata > Actinopteri > Kurtiformes > Apogonidae > Apogon > Apogon talboti. Next base: position 26,540,002 of record JAPQRQ010000026.1, on the reverse strand, counting down.
GAGGGACTTTCAGGGTAGACCGAACAGAAGAGCATTGCAATAATCAATACAGGAGGTTACTAGACTATGGACAAGAATGAGGGTGGTATGGGGTGAGGGAGGGGCGGAGGTGGTGGATGTTACACAAGTGGAAGTATGCAGACCGGGTGACGTTATCAATGTGAGCTTTGAAAGATTGTGGGCCATCGAGGATGACACCCAGACTCTTAACCTGAAGGGAGGGGGAGACTGAGGAGCTGGCGATAGTGAGGGAAAAAAATGTTGGCTTTGGAAAGAGTGGATTTGTAACCAATGAGAAGTATTTCTGTTTCATCACTGTTGAGTTTTAGGAAGTTGGAGGTGAAGCAGGATTTAATTTCGGAGAGGCAGGAGGTGAGGGAGGAGGGCGGGAGTGTGGAGGAAGGTTTGGTAGAACGGTAGAACTGAGTGTCATCTGCGAAGCAGTGTGAATGGATGTTAAATTCTCTGAAGAGGGGGAGGAGGTAGGTGATGAACAGGTCACACCTGAGGTAACTGGGAACCACCATTTCATTTACGCAGACGTCATTCCGGAATTAAGGTGAAATATTCCCGGAACAGAAGTTTTGTGTAAAAGGGGCTTTTACTTAGTTCAAATCTTTGTTGTACAAGAAAAAATTATCTATCCGAGAATATGAGGAGTGAGGTGCTGAGAAAAAAATATAGTCCTGTACCGTCGGATTAAGCTCCCTCCAAGCATCACAGAATCTCATTTTTCTGCCAAGTGCATTGTTTAATTTTTACGATTTCCAGAAGTATCTCTTAGCGGATTTAGCCTCAGATTGAAATTACCTCCACAAATTAAAGTTCCCAGAGCATAGCTTACCATTAAATCAAATATGTGTCAATAAAAAGCCCAATTTGCCCCGGGGGGGCATATACATTTAGCAGGGAAATATCCATTCCATCAAGTTTTCCTATGACCGTATTATATCTACCCTCTTTGTCTTTGATTTCAGAATTTTTCTCAAAAGCCCATTTTGATGTTATTAGTGTAGCTACACCTCTTCTCCTCCCAGACTTATAAGATGATGATAAAACCTGGTTGAACCCCTGTCTTCTAAGTTTAGCATGTTCTTGTTCAGTTAAGGTGGGTTTCTTGTAAATAAACTATTTCAGCCTTATCTTGTTCCATTTTATGTAAAATCTTGCTCCTTTTTACTGGATTGAGGACACCTTTAACATTACAGGTTAGCACTCTGAGTGGTGCTGACTGACCTGACATACTTTCCTATGAAACAAAGTTGCAAAAACATATGTCTCTCCCTCTGAGCTACACAAACATTACAATAACAAACAGCGAACAGGTCGATGAAGAAATAAGTATTTTAAATACTTATAATCGAACGTGTAAAATGGAACTTCTTGTCATGACGTCGTCTTTGTGACCCTGATGTAGCCGAGATGGATTTTCTATGCACCGTTAGGGATGAGGACAGTCCTCTTCAAAAAGTCTGCTGTGGTCCGTAAACATAGTTTATAAGGTCAACCATGACCCTTAAAAGACGATAGTCTCTAACAATTCCGGGGGGCATCTTAATATTGACATTCTGCTGTTTTTTCCACTACATCATGATAAGTCAACATAACGTAGAACAGGAATGTTTTTACCTCTGCGTAGTGGAAGTCCAGCCTTGACACCGCGCGTAATGCCAACTTTAATCCTTTCTGAAAGCCTCCAGTTTCTGTTGTATCCCGTCTGAGTTGATTCCATAGCCTTTTCTCTTCCGTTAGCAGCCCGGGATGTGTGCCATATCTGAGATTTAATCCTGTCAGACCAGCTCTTTGGTGGTTTGAAAACGGCCCTCACCTCCCCATGTCTTTCGTTGCCTCCGCTGCCGAGTTGTACAGACACATCTACACTGCGTAAAATACTCTTATTCTGGCCAGGAATGGGGTTTGAAAACATAGTTTGTTCTCTCTCAGGACCCTCTTTGCATTCGGGTAGTCCCAGCGTTTCTTGAGGACGTCAGGGGCATAGTCGTGGTCGATCTGTATCATCTTTTACTCCTGGTGAACCCTCTCTTCTGCCAGGTCAGCTTCAAAACCTCTTCCTTGGTTTTAAAACTTGCAAATTTGACTATTAGCAATCCGGGGGGGGGGGCAGCTCTGGGGATGGTTTTGGACCCAGTGAGCGATGTGCTCTATCAATTACAAGCTACTGGAGGCAGAAATGTCCAGCTTTCCTCTTAATAGTTTCTCTATGAAGATGGCCATAGATGGGAAATTAGCCTCCAAGCCCTCAGCAATGCTGTGAAGTCTTATACGTATTGTCCCATCTAGCACGTCCTTCATGATCAGCGAGGCTGGATTCCAAAGTCTTCTGAAGTTTCAACATCTCCAAAATGGCTTCCTCCATCACTTGTATTTTGTCTTCTGTTTCGAAGATTCTGTTTTCGGCCTCATCCACTCTCCTGCTAGTTGTCGTTACGTCCTCTTTTATTTCTCAGAGGGATTCTCCGTTTTTCCGACGAAAGTCTCTAAATTCCTGAAGTATTGTCTGCAGGTTAGCCATCTCATTAGTTTGCAGCACTAGCCCCTCGGGCTCGTAATTGTGGACGTTACCTGCCTCGTCTTTGGACTTTTCACTAGTTAACAGAGACTTCTCTTTAACATGCACGGTGGTTTTCCGTTTTCCCCCTCTCATATCAGCAATGCCGTAATCCAATTTAGCAACACTTGGCAAGTTAAAACTATAAGAGGAAAGTGTCTTAAGAAAAGGGTCAGGGAGCTCTGAAGTTATACAGCTACCATCGCAGTCGCCCAACCGAAAGTCCCTGGATTCCACTTTTTAACACTAAGTACACCCCCCTCTAAGGCTCTTCTGTCTAGCTGGGTTATTACATGCAATTTATCTAAATAGCAATTATTATGCCTAGTCAGTTTTAGTTTGAAACACTTAGTCAAATCTGACATGTTTCATGCTTGAACACAGCACAGCCTGTTATTTTGTGAGGGTGTATACTGACAAAGAGAATCAGTGCATGAATTGTGATATGCGAATATGACACCTGAACTGTTGCCAGATGAGCTTATGCTAATTGAAGGTACTGTGCCATGTCGTGTCATATATGCAACAATGCCATTTAAGAAATCAAAGGCAGACAGCACAATACAAAAGCCTGTTTAAGCCTTAGTCTGTGCACTGACAAGTGTGTGCAGAGTTTGTTATCTGGAGCCTCATGAGCACAAATGAAGTCCAGAAGCATTGAGTTTAGTCTACTGGAAAGGAGGCTCCCTCTCCACTCTCTATATGCTATCTCTCAAGACACTTTACTCTCTCCAAAAATCACAATGAAAGGATGAGGGGTGGGAGACATTGGCAAAGACACACAAGCAAAGGGGAGGACAAGAAAGAGGATGAGGAGGTTCATGGAGGGGAAAAGAGAGGAGAGAAATCGCCTCTCAACTTCTACCATTGTCTACATGTAAATTGGAGCTGATCAAGATTCAGCAAGCATCGTAACCAGCAAGTTCAAGCTGTAAGGACTGAGCAGAGAAAGAGGGAGCCATACTGAGAAGGAGAGAGGCATCGAGGGAGGACAACGGTGTTAAAGAGTGACTCATACAGACGGAGATGAGAAAACACACAGGAGGACAAAGACGGAGATTTGGCTGGAGTGGAAGCAACAAAAGCACCACTTTAGAAACAATCAAGACATGAAGAGTAAGGGAAGGGGGCGTATGCACTTCAAGAGCTGATCATTTGAAATGTATAAACTTACTAAAAGTCATGGGTCATTTTAATTACAAGGAGTTTTAAATGCAGACAAAGATTATAGTCAACAATTAGTAATTCCCTTCTTAAGGCAAAACAATCTTCAAACACCACCACTTGAAAGTGAGCAAAACACTTGCCATCACACCCTTCAGCAGCTGTCACATCAACTTCACGATCACAAAAGTCTTTAGCTTCTTGTGTGTGTAAACTAGGATCAATAAAATCTTCAAACAGAAACAGGGTAAGACTCCTCTGAACCAAAACAAAACTAAAAAAGACAACAGGACATTTTTTCCTGTGGTGTTGCACAATAAGACAAGTACATCTGTGAAAGACCAAGAGCTAATGGGAATGTAGCGGTGCGAGTTGCTTTGGATGGTGGGAATATGTCTGACCCCAATTTCACCCGTCAACCTCTCACCTATTCACACTCACTGGATAACGAAAGGACAACCTGCTGCCTTTCACCGTTTCCTTCTTTAAATGGAATGGGATGTCTTCAGGCTGTGTAGTCCTGCAGTAGCATGAACACCCAGACCTGAATGTGGCCCTGGAAGTCGCCAGGTGAAAAAGCAGAGAATTTTGCATCTAAAGGATCACCCAAAACACTGCACACAGAAGGCAGAGCAATATCAGTTTGTCTATTTGTGGATATTAAACAAAAGAGACAAACTGATATTCCCTGATCCTGTGTGTTTCTTCAAAATGCAACAGCTCACAGTTGCATTTGTAATAAACTGCAAAAATAAAATCCTAAGGAGTTACCTCCACACAAAGTCTGATGGCTTACTTGTCACAGTGTAATACAGATATCCATAATACAAACAAGTCTAAACACAATCAAAAGTTTAAATTTTCCACTGATTGGAGAATGGACGGCAAATATTTACAGGCCACCCATAAAAGAAAGACCTGACAGCTGAATGAATACATTAACTCCCTCAAGCTGGAACTTGTCCTGAAAAGTTGGTGATACAAAGAGCAAAGCACTTTGTTTTGTTGATCAAGACAAAACCACATTATCTAGGGATCCACCTGGCTTTCTACAATAGAAATAAATGTGGACTAAGACCAGATAACAGGCGGACTAAGACTAGACAGCAGGTCCAGTTACCTATGCTCAGTCTTTTTTTACTTAGCTTTAGATAGACAGAATGTGAAAACACGCACATTCACACATGTACTTTGCTAAGTACATGGACAGAATTTGGTTCCTGGGTGAGTCTACTTAGACAAATTCATCAAAAAATGGACTGTAATAAAGAAAGCCATTCAGATATGCGGAGACAGTGACTGTTTTCTTAGCAACTGTTTCAAGAAGTAATGTATCCTGTAGTTCAACTGATCGAGTTTCATCTCTCTTTTGAAAATGACATGTGTCATGACATGATAGGGCGGAGCCTGATTGACATCAAATTAAAGATTTTACTCAACAAAACTAGGGAATGTTCATCCCTGGTTTATCATCAGAATCTTTAATGTCAACAAATTTAATATACACTGCCTGGCCAGGAAAAAAGTGCAACATGCAATATTTCTTTGTTCCACCTTGGTTACAGAACGCATTCGCTGTGGCATTGTTTATACTTTGCAATGTTCATGCAAAGTCACAATACATGTCACCACATTTATTTTCTTGGCCATGATCTTGGTTTGATGATGGGAGAGTCAGAACACTCAGTAAAAGTCTTCTCCATCACATCCCAAAGGTCCTCAATGAGGTTCAATTCGGGACTCTTTGGTGACCAGTCCATGTGTGAACATGATGCCTCCTGCTCTCTGAACAACTTTTTCACAGTTTGAGCCTGATGGATGCTGGTTATTGCTGAGTCTTTATGACCTCCATCAAACTGATGGTTGTTTAAGTCTGTAAGGCTGTGAATTTTTTACAACAGCATTAACTTGTAACATTATGAAGACACTTACCAAAAATCACAATCATTGCTTGACACCAAACATAAAACATGAACCCATGCTTTCAGCATCAGTGCCTTGGGGATATGTTCAAACAAGTATTTACCGCAACCACCTTCCCACAAATTCTTGATGGTACTGGAATGATGAATTATTGGATTAGAAAAAAACCTAAGGCAACAATTAATTTCCTCTAAGCCTTATTTGGTAAAGCAAATAGGGTGTGTATTCATTTGTTCACCAGTTTCTTTCAAGTTGGACCCTCTACAGAACTCTCTAGCCACTGAAGATTGATATTGTTTAATCTTTTAAAGGAAACACCACAGTGCACTGGTAAACAGTCCACAAGTTTTCCCAGTTAGCACAGTCTAAAAAGGAAGGCCTAATTCATCTCAAGTCCTCTTTTTTTGACAACCTGTCCACGCAGGCTGCAGAGCCTGTTGAAAAAACCTGGAGCGAAAACCCAAACTCTCCACATTGTATGTCTTCATCCATCTCAGCGCTCCTAGATTTCTCTAAGAGGCCTCTTAAACAAGTCTGCTTAAAGTGCTTTTTTAGGGCATGCCTTTATCCACTCACAGCTCAGAGGAAAAATGTTCTGAGATATGGATGTTTTTTTCTCCAGAGTTGTTGCTATTGCTTTTGTGGTCACAAAAGCAATAGCAACAACAAAGAATTCCAAAATGGCTGACAGTGCTGTATGATAATAAGGCTATATGTAATACAGCACAGGGGCCTTCAGAGTGTGACAATGAAGAGGAAGGAGAGGCTGATCAGGGCATACTTCTGGCAGCAGCTCTCGGTCTGTGATAGAACTTGTTAACTCGGGCCAAGCCTCTCTTAGGCGCCATGCTTCTGCTGGAAATTGCCAAAAGCTGCCTTGTGGCACTGGCTACACAACAGATTTGCCTTTTTGTGTCAGGTTTCAAAGCAGTTTGAGAGTGAAGGATAAGATTATTTAGTATTTTAATGGTTCATTGTTGATGAAGCAGTCAATGTGATAAACAAATATAGGAGACAAATCCAATTCTTTTTTTATGCCTAACAGTGGCTGACTTTACACTCACCCTCTCATTTCCTCAGCTTTCATGTTTAAACAGCATCCTGTTTTTTTTTCTCTACACCTTCCTTTTAATATATTTGGGTCTTTCCATGAAACTGGGTTTATTTTGGCATCTAGCACTTTGCCAGCTTTAATAACAGAGACATTTAGACATATTTCCCCCCAGGATGTACCTAATGATGACCTCAGATAAATACAAAAAAAAAAATTATACTCTTGCTATGAGCCATCCCATAATAAATGAATTTTTTAATAAAATATTGGGACAGGAAAAGCCACCTAGGTGTCAGTGCATTTTATCTTAAAAATATCGCTTGATATGGTCTTATATATCGCTATAAATAAAGACTGTGTTAAATTTGACGATCCTAGTCATTTTTATAATCCAGACATGCAGATTTTTCATGAATCGACCGTCTTATTTGAGGTTTTGTGCATAACCCATCGTGTCCACTCACATTATTTGTGGAACCTGCCCATTTAAACACAAATAAACAAGTGATTCTGCAGCTGTGAGAGAATGAAAAAATATTCAAAAAAATTGTAGTGTGTAATTTTCGTGTCCTTTTTACCTTGGTTACGTCAGGGTAATCATTGCATGGAGAATCATCTGCACACCGCTGGAATACTGACTAGTCATAATTTCAGGGAAAAACTCATACATCACCTAGTTGTCTGTGGATTTGCCTTGTGTAATAGTATGGGTATTGGGGGAAAAAAACCTGAAAGAAAAAGATGGGGGAGTTCATTATAGAAACCTGGTGTCTGTGTTACATGCAGATTTTGTATGTGTACGTCAAATAAAAATGTGTTAGATCTTTTATCTCAGTAAATATTGATTTTTAAAATAGACCCAAAGTGCTTCCAAACTTGCTTCATAACATTAGTCAACATCTTGTTTGAGTATTTAGCCCCTCTGTCCTGCTTTTAGGTACCAGTTTCATAGAAGCACCCATTTACTTCTGAAATGCATTTATGCTCTTCACATAGGACTACAATTGCTGCTACTATACACATTGCTACACCTCAACTCTTATAAAAGAAGTTGAATTTCTTTATGTTTTTCTTTCCCTACCTCTCATCTGCCTCTTAATTTTTTCCATCTCCATCAGTCATGGATTTCATCTTGGACATTTTTCTTTCCTGCTAAAATTACTGCTTACACTTCCAGTTTTGGATTTTTCCTTTTCATTTTTACATCTATTCGAACCAAGACTTGCAAATCTACCAGGACTCCAAATCAAGAATATTGCACGACAACCTCAAGAAATATTCCTTACTGTAAAAATCAAGTGTTACAGATGTTTGCATTGAAAGCCAATTTGACTCAACTCAACACCATCCTGTAAATGGCGAATACTTTCAAATTAAATTATTACGTCAGTCACACAATTTTCAGATTAAAGTGACTGATTCTGGCTGTTGATTAAGAAAAGTTTTCAGTGTACATTGATATCACATCAGCTTTAAACTGAGTTGCTGTTGTTGATCTTACTGGCCAGTTAGACAACTTTTGGAAATTTTGCAAAGCCTAATATCCTCCAATCTGTGATTGCCCCCTGTAATAGCTTAACACTGAACGCAAATATGACATCCTTAGATTACTGTGTATTTTGCCCAAGCACATGAAGACATAATACCACTGGTGATTGTTTTAGCTTATTATACATACATATGTCTGCAACAGGAGTTGCAGCCATGAGTCATTAATTTTAAACAAACAAATGATACATGTCTTTAATGTACAACTTATCTACAGAAATACCAACCCTTTCTGTTTATGAAGAAGGAAATATGGAGTCAGGCCTTTGTTGAAAGCAACCACAATGCAATGGCAAGGTCAAATATTCACACTGTACCATATACTGTATGTTTATGTCTCTATCTGATAGTGACAAAGTAAAGTCTGTGTCTGTAGTGCATGGTCATGTATTTCTTATTTGGGGGGGGGGCAATAAAGTGTTCAGACAAGTGGGGATCTGGCTCTTCATTATTGGGACAAAATACAGGACATTAAGTTAAAGAGTTAAAACCACTTAATGGTCAGAGTTAGAGTTGGTATCAGGATTACAGTTCCATTTTGGGGTTAATTAAACTTATCACAGGAACCGGATGACATTCTCTTTCAAATTAACAATCTTTATAATAAGGAATTCTGTACTCTAAGTGTTTGTGATCATGGTTAAGGTTAAGCCAAGTTTCAAGAAAATGAATTTAAGTCAATGCAATGTCCTTTTTAACACATGGATTCACATGTGTTTGTGTGTGTCTGGATGTGTGTGTTCATACATGCTCAAGCTAGTGAGACATCCTCTCCCAGATATCTCTGTTTGTCTCTGAAAGCCATCACGTCCTTGCCATTGTTGGCTAAAACAACAGGGGCAGGCTGAGCTGAGCACCTCCCTCCAGCCAGACAAATCTGTCAGCCTGGAGGGCAAGCAGACGGGGGGGGGGGGGAGGAGTCCTGACAGGTTTCATGTCCCGGCAGACTTCTCAAACTATCTCTGACAGCAAGAAGTCAGAAATTCCATAACTCATGTTATAGTCTTCCAACACCGTAGATGGCATTACATTTCTGTATTACTAACCTTTACTGGATTAATACTCATAACAGCTTATGATGTTTACATCCACAGCTGAGTATCCTGTTACAGTCTCTTTGATCAATACACTAACACTAATTCATCTTAAGCAGTTTTAAATAAGCACACATATAAACATCTTAAAGAATATTTGCAGACAATACAGCTCATGTCTTAGACTAAGTGCTGCATAGCGTGCTGCGTACTTTTAATACCCCTCGGCCAATAGGCTTCTGCTCCATGCCAAGATGCATCCACAGTATAAATTTGGTGCCGATATCTCAGTGCATTCTTGAGATAATGCGATTACATCATTGAATGGACAGACAGATGGACAGACAGACATACGGACAGACGACAAAACGATTACAATACCCCTCTGGCAGTTGGCCGAGGGGTAATAAACCATTACAAGCAAAAAGAATAACAGCAAAAGAAAAAAGATTTTTTAAAAAAAAGCAGAATACTGTAAGAAATTGGAATTATCTTTCAAGTAGTTGTAAAGGAAGCAGCAAGAGACAGAGAGAGGGATGTGGAATTAGATCAGCTGCTGGTGTCAGGTCTGCAGAAACTGCACCTGGTTGTTAGGACTATGACAGCTTTACAGACCATGGAATTCCAGTGTAATTACAGGTGGAAGCACAGTGAGATGAGAACAGTGGGAAGAGGTGGACGATAACTGTGAGAAAAGCAAAGAAAGAGGCTGGGGATAGGGGGAGGATAAAAGATCCAGGAAGAATTTAACAAGTGTTGAAGGGTTAATCGAGACACTAAAAACTCTGAGCAATGAGTGACCAGCAAGTTATCATATACTGTGTTATACACCACGTGAACTCTGCCTGCATTTAAGAAAACCAAGAGACACATGTGCAGGTCATTATCAGGCTCTGAGAATGCGAGTGAGGATGACATCTGACGGTGAGACAAAAATGTACAGATACTGACAGGGAAATGAGAACATGTAGGACAAGTCACATGGGACAGAGGGTTGTGTCATGCTTGGTTCAGCCATGATGACCCGTGGACAGGGAGTTGGATGAGGGGGAGGACAGGAAGCAATGGAGACTGGGGCTGTTGCACAAGTGAAAAATAGCATGGGAAGAGCATTTACATCCCATGATTCTCTTCTGAGCATGGGACTCCCAACTGTCATGGCTTGCATACTTCCTGTATAAGCAGAATTGTAAAGTACTGTATTAGGGACTACCCTGACCAAAGTTTTTCCCTAGCCAACTAGTCATTAGTTAGTTCTGGTTTGAGCAATTAGTTCAGTAGTAAATTAATTGTCTTATGTTTATTACATTTATTTCTTAAAACCACATTGCAGGTGAACCATTTAAGGGTTAAGGCTGGATGTGAAATAATGAGTTTAGTTATTTAATTGTGTATATTTGATTAGGAAAATTATTTGAATTTGAGGGCTGACAAAGAATATTATGTTAGCACTGTGTTAACTTACAGGAAGATACAAAACCATGAATTTGACAAGCACACACCAAAAGAACAGCTTCTTAATGACACAAATAAAAGTCAGAATGATAGAATAAGCCTAATAAACATTCATTAACATCTGGTTAGATCTGGTAAATATTTAATATCCAAAGTAGCAACACATTCTATAGAGCCTTTGTTATGACCTCTCAAACCTTCCACTAACTCTTTACTGCTCTGTCCTCAACCCCATCCAATAACTTTAAGGAAGGTCAAGGCTATCCTGCCAGAACCGCCATTCTTTAACTGTCCTCATAGGCAGACATATGCATGGTGATATGTAACAGGTGCAAATCACAAGATAGGTCTGATTTAACAAGGTCAGTGCATTTCCAGCCTACAGGGGTTTTTAACATTAACCAGGAAGTTAACATTTTCTAAATATTTCAAGTGCAAACATTTGTATACCACAGCAAAAATATAAAAAAAACTTAAATAATAATTTCCATCCCTGGTGATTTGATGATCTGAGCTGCTCTGGAGTGACAGCTGACCTGACCTAAAACAAAAACCACATTAATAGTTGTGCTACCCCTCTTGTGTACCACCAGTTTACTTTTCTCTAAACCTGATGTTTTTAGTATGTTGACAGAAAGTAACTGCTGTTGCCACACAGCTGCCCTGTTTCAGAAATGCGGTGTTGGAAGAAGAATTTTGTCACAGTTCCAGTTCCCCCAAAGCCCAGATCTCATGCAGACTGCTGCTCTGAGCTCTTTATGTCTAGGACAGAGAAGAGGAAGGTTTCCGGGTCACTGTACATTCAAGTCCCTGAGCAGAGGCTCCCTGGTCAATTCAACTTTTCAGTTCTAAAACTAAAGAAGAGTCTGAGGCTTTGAGACCATCTAACATTACACTTTCCTGTCAGCTTCAGATGGGTCATCATTTGAAGACTTCAGTTCATTTCATTGACACAACAACTCAAGGCAATACCTCCACATGGTTTTAGCCAATATGAACAATTTTTGGTTGAATTTTGTACAAGTGTCATTGGCTGACTGACAAGTTTTTTGGTCACACCAAGAACGGTAATTATAGCAATTATGACTTGTTTCTTAAAACCACAGAAAGAACACCTCTTCTTGCTGCTGCCAAAGGCTGAATTCTGCCTCAACATTTGCATAACAAAAAGCAAAATCTTTACAAATGTGTCAACTTTAGGGTAGTTAGCTAAGATATACTGTAGAGCAGGCTCCACTTAAACAGATGAAACAATGCACAGGTATTGTAGAATCAAGGCAATAAATAACCTCTTTTCGCACCGAGCAAAGCAAAAGTAATACATTTCATTAGGTTCAATTAAGCAATAATTGAATCTGTTGCTTTTTCATAGGATATACAGTATATTTAGACAGGTCTGTGTGTACACTGTGAGCATGTTAACATCTCAAACATAATGACAGGCATGTCACTACATGTAGGTATATTGGCACACTATCAATACCATCTAGGATTCTTATCAACACGTGAGTAATACACTCCTGGTTTGTGCTGGGATTCAAGCCAAGGTGAACAGACTGTGGTTAAGTGGTCTGTTCCTCCTTTGCTCTCTTCCATCTTTCATGGCTTTTTCATTTTGGAGTCCTTTATCGCCATGCCAAGCAGGCTCACCCCTCCCGCATTTTTAATTAAAATCTAAAATGTGCAATAACTCTGGAGACTACGGGCTAGCTGGCAAACAGGTCCATTGCTCTCGTTTCTCCTTCTGAGCCTTTGTTGTTTATTTCATCAAAGCCTTTCCATTTGTCCAATTCTGTTCACTTCAGTGCATAAATACTTTGACATAAGCCACAAAGGGTACACAGACTTACCAAGGGTAAACCATTGAAGAAAAGCTTTATAGCAAGAAAATGAACTCACACTCCCATAGTATAGCCTAATCCATTCAAGTACCCTGAGAAAAACCCAAATCTTACAAGTCAGTCTTCTTGACTTCTCATGACTCCCACAAGACAAAAGACTGCCTGTAAAGACATGGACTGAATAAGACCCCGGTGCTTTAGTTCAGTCACCTGGGTGTGGGTGGAAGTGTTGCCACACACTTTCCTGAACTCCAATAAAATTCCCTTCATCACCCTTTCTGGAATTACCCATACGTCCCCCTTATATAGGGAACTATGAAGCAGGTTACTGTGGTAACAAGAGTGCTGTTTGATTTGGTCTGTGTAATTTGTCGGTGAAACCATAGCGGAAATGCCAGATGTATTTTAATTATAAGATTAACTTCAGCTGTTGACTGTTTTATAGATAGGTACCTCAACTCCCCTGCACAAAAACAATACAATTTCTTAACTCTCATGAAAGAACAAACTTTCAGTGTTGGTGATCAAAATTTTTTTTTGCAAGATTCATAATGATATGTGAAAATAGGCATGATTTACATGGCCTTCTGTGCAAAAGAAAAAAAAACTGTAAAGGAAAATATGAGTATTTTATAATGACTGGGTCACTGATTAAGTGGTAGCTGCAAATTAACACTTGCATTTTTCAGACTTTTATTGTTGGTCAAACGTGAAAGCCAAAGGTAAATGTGCACAATTGCAACTAGATGAATGGAAGTATTCAGCCCTCTATTGTTTCATCACAACCTCCTCACATAGCAACATGAAGAAAAGGGAGGGAGCAGCCAGGTATGAGCTTGTGCAGGTGAGGAATTCCAGCTTAACCTCCTCCTTGCACAA
>JAPQRQ010000026.1:26509957-26526509 GCA_037367365.1 Apogon talboti | reverse complement strand
GGGGTTCAGCATTTTCTACCTAGGCTCATTCACTTTGGAGAACTAGAGTCAGGAGAGAGGGCAACAGAGAGGGAGGGGGAGCAGGGAGGGCTCAGTCATCTTACATCCCACCCACCCCGTGTAGCATTCCACTGGACTGTCTGCTTGCCCATCATTAAGCAAGACCACCTGCTGGCAAATCAGGACCCCCATCATGATGTTCTTAGCAAGCCTGGCTTACCCCATTACCAGTGAGCCTCTGGACCGCTGTACACGCAGGTCATAAAGAGTCAGTGGTATGCTGGCAGTAAAACGCAGCTCATTAACATCCCGTAACAACTTTTGATTGTAGAAACCAGTGCAGCACACTAGCCACACTCAGTATTTAAACAGACATGGTACAATATGAGTGGAATTTAAAAGGACAAAAAAATAACCTTTCAAGCAGCTGCAGCATGAATGTGCACTGCCTCATCTCTCCACTAAAAAAAGAGACATTAAAAAAAAGTAAAAATGGGAGAATGGGAGGAAGAGATCAAGACACAAGAAAGAAACAGCCCTTTGTTGCTGTTCTTCTTCAGGGTTTTGACGGGAAGACTCTGGCATCAAGTCATCAAGAGCTGAAACAAAAGCAGCTGATAAACACGGCTAGGCAGATAAGATCTTCCTGTGCACTCAACACTTCTCCATCAAATGAGCTTCCTCTCCTCCAGACCCCAAACACCTCCGCCTTCACTCTTTGTCGTCATTATACATATCAGTGGTAGAAAAAACAGAAATGATAATAAACCCAACCAATCCCTTTATTTACTTTTCACAGAACAAGACATTCTTCTTTTTTGCCTATTTTCATTTGTTTTCATGAATCAAGACTTCATTTGAGTTTCTGAAGATGTGGAAGGCAGCCATGTTAGATTCTGCCACTTTATCTGGGAACTGTGCTTAGTGCAGTTGACTACAGCGGCATTTCAAGAATAGTAGCTTTGGTAGGAGCAAAGAAAAGATTCAGTACCTAAGGGCCTTTTTCTTATCAGTTCCTGCAAGGTACAGAGTCAAGAATGTGACTGGTACATTTTGGGTTAGAGAGTTGATCTTTTTACTGTTTTTCTACTTGCAATTCTTATTTCATCCACAAAAAATGCCTGGAACTGTGCCAACAAGTAGCGAAAGGGTACTGACAAAAAGAAAAAAAGGGAGCATTCTTTTTCTGGTTAATATGACGTACAGCATTTTAAGAGGTAGTCTGCACTGCAAGTGTTTACTGAGCTCTTGTAAACACTCCTCTGGGGAGGGCTGCTCTTTGGCAGATGAAATCCTATAGCAAAGTGATTGCTGAAGTGCCACCACCCAATGCGAAGAGAACAGACGTACAAATGACTGTGGCACCTAATGCCCCCAAGGTATCCTTACATGATGATGATACAAACAAAATGCCACAGCAAATACAACATCCCCAACATTCCAGGTTCTCACATGTACAAAAAATCCTCTGTTTTTCTTTATTCTGCATCACTCATCTTATTTTCCCTTATGTCTGTGTCTTTGTTTTTTTTGGGGGGGGGGAATTTGCAGAGGCAAGACGCTCACACAAAGCTTTTTTTCTTCCACCTCAGACAATACACCTCCCCACCTCGCTCTCTGCCAGGCATTCCTTACTCTATCCTAGCTATCGAAAATGTCAAGAATGAGGAGAAAGCAGAGGAGGGTACAATGAGTACCACGGCAGGTAGAGTCTTGTCCCGCTGCACTGATATCCCACAGTCTCTGGGGTAGGGCTTGCACAGATCGGATGGGATCTTACTTAACTGACTTAATTAAAACTCTGGTCGGTAACAAGTCTTGATGCTCTTCTCCCCCAGATGGAGCAATGCCAGCTAATTATCAGAGGCCAATTTTATTGCCTAAAAACCAAATACAGTCATGGATGTGACTGAACCTTACATTACTTCCAGGATAATAGTTTTTGGATGGTCAAGCAAAAGAAACACCAGAGGCTCACACCAAAAATTGTTGCTTTCAGTCTGAAAAAGAAAAACTTATAGATGACTTTTGGCTTATGACTTGTTTAAGTACAGTATTTTCTTACCATTATTGCTTCAACTGTAAGATAATATGTGAAAATCAGGTTATGGGAAGTAAACCCTCTTCAAATACAAAGCCCTGCAACAAAAAAGGCACATTCAAGACAGTTTATCTGAGCCAAGAAACTCCCCTTTCCACCACAGGAGTCCAAAAAGAAGAAAAGAGGGCTAAATAAAAAGGTTAGCAGTGCAGTGTTTCGTGCCTGGACAGACAAACAGAAGAAGTTTTATGTGAGTGCCAAATGCAACTTAACACTGCAAACAAGCTCCATCCTTTGGAACATCCCCACCATCCAGAACTGTTGAGAGGAAAGCACCTAGAATATAGACCCCTACAACTCTGAAACACTCAGTGTCCAAGAAAGCCTTCAGCAAGGTGATTCGTGCTCTGAATCATTTTTCCCCTAATGCTCCTTCCCTGGCCAGTCTAAGTGCGAGAGTCAGACTTTGAACAGCTGCCAACATTGTCAAGCCCCAGCAAAAGTTAAACAGCAGTAAGCTCACTGCTCACTGGCATGGGGCAGAGGCAGCTACAGTCTTATAGTCATGGCGGTTGGGGAGATTTATTAGTCATGGCTGTATGGGTCATCTCATAAGAGCCTGACAAATTACCTCCTGACCAAATAAGGACTCAGAGGAATAAAGGTATTCAATTAACTCTTTCAAAGCTTCCGTTCTAGTAAGTCAGTCAAAGGGATAAACTACAGTAAGTTCAAAATACTCACAAAAGTACTTTTTGTGTTTTTGCATATTTGGGCAAGTTTGATCCATTAATTCATAGCCTACATCTACTATTATTTGTCCTCTTTCAGTATGTGTGTAGTTACTGAGCAATTATGTGTTTGTTTTTACAACTGAGTTAAAAGAGTGAGAAGCTGTGTGGCACTAGTAAAGTGTGGGAAACTGCGCTTTCCTTGTAAAAGCTCTTTGGTCAAGGTGTGTAATGTGCGAGAGAGCTCGAAGCAGTTCCACCCCTGGCTTAATAAAATGGGCCAGCAACAAGGTGCAAAGGTCACAGAAAGCACTTGAGCCCTGTCCTGGAGGTGTTTATCAGACACACCCACCTCAAGGCATGACTGGGAAGTGGAGCTTCACCATAGTGACGAAGCAAACGAAGTGATTCAGGTGTCCTCGTTTAATGAAGTTCTGGGAAACTTTGACTTTGTCACCCTGAAGCGATGTAATATCAGCCACTAGTGGTGTATGAAATCCTTGCTGCTTTAAGTGATTTACAATTACAGTGAGTCCTCAATCCATAGCTTGGATACTATACCAGATTTGTAGCAGTCTGCACATAGTAAAGAAAGAAAAGACCTGGATCTGATTCACTGAAATATGACCTCTCATACATGGTTAACATTTATAGCGTAACACCCCGCCCAACATGTGCTGTAATTTGGATCCCATGAGTCTCATTCCATTAGGCTGACACTTGTGGCGACAAAAAAAAAAAAAAAGTGGCTTCTTACCTTCCACACAGTGCTCCACATCTTCCAGGTTGCGGAGGGTAATCCTCATCAGACTTGAGTTGAGCATGAGTTCGTTCTTGTGTTCTGGCCCCACGGATTCTGGGGCGAGGTTGAGAAAGAAAATGCGAGTGTCGCCTGTGGACACCTGGTTGTCACAGATACCCGGGTTACCAAAGCCGCCGATCATCACTTTGTTGCCACCATCCAGGAGTATTTCACGGTTGACGTTGGATTTCCCTTTCAAGTATCGCCACACCCTAACCTGGATCAAAATGAGAACAGAAATCACAGTTTTAGTTTGCCAAGAACCAAAGGCCTGGGCTGCTGAACGAGACATAAAAGGCAGCTTAAATATAGTAATTTGAAAAACTAATTCCCACATTATATTTGAATGAATTTATAAAAATTTTAGAGGCCAAATAGTGAAACAATCAAACAATTAAAAATTTTTTCCAAAACTTTATTACAGCCTGTGTTACCTCAGTTTTACAAAACTTAGTGTCATCAACAGTTGGCTGCAAATAATCTCACAAAAAACCAAGGTGAAAACCTGTGAACATGTACCAATACTGCACTATCTGCTTTATGCACAGTCATGAGAAAGCTTGGGCCTTCCGCTATATGTTAACTGTTTTGTCTTATTTCTGCAGTCACTGGTGGTTTCTGTTTCCAGAACGAGAGCTGTTTGCCTCTAATCTGCTCCATTCATTGACCAGGAGACGGGAAGCAAGTGGGCGCTGAGGAAAAGATCAGCAAGGGAGCTGACCAAACACAACTTGTTTATTTTGACAGATCATAGAGTGGTCTACCGCAAGTCCATGATGGCGCAAAAGCAAGTTTCACAATGCATGGGCAAGAAATGGGGACAGAGGAAGGCAGCTTCCTGGCTAAAATTTCATGTATTTGTGGAACAGAAGATTGTTTTTTTAACTGCAGCTTCTATGACAGGGCCATTAGACGGAGACTACATGTTCTGTAAAATTAAAAGAAAAAGAACATTTAAAAGTTCAGGTCTGTCAGGCATAGAGTTCACATGGATGACATGACCATGTAATGAATGACTATGCATCTTTATTGTTTCATCACCTGTCAGTACTTTTGTCTCTTAAATCCTTTCAGTAGATTAACCACATCCATAAGTATTATTTTTTGTGCTTTGGGCAAATCTGACATTCTGTGAATCACTCTTATTCCATGTCATTAAGAAACACTGCCTCATCATTTGACTTTCATTACCTGAGGATACAAATAATGGTATTTTGCCAGTAGCCTTTCAGAACAAACCATGACCAACACGGACACTTTCACAGCCGCTGGGGAATTTCGGTTGTAGATTTTCAACATTTGAATCATGGGAGCAGCTCAGCCAGGGGCCACTGAGGGGCCACTCTCCTGCAGAAACATGTTTGGGATGATTACATGGTCGCTTAGGCCTCCCTTGTAGCAATCTAATTTGAAAGTAGAAATAAGAAAAACACCATCTCTCCACTCCTGAAGGGCTTCTGTGTCCGTGTCCGTGCAGCCACTGCCAAATCGTTCTGGATGAATGAGTTTGTGAAATATTTTTCGGGACAAGCTGTTGATGCCACCATGAGAGTTGGGACAAAACCACAGCACAAATCAGCAGCACGAGGGTTAATATTAGAATTTATCGTGTAGCTTTTAATCGGAGTTTTTGTATAAGAGCAGGTGTCTTTTCCTTATTGCACAGCGTTCCAGCGGACGCGTCATTTGATCGATTCGGGAGCAGCGTTAAAACACTTACCTTGCATGAGTAGGTGTTATGCACCGGGTCCACGTTAATGATTTCGTCCACCGTGCCGGTCAAAACTATGTTGGCCTCCTCTTCTCGTTCTTCCAAGTCTTTCTCCGGGCAACTTGCGGAGCAGAGAGCGGCGAGCAACCCCGCCAGGAGCAGCGCTGTCCGGCCGGCGCCGAGTGTCCGCTGGGAACCCATGGCCACCACACGGATGAGAACGAAAAGTTCAACTTTACTAAATAATAATAATAATAATATTTTTACCACCTGAAGCGATTTGGAACAAACTCCAAAAAAGTACGTTTAAGTCTTGCACCGACTTTCCCTCAGTAAACTTGGATGCGGACTACCAGTGAGTTCCACTCTGCAGCCCAGCTCTCCGCATCTGCAACCCGGGTTAAAAATCCCTCTCTGCCGCCGCCGGTGGGAGGAAGGAAGGAAGAGGAAGGAAGAGGAAGGGGCAGGGATCTTTCTCTTCAGGAATGCAACCGCACTTCTCTCTCCCCCTCTTCTTTTTTTCTCCCTCACACACACACACGCATTCACACACTCTTTCAGAGTGACGCTCCTGGATTTGCATGCAATCTGAATTGTTGATCCCACAAGTGAGGGTGGTGGTGGTGGAGGAGGTGGAGGAGGTGGGGGCTGCAGACTGACTGTCCAAGGCCGCCCCCAGTCGGACAGAGGGTGCCTCTACCGCCGATGCCAACCCCCCACAGCAGAGGAGTCACAGTAGAATGGCTTGTATGTTTGACATTTAACCCTCAAAGACCTAAACAGCCACTGGTAATGCAAATCATCTATTGAAATAAAATGTTTAATAACTTCTGAACGACTGAATCTATCAATACGTTGAAACAATTCAGGTAAAATACAGTTTGTCATCTTTTCATGGTCATCAGATATGACCCATTTGGATGTTCAGAGGCTCCGTAGTTAACGTGGAAACCTTATCTTCTACAGGATTGATTCATCAGCAAAACCCATGGAGTTTCATACATGACAGTGGATGGACACACTTGTTTTTACATTCAGTCATTAATATCTTTGCTGAAAAAGGTACCTTTTCTTCAGTTTTCTCTGTGATATAATAACCCTCAACTTCAATCTGAGATTGTATGAACAGCTACATTATCAGTAAATGAAACAGGAAAAAAGATGACTTTCACTGAAAAAAATACAAAACAGAGAATAATATTATAATAAATGGTGCTAAGGCACTTAAGAAAGTTTAAATTTAAAAAAAATAATAATTTGGGAAGTGCCACAAAGGAATCATAGGGTCTTTATGTGTTAATGGTTCTTCAGTGTACAGGATTTGGGGTCC
This sequence comes from Apogon talboti, assembly GCA_037367365.1. Taxonomy (NCBI): domain Eukaryota; kingdom Metazoa; phylum Chordata; class Actinopteri; order Kurtiformes; family Apogonidae; genus Apogon; species Apogon talboti. Next base: position 26,519,894 of record JAPQRQ010000026.1, on the reverse strand, counting down.
TGTTAAACAGTGACTTCACTGTTCTTATAATTTACTGACTCATTGTTTCTAAAATGAGATATGCATTTATAACAAATGAGTAAAATTACACTTGTACAATCCCATATCAAGCAAAGCTGGGACATCTCCTGACATGCAATAACAATTAATACCTGTGATTTTTACATGTCTTTTAGCTTTTATTTCACCAGCCTGCTTCATTTTATTTACACTGATGCCTGCAACATTTGGTTGGAACTGCTACTGTAGGCACACAAGTATTTTGTTAAAGAGGAGCAGAAAATATAGGATATGTTCTTTGTGCTCCTTTTCATTCATGATGTATGCAGATTTTCTTTTATCTTATAAATGAAATAAATGAACTAAACTACAACTCAGAATATAAACAAAATGAGACTCACAAGTTTATAGATTGATAAATTTGTTACTGTTGATTTTGTTCCAACTTGTGTGTTGCAAGCATCAAAATAGAATAAAAAAAATAGGAAAAAAGATGTGAAGTGATCAGGATATAGCATAGCGTTAGCCTTGTAGAATAATTTCCTAAGTCATATTTTTGGCCAAATTGTGATATCTATATAAAATGAATTAGCAGTGTTAAGAAAGTAAACTTATGCAGACATCACAATTTGGCCAAAGGTATGACTTGGGCAACTATGCTATGAGGCTAACAATATGAGAGTTGACAATGAGTTCAAAAAAAGCTGCAAAGAATTGTGCAGTACATAATAACATGAATTGATGTGGGGAATTTTGGGAAATCCTTAGTGTGTAAACTCCAAGAGCATAAACCGCTGTTGAATGTGTCTTTCAGGCCCTCACACAGGATTGCATGAGAATATGTTGTGCTACTGTGATGAAGGATATCGACTGTCACATAATGCAGGCCACTGCTGCAACCAGAAATCCAACCTGAATCTGTATTACACAAGGACACAACCCTATGTCAGCTCTGTGCACAAATCTCTTTCTGGAATATAGCTCACCTCAAATGGTCTAACAGACACTGGGAATTGTGCTATTAGTTCATTGTTAGACCAGTCCCTGTTTCAGCTGTGTTGGGTTCTATGTGATAAAGATGAAACAAAAAAACAAAACAAAAAAACATCTAGACTATTATCAGGAAAAGGTGTGAAAGCAGCATCTGTGGTGGTTTGAGGCTGTATCAGCATCCACATAGCAGATCTAATTCTATAAAAGTGCTACCAGTGTGAAGGAAAAGATTGGAATTTTACAGAGGCTTACAGTGTGTGACCATGAAGTCAACATCTTTTCCCTGCAGTCCATGGTTGTTTCAGGACAGATTCACATTCAAAATCTTTATTTGTCATTTAAACATTACATCATAGACATACTGCAAAATGAAATGACAATGCATTGGTCTCTGCAAGAAAACACACAGATAAAACACTAATAGAGAGAATAAAATAGTCAGAATAAAAATAAAAATACGTAAATATTTATAAATATATAAAATCAGTGATAAAAACTATACTACTTTGATGCACTGAATATGGCTAAAATATTGTACAGGCTTCAGGTTAAAGGTAAAAGGTAGAGTCAATATTGTACAGTATGGCTGAGATCCACTCAGTATAATTACGTTGTCTATCTCTGATATTGTGTGTGTTTGTTTAACAGTCTGATGGCAGTTGGGTAAAAACTCTCCCAGAACCTCACTGTTTTGCATGTCAGGCTTCTGTCTTCTTCAGTACCAGTCCTCATTCTGCACCAGTCACATCTGAGTCCTATGGAAAATGTATAGACGTCACAAAGTGGAGAATCAATCCCCACAGACTGTTGAGTAGTGCAAGTCTTGTAAACCACAAGGATGGGCAAAAGTTCCAGTCCAACAATTACTGTCCTTGGTTCCAAACAATAATAGTGGAATAAAAAGGAAAGGACATGTAACACACTTTTAAACACATTTTGTCCCAACTTTTGACTCTCAAAATCATTTACCGGTTACTGTTTGCTGTACAAAATAAAATTAAACACTGAATAAATTTTCTTTGTACTTTTGTCTGTTAAACAGATGTGTTTAGAATAGATTATTTTTTTTAAATCAGAGGTAAGTTAAAAGGATGTCCCAACTGTTCTTGGAATGCATTTCTTTTTCTGAGTGATGCTTATTTTGTACATATTTTTTTTTATTTTGTAATATGACAACTCACAGGATGGATGAATTAATGGCAGTTTGTTTGACAGGTGGTTGGTTCACTCCGCTCTGTTGTTGCTTCTCTGTGCCATGATACCCATGTCTTTTCTAAAAGACGGGGAAATTGGTCATCTAACAGTACAGTGCCTGTAGTACAGCGTTCAATGCATTCGACTCCCACGTGAAAGAGCCAGGAGCGAATCCTGCTTTTCTGAACATTGTTTATCCTACATTCATTGAATTACTTTTTGGTAAATGCTGTTAAAATTATTGATATCATAAACAAAATACTTTTGTAATATTTCAGTTTTAGGCCAAACAATGTCTTACCAGTTATCTATACCAGTCAGGCACTCTCTATCTGATACTTTCCCTTTGATACTTGTCAAAATAAAAGCATTACCTGTATTGTTCCTCTTCCTGAGAACAATCTTACTGCTGTACCACCAAGCTACATTTTACTATGAACGCAATAGGTGTAAGCATCATGGAGGAAATGCTTAGCAGATACAAGGGTTGCCAAAATAAAAGCTTCATCAACATGGTTAATCATGGGTTTTATTAAGTCCCCCCCTTTTATGACATGCTCAACCATTCGTATAATTTCAATTCAACAAAATTGATTCTCTCTCACAAACACACACATACACACATAGGATTTTTGTAAATAAAAGTCTTATTAAATAAGCTAAATAATGAGCATTAATAACTTTTCTTAATTTTTATGACCAAACGCTCAACTGTTTGAACAATTTCAATTCATTAAAACTAATTGTTCTCACAGACACACACACACATACACACACACACACACACTCACACACACAGTAGGGTTTGTCAAAATAAAAGCCTTATCAAAAATGCTAAATAATGAGTTTTACGCTCTACTGTTCATACATTTTAAATTAATTCAAAAACTGATTCTGTCTCTCTCACACACACACACACACACACACACACACACACAGTAGGGTTTTATAAAATATAAGCCTCATTAAAAGGTGATGGTAGTTTTAGCAGAAGGGGGCTGGTATTCTAGATGGATAAATAGAGGAGGTAGATGAAAGGGTGGGGGCTGGAGCCGGTACACAGAGATGTTAGTGGAGCTTACTGTAGGTGTCAAGGGCGACGGAAGGCGGAACCTGGCCGGAGCATGGGATCCCAACCAATGCTGCTTGCAGCTTTTATTATTATTATTATTATTATTATTATTATTATTTTGAGTCCCAGAGCTTGACCAATAGGTCTTCCTGAAAATTCAAAGTGTCACTGGTCTGATAGAACATCTGATAGAATGATACAAACACGGTGACACAGTGGTGCAGTGGATAGCACTGTGACAGTGATTGGTTGTTCATCTCTATATATCAGCCCTGCGATGACCTGGTGACACGTCCAGGGTGTACCCTGCCTTCGCCCAAAATGTAGCTGGTAGAGGCTCCAGTGACCCTCTTGAGGATAAAGCTGTTCAGAAGATGAATGAATGAATGAATGAATGATACAAACATGAAAAATAAACATATTATGAAGCCATAGTATTAGAAGATAGCAGATGACTTAATTGTATCCTGAAATGAAAACATTCCATGCTTTAGGCTCATGCTGTCTTATGTATTCCCTGTGTAATAAACATGTTGGTCAATAGATTTTGCTCTTTCTGTTGGTTGGAAGTCAGAGTTCACTGAGTAAGGCAGAAGTTTCTATTATTGGTACTGCAGTAATAGTATATCCACTGTATTTGGAGTAGTAGTATAAACAGTGTGTCTCCATGTGTGTCTCCCCTTTTTTCCCAGCTCCCCCAATCTCTCTCTCTCTTCCTTTAACCTTCTCTCATTAACCCCAACTGGTCAAGGCAGATGACCATCCTCCAAGAGTCGGGGTCTGCTCCAGGTTTCAGCCTGTTAAAAGGAAGTTTTTCCTCACCACTGTCACCAAGTGTTTTCTCCTGGATGATTCTGTTGGGTTTCTGTAAATTGACTTAAGATTCTGGTTTAAACCAGCTCTATATGTATAGTGTCATGAGATAACTTTTGTTATGATGTGACACTATATAAATACATTTGATTGATTGATTGAACTGACTTTAATTTCCTACAATATGGAATTGGGCACTAAGAGCAGATATTAATGTGACATACTGTTGTGCAATAATTTGTCAGGACGAACTGTTTGCACAACAAGGCCTTTTCCCCAAATTACTGTAAAATATCCATTCTTATTTTGATGTGCTTCCTATGATCTCCAGTCGCAGTTATTAAATCATTGCCATAGATTATTCCCTAAATCTTATGATTGGCTGCATAAATCAATGAAATATCACAGATCAAAGGCAATGGAATGACTTATGAGTTATATTTATTTGGTCAGTGTTCTCATTTATCTCCCTTTATATATTATACATTTTGACATGTCACTGTAGGAAAAGTACAGAGTTGGGGTTAATGAAAGTCATGATTGCAGGAAAGATTTAGCTGTTTCAATTTCAGGGTCATGGAACAGTGAATGTTGGCTCCCAGTCACACGGTTAATGGCCAAGTATCACCCAGGCTTTTCAAAGTCAAATGTCCGCTGTTTAAAAAAGGCCTGTGACAAGCATGGCTGTAAAGTTGTTAACTGATGCTCTTAAAGCACAACAAATAGCTATTTGGAATGTGGAACACAGTACTGTCAACAGATTCTGCAGGTGGGAGTTTTTTTATTAGCATCAACTTTACTTTTATTGTTTATTATCATGACTATAAAAACCATTACAATGTATAAGAAACACTAAATAGTAAAAGGTTATCAATAGTTGGGCAACAGGAGAGTATTAAACAGCTAGTTAAATGGTTATGGTCTGTGACTGTCTTGTATTAGTATAGAGATACTACATGTACTAGCGAATATTAGAGCTGAAACAACTAATCGATTAATTGACTTGAATCGATAAAAAAATTTGATTGACAAAAAGGTAGAAAAAATCAATATGCTCACTTTTCTTCATTGGAAACATCACTTGCTTCATTAAACTTTTAAGATTTTACACAAACATTACGAATATTTGTCTTTATATTTTTTCAGTTGTATGTTAGTTTCAGCTTAAATTGTTAGTAAGTTGGATACAAATTATTGAAGACTGCAGTGCACATATTGCTTGTAGATGTCATTTGACTTGTTTGTTGTTTATATCTATAGATATTTTTCTATATATTTTTATACTGTTGATATTGTTGTTATTTCTGGACAGATATTTTCAGTATGTCATTTTACTTTGGTACTTTTTCCTGGTTGTTATAGCTGTTTGTGGAATAAAGGACAAGTTGTCATTTTCACACATGTCTTTTTCATATTTTTTGCCTATTCAAATAATTGTTTAATCAAATCGAAGAAAGTAATTGATAGATAATTAATTATCAAAATAATCAATAGCTGCAGCTTTAGCTATTATACATTATATACTGTACACGTTAAATTGAGAGGAAACCTCTGGGACTAAACCTTCAGACTGTATGTAACATGACATCACCAATTGATTGGTGAACTGCCGTTTTGACAGATTTAAATATGTGTGGATGATACACATAGCAGTTGTGCATACCAGCATAAATTCTACACATTGTAGCAGTAACGAGTCCTGCACCCTATGTGAACGCTTGTGACGTAAACAAAACCCCAGAGGTCCTGTATCTCTATACATTACGCCCATTGTAGCTCTGACAAAAATTACACAATAGCACATGCTAGGATATGAGTAGCTGAGCAGCTAACAACACGGATGTTAAAGAGGAACACTTGAAAACCTAACTGAGGCAGCAAAATGAACAAAATGTTCATCAAAGTACCAGTTGCAAGTGATAGTTAGCTTGTGGTGGACTGGTGAGTAGAAAACCACAGAAAAACACCTCTAACAATAAAACATTGTCACTGCGCTGTCGGCACAGAGACACAAATCACTGTAAAATAACTCACTACTCAACCTTGCAAAAAAAAAAAAAAAAATTAAGCCGTGAATCAGGTGTCCTTCAGTTGCAGAAATGGCTAGAATGGGAAACCTGTAAAAAAAGCACAGCAAAGGCAGCAGAGTGAAGTGGCACTGATGGTTAAGCCAGTGTTTTCAACTCCTCAGTGAGGAAAGTGGCTATTGTAATGACTGTAATGAACAATATAGGACAGAGGAATAACATTGTGGGTGGGAGAGACAAAAAGTGAGTATGAAAACACAACAAATATTTTTAGAACTACAAATGAACTATGCTCTGTCAATTATTGTTTGTTTAAATGTCACAATTCCAACTCTCCTCCTTTATCCGGGCTAAAGTGACCCAAAAAATTGCAAACACTGACTTTTACAGCTAGGCAGACCGCCTGTGTGATTTTATTACCATGTGACACAGAAAATAATTTATCTCATTTAGAGGGAAAATGTGTGTGTTTTAGCGTTTGAGTCACTTTTCAAAAGTTGCTAAAAGTTTCCAAACTGAATCTAATAGTAGCTAAATCTGTTGCTCAGTTCTTTTTAGAAAAAAAAAAAGAAAAGTTGTTAGGGTAGTCTGAAAAGTTGCTAAATTTAGCAATAAAAGTGTTAAGTTGGCATCAATGATGATGGTTAAGCAGTTTAAATAGGGCACCCTGAACGAAACAATGAGATGTGTAGATGAGTGTCAGCTGATGTGGGCTGGCATTGAGATCAACTGCTGTCAATCATGTACTGATATGAGGGCGGGGCTTTACTTTGCAGCCTTCCTGAACTAACACTCCACTCAATGAGTTAACATTCAAGTACTTGTGTGGTCAATGTTTCTAGTAAGTTACCATTAACCTACAGACCCATCACTCCTCCTGAGGTTCACCTACTTGTCCGAATATGGTCACTTCTGTTTCTGAGAAAACAAGAAGACAAACAAACAAGATACCACAACCAATGCTTCAGAATGGGAGTCCAAAAATTGATGGTTGACAACATGAGGGTTTCAATCCATTTTCACCTTATTTTGTACTTAAATAATACAGGCACAAACTAAACTTCATTCATTTTCCAAACCACTTAGTCCACCAGAGGGTGGCAGGGGTGCTGGAGTCTATCCCAGCTTCCAGTGGGTGAAGGTCACGTTCACCCTGGATGTGTCGCCAACAGGGCTGACATATACAAACAACCATTCACTGTCACATTCACACCTACGTCTGATTTGGGTTGACCAATTAATTAATGTGCATGTCTTTGGCCAAAGCTGCTGCAAAAATTATCTACAGGTTTTCCCTTTAATTAATCTTATAAATCATGATTATGTGTTTTTGTGCTTATTTGCAAACACCAACATAGAGGTTAAGTGTGCATTATGATTTGTTTTTCTGTCTGCAGAATTATATAAAAAGTACTCAGTTGGTTTTTACAGAACTTGGTGGATAGGCTGATCATTTTGCCTTTTTCTATCACTGTCCATACATTGGCAAAAGGTTCCGCTTGTGTGTATTCAATGGTAAACAATGGTAGGGCAAGTATAATTTAAACCAAAAGAAAGATACCTGTCATCAGCATGAGAAACATGAGTAAAAATAGAAGAAGAGGCATATATTTGTCAGAGAAAAATGACTCCACAAAAATGCTAATGTGCTCTAATCAGGGAACTATTAGCTATATGTTCACCACAACAAAATTATATGGACTTTTCAAAGTATCATCAAATGTACAACATCAATTTTAAGCTTCAACTTTGACATACTTAACAGAAGTGAAGAATATGGATATAGTTTGCATTGAATATACATGTACCCCTATAACATCAGTGTAATAGCCAACACCCCAGCTGAATAGGCAGATTCTGAACCGAAGCAATGTCATGTCATTAAATATTCCCTTTATATCGTTAAACGTCCCATGTTTGAATCTGTAAGTATAACCATATGGCTATTTTGTTGGAGATCCTTTTTAAGAACAGACAGTGCGTAAATTTCCACTCCTCAAAAGCTGTAATTTTAACTACCCTTCTATTCCTGGGAAAATGACAGGCTTGGTTTTGCACAGTTGCTACAGAGGATATTTGCAGAAATTTGTTCAAGTAAGCCCCGGCACTGACAGCTGACTTAACCAAAATAGACAACTGCCCTTCGACTGAAAAATGATAGACTTTGTCAGTTCTTTTCATCTTTTTTATACAGATGAAATGTGGGTGAAATGCTGCTTTTATATTAGAAAAAACTACACTTATTGCACTTCCTCTGGTCTGGCACAGTTTATCCACTGCTACTACTACAACATATTACATTGGATTTAAATGTCATCAGTGTGTGTGCTATCTCTGTGGTGCTGAAGCACATTTTTTTCTGGCATTTACTTCTGAATGAGCTTCATGTCATAGCTGTAATGACTACTTTAGACCAGAATATAGCCTGAATTCAAAAGCATTTCCATCATATGTTATTATACATTATGAATTATTCTTAAAGTAGCTGCATGTTGGTGTCAACCCAGAGATCATGACTGTAATTTGTGGATAAAACCAGCTCTTTCTTTGTTCACAAACAATAATGAGTGTAAATTAAACTGATGTGTTTTTTTGATGGAGATGTTTAGTGGCATATTCCTCTAAACACACACATTTTTTAATGAGAGGCAAATGTTGCTAAATATGTCATCTGACTAGCTCCCCTTACATGGTATATGTGCAGAATTAGAGCATTTTGAAAGTCTTTTTAGTGATATTCATACATCAATAATCTAAATTAATTTTTGTTTGTTTGTTTTTGTTTATACAGAATAAGGATGCTGGATAAAAAAAAATTCATTTTCCTCATTTATTTTTTTTCATGAAGAAAAGTAATGATTATTTTTGTTTGATTACTAAGGTTTTTTCCTGATTACCACCTTAAAAAAAGAGCTGCTCACTTATGCAGGAATAAACAGTCATGATATAAGTAAACTTGCCTTACCCTTCTCAAATGTATATGAAAGAGAAAATTATTCTTTGTTACAATAGATTTCCCAATTTAATAAGGCAATCCACCATACCAATATGCTAACACAAAAGTGGTAGTTGTTATTCAAAATTCAATCATTCCTAGTCTCATGAAACACATCTCTGCAGTAAATGTTTCATCGGTGTATCTCAACGGACACACAACACAATTACTGGAACATCTCTCATAAACTTCCAAGAGCACATGAACGTTCATGTCCCCCACTTCCACTCCTCTCCTGACAGCTCTCCTCCTCCCACAAATATTTTCACACAAAAGCCCTAGAAAGTAAACAAGCTTTAACAAGTATTGGAGTGAGAGAGAACATTTCATAGGCTCCATTGTGAATCAAAGTGCAGGCAGATGCAATTACAGCCTGAGATAAAGAGGCGCTATACAGCAGACACATCAACCTACACTCCCTCAGAGGGGATTTACTGGCTGACAGAAAAAAAAACAACAGTCTGTCACTTTATTCCACAGGTTGGAAAAACACACACATTTTTTAGTCAAGTAAGAGTACAGCAAGACTCAACTTCAACACCACAATAAAAGTGAATAAGCACAGGTTCTGAAATATATTTAGTGTTAAAAAAAAGTATAAAAATCAAAAATCTCGCATCTCTACAATGTACAAATCATTTTTCCTTGTTGGTAACAGAACTTGAAACTTCATGAAAAAATGTTCTCAAATCCAGTCTCCGTTTCTTGTCTGTTTTCTTTTTGTTGTATTTGCCGTTGTATGTCTTTTACATAGTTTTTGTCTTGTTACCGTACCGTACCGTACCGTCTTCTCCCGCTTATCCGGGTCCGGGTCGCGGGGGCAGCAGCCTCAGCAGAGGGCCC
>JAPQRQ010000026.1:26474442-26489854 GCA_037367365.1 Apogon talboti | reverse complement strand
TGCACGTGCACCCCACTCCCCCGATTACACACTGCCACACCAAGAGATTCCACAGGAAACACTGGTTTTAACAAAACACAGAGAGATAGTAATGGTGCGTTCAAGGTGCCTCAAAAAAAATGGGCGCAACAAAAAAAGTTAATATATCGGTTACATATTGACCAATATTGATTAATCGGCAATATACTATAATCGGCCCGATTAATCAGTTCGCCAATTAATCGGTCGGGCTCTACTAAAAACCCATCAAAATCTTCATTACTTGACCTTATCTTAACAAACACTCCCCACAAGTACACGGATACAGGTGTGTTTTCCAACAGCCTGAGTGATCATTGTATCATTGCAGATATAAGAAACTCCAAGCTTCCAAGGTCAAAGACCAATATTAAAAGAGACTTTTGCATCTCAGCTTTTATGTATGACATAGCTGCCTTTGAGTGGAGCAGAGTTGCTTTATTTGATGATGTAGAGTTGGCTCTGGAATACTTTTATGACAAATTCTGACGAATAGTCAATAAACATGCTCCTTTTCGAAAATTTAGAGCGGAGGGCCGAAATAATCCCTGGTTTTCCTCTGAAATTGGAAACTTCTTCAAAGAGAGACATTGCTTGGGCCAGGGCTTATCCAGTCTCATTTATATGATCTTAAATTGGCCAGCTTTCGCCAGCTTAGAAATAAATGTACTTCCCTTATTAAGAGTGCTAAGTCTGACTTTTACTTGAATGAATCCATAAAAAATATAAATGACCCCAAAAAGTTTTGGCAAGTCATAAAATCTTCTTCAAATCATGTGTTGATTTTATTGCTGAGCCTCTCCCCCATATTTTTAACCTGAGTCTTATCAGCAATAAAATTCCTAAAATCTGGAAGTAGGCCTTTGTTCTTCCCCTCCTAAAAGTGAGTGAACCAACAAATTTAAACAACTACAGACCATTTTCTAAATTGTGTATTTTAGCTAAATTGTTTTAGAGGATCACCAGCGAACAACTAAAATAATTTTTAGTGTTAAATGATCTTTTATCTCCATTCCAATCTGGTTTTAGAAAACAGCACAGGACTGTTACAGCTGTGCTAAAGGTCCTAAATGATTTAATTGAGGCTATGGACAGCAAAAAATATTGTATTGCTCTGTTTATTGATTTGTCAAAAGCATTTGACACAGTAGACCACAGCCTGCTGATACAAGCCCTACATCACATTGGCTTATCTAAACATGCAGCTGCCTAGTTTCCCAATTACCTATTCATCAGAACGCAATGTGTTCAGCTGGCTGGAACTACCTCTTCCTTTTTGGACATTACCAAAGGGGTGCCCCAAGGTTCAGTACTGGGACCCATTTTATTTTCAATTTATATAAACAATCTCTGTAACAACTTGTCAAATGCAATGTACCATTTTTATGCAGACGACACCATAATTTATTGCTGTTCAACCTCACTCACTCAGACTTTTGAGTTTTTACAAGTTGCTTTTAATGTTATCCAGTCTCGTTTATATGATCTTAAATTGATTTTAAACACAGATAAAACTCTCTCATGCAAAGGTGCTACCACAGAACATTGCAAATATTACAACATCCAACGGAAAACCTACAGAGCAAGTTTTAAATTACAAGTACTTGGGTTTTATCTTAGATCAGGAGCTTTCATTTAAAGCCCATATTAATAATCTGGCCACTAAACTTTGGGTGAAGCTTGGGTTATTTTTCAGAAACAGAACCTGCTTCTCTCTCAGGGTCAGAAAGATATTGGTGACAGTGACCTTCTTGCCCATTCTTGACTATGGGGACGTGCTTTATTTGAGTGCGTCATCCAAATGTCTCCAGTCCTTGGACACTGTTTTTCATTTGGCAGTGAGATTTGTCACTGGCTGCAGTCGTCTCACCCACCGCCTTGAATTATATTTGACATCGAACTTGCCCTGTCTGAGTGCACGCAGATATACACATTGGCCCTAATTCATAAGGCTCTTTAAAGCTTGGTTCCTCCTTATTTGTGCACTTTATTGCAGAAAACCAGCAGCTGATATGCCTTGTATTCTTAGACTACACTTGCTTTATCTGTTCCTCAGGTAAGGACTGAATTTGGAAAAAGAGCTTTCAGCTTTGCTGCCCCTCGGCATGGAATATTCTACAGACTGAACTGAAACTCTCTGAAGTTATTCCACTTGGAGCCTTCCATTCTATCCTGAGGGACAGACAACGTGAGACCATTGGACAGTGCCTGTGTTTTTAAATTTTAAATTATTGTTTGTTGTTGTGCTATAGCTCCTGCACTTCTTGTTGAAAACACTATTGCACCTCTAAAATTGTATGTTTTAATCTATATTGTCACTTCCTCATAACTCTTCCTATGATATGTGCTGCTGACCTCTTGGCCAGGTCACCCTTGTGAAAGAGATCCTAATCTCAATGGGTGTTAACTGGTTAAATAAAGGTTAATTTTTTTTTTTTAAATGTCTTTAGAGTAATCACATCTACCTAGTCACATCTACAACTGTTCTGTTTTTCCTCTGAATTGCTGAATCTAACACATCCTCATACCTAAACAGCCGAACAAATATGTATATATACATATATATGTAGTGTTTGATTACAAAACTTGTAGTTCAGTGGCCATGCGTATGAGTTAGCCACTTCAAACATGCTTGTAACGCTAGCTAACCTAAGCACTATCCCCGAAGTGACTGAAACATAAAAAAAACGTGTGCACAAGACTCACGCTATGATACTGTGGCATATTTGCCACATTGCATTGTGGGTACTGGACATTTTACTCATTGTGGTCTGTTTTATGTGCAAGGGTTCAAGGCCAGTTTTGTGTTAATGTTTATTTAGGTTAATGTGTCTGTTTTACAATGTTCATTGGCCTTTTTATGTATATTGTTATTAATGTGACACCATTAGTCAAACCTGTAGACAGAACAATGCCTTACCTGTTTGTCAGAGGGATGTGCATTACCACCATTTTTCCTTTCAATACAATTCCAAACAACACCAAGATTAAAATCATGATACTGATATTGATACTTTCAAACATCTACTTGTGTATATGAAAATGATGACTTTTACAGTGAACATGTAGAGTAATCATGAAAAATGTGTTCTATACTTCTGTATAAGAATTAAACAAGCTGATTGCTTTAATCAGAACAATTAAAGACAATTTGTGCAAATCAACAGGTCAAGTGAAAATCTGAGGAAATCACTTTTTTTTAAAAAAAATCTCTCTAAAAAAATAAAAATAAGAACAGTTGCTCTGACTTCAATATAATTCTTTTTGGACCAGACAGAGTGGTCTTCACGTGAGAACTTGACAGAACTTGAACTTCTACAGCAAAGGTCACATTCTACATTCCAAAACCAAAAAGAGACTAAATAGCTACAGGTTTACTTGGAATGTGCCATTTAAGTAATAGAGTTTAACTATACAATGCATTATCCAACTTTGATAAAGGTGACACTGAATTGTGTTAAGATGATGGCAGGAAGTTAAATTTATAACAAATTGTTAAGGAAGGCAACATTTTTTTCCAACTAAACACTAAAATAATAATAAAAATGCAAAATTGACAAAAATACATTTTTGTATTGTATGTAAATTTATCTAATCTACTGTATGTGTATATGCCTTTGATGGGCACTGTGATGTATTTTCATTGTATATCTGGATATTGCCTGCCTCTCTGAAGGGCTTCCATCATAGGTCTGTCTCATTCGGGCGGCAGGTATGGGGGCATTACCCCCTGCGCTCCCTTTCTCCCACGCTTCTCTAATCTCCTCCGCTGTAACTCGTCATGCTCTTCTATGTGGTTCGTCTTAAAGAGTTTGTTCAAATTTGTGGTGTTGCCACAATACCTCACAGACTTTCGACACAATTCACATGTTGCTTCATTTGCATTTACTTAAGTGAAATAACTCATAACAATGCTTCTTTTTCTGTCTTCTACACTGCAGCTTCATATATTCTCCCCTTTGATGTTGTGACTGACAGGCCTGCTGCTGTATGTGCGCTTATCAGTGCGCGAGCACCAAGCGTGACTAGACAGCGAAAGCCAGAAGGAAAAGTAGTTCCAATATCCTACACAAATATTGACTACAGATTTCACTTTTTACTTTGTAGAATTGATTACAGATTTGGTGTTATAAAAGTATTAATATTTCTTGTGAAGGGATTTGGGATCAATATTTTGATGTGAAGATCGATTCTAAAAAACATAGGTCTAGATCGGAAGTATCAATATTTCTGGATCGTTACGCACATCCCTAGTTTGTCGCTGTGAAACTGTAAAAGCATTTCCTGCGGTGATTGAATCCCATAGAACAAATTTCCTCCCTTGTAATTATAAGTGTAGCAATAATGCACTTAAATTATTGTAACTACCTCAGGGCTCACTTCATCCCTTGATCTAATCTGTTATTATTATTATCATTACAATAATAATAATAATAATAATAATAATTATTATTATTATTATTATTATTATTATTATTAAGATAATTGAACTCAAATTTAAGTATTTTCTTATATGAAAAATTAGTGGCCATAAAGTTATCTGAGACCAAAAGTATAAGTTGGTACAACTTTTTTCAAAACTTAGAAATCTTAGTTGTTGTTTAAACTCAAAAATTCTGTGCAGTAAGTTGCCTTGAAATTTTAAGTTGTTGTAGCCTTTTTTTTTTTCTTTTTTTTTTACAGTGTATGTGTAAAATAGCCCAGGCCAGAATATGCCCCTCCGGGCCAGAATATAGCCCTACGGGCCAGAATATACTCCTCTAGGCCAGAATAGCCTTCATCAAGCTCCTCTACTGTGGAACCACCTCCTTACCTCGGTCCAGGAGGCAGAGACCCTCTCTATGTTTAAGGGTAGGCTTAAAACGTTCCTTTTTGATGAAGCTTATAGTTATGGTGGCTCATGCTGCTCTTAGTTATGTTACTATAGGCTTAGACTGCTGGGAGACTCATCATGATACACTGATCTCTTCTCTGCTCCTGCTCCTCTCTGACCTTCTCTCTCCTAATTTTCTTTTCTACTCACACCCCAGCAAATACATGTTACTGACTTGACTTCTTCCCTAGAGTCTCTGTGCTCTATGTCCTCACAGGTTTTCCCTGGTTTTTCCCACTGTGGTCCGGCTCCCCTCCTGCCTCCATCATCATCGCTCATT
Source organism: Apogon talboti (assembly GCA_037367365.1). Classification (NCBI taxonomy): domain Eukaryota; kingdom Metazoa; phylum Chordata; class Actinopteri; order Kurtiformes; family Apogonidae; genus Apogon; species Apogon talboti. The sequence goes on along the minus strand of JAPQRQ010000026.1, from coordinate 26,484,683 downwards.
TATCCATATAGTTGTGAGAGTGTTTATTATACAGTTACATGGACGGTAGAAGTTTCTATTATTTGTACTAACAGTTGCAGTAGTAGTACATCCACTGTTAATACTAGTATTTGTAGTAGTAGTATTAACAGTTATGGATTGTTACTGGCAATTATTCTAACACCAGCTGTTCTACTTTTTAATACTTCTAGTTCAGTTTGCTGTGCATCCATGTGTCTCCCCCTATTGCCCCCCCAATTCCTCAATCTCTCTCTCTCTCTCTCTCTCTCTCTCTCTCTCTCTCTCTTGCTTTACCCTCTCTCTTTAACCCCAACTGGTCAAGGCAGACAACCATCCTCCAGGAGTAGGGGTCTGCTCCAGGTTTCTGCCTGTTAAAAGGAAGTTTTTCCTCGCCACTGTCACCAAGTGTTTGCTCCTGGAGGTTTCTGTTGGATTTCTGTAAACTGGCTTGAGATTCTGGTTTCAACCAGCTCTATATGTAAAGTGTCATGACATAGCTTTTTTTATGATTTGGAGCTATATAAATAAAATTTGATTAATTTTATTGAACTGACACGAGTTTGAAACCCATGTTGTAATGTATTTCAGCCAGAGGGGACAGCAAAACTGAAGGCTAACCTTCACATTTCAGTTTGAACTCTGGGAACATTCAGATGATAAATGTCACAAGTCCTTAAGTCTATAATGACTATTGGTTCTTTGTAGATGAGAGGATAGGTAAGATGGAACCAAACCAAATAGAGCCTTATAGGTCAAATTCAACCAATGGCTAAAACCTTTGAGAACTACTCATCCACTCAGTATTTGCATACAATTCATAGTGGTGAGTAAGGTGATTACAAACATTGATGAATCTTAAGCCACAATGATATACAGTATTCAGAAACTGAAGACATCGGGTTGAAGTACTCATATACAGAACATTGTCATAGTCAAGCAATGGTAAAAAGGAGCCAAAAAATGCATTTGTGAGCTCTAAGGGAGAAGTTTTATGTATTATGATAACAAAACAATACCTTCATCCTCAATTTGCAGACCAAGTTGACAATATGAGCTTTGAAAGAATGCTCCTTAACAATTGTAACATGTTTAAAAAAAACTAAGAAATAAACCTCTGAATATAAATATATAAAATGTAAGTAAATAAAACAAACCTGCATCCATGCATTGTAGAAAAATGCAAAGTGTCATCCAAATGATGCTGTGAAAATGTAACTTATGTATGAAACAATATAATATGACAGGCATGTTTTAATCTGATGTATTTCATTGCATCCTTGAGGTAACTATAGAAAAACTCTAACTCTGAGTCTAGTTGGTTACAAATGGCAGGCTTATGGGCCCCTACTTCTCCTTCCAAAGTAGGCTTAATGGAAACACCATAAAGAGCAGATCCGCAGGCGTTTTGCCCAGGCAGGTGGGCTGACACATGCAAGCTAGTGTATAGTGCTGGGCTGCGGCCAGGTAGGGGATGATAGCTGCCTACAGCGTCTAGAAGCAGATGTTACCTCATGAGTCCTCGCCCAGGAATCTGTGACTCATACCACATCCCTCCTTCTCCTTGACAAAAATCTCTGAGAACCTGTGTGAAGATAGAAAAGTGGAAAAAATATAGTAGGTGTGTGTAAGGGATAAATCATGAATTGTATCACGGGGGGTGAGAATGAAGGTGTGAAGGTGTGTAACAGGTAGATGGATGTTTTAGATGAAAACAGTATGCTGTAGTAAGTAAGTCTCTCTCTTCCTTCAGCTCGGATGGAATGACGGATGGGGATTATGGGAGAAATATTTCAAAAGCACGACTGAGTGAAGAGGTAAAATAAACACAGGCGACGGCAGCGGAATCAAAACCCTCCGAGTGATGAAAGTGCAAGCAACATCCTGTCTGTCACTTAACAGAGGAGCCCAGGCTGCCTGTTCGGACAAGAGCCCTCAGGAGTGTCAGTGAGTGTGCATCCATTTGGAGTGCACAAGTGGTTTTGTGTTTGGGAGTTAAAATTCCCCCCACCACACACACTGTCTTTCCCCTCATATACACGTTCTGCAGTGAAAGCCCATAAGAGAAAGGTGATTGCTGTCGATTGAGGGCATCGATGTCTCATCAGTGAAATATGTCTGGCTCGGCAAGTATGTAGGAATGGAGATGGGGCCCTTGAGTGCAAAGTTAGGGGCCTTACTCTTCTTCCCAGTGTTGTTACATTTCATTTCCCACCCCCTCATCCCTTTGCTCTGTAATTTCTTCCACACAAACTGCCGTGAGGTTTCTTTTCACTTCTCCTTCTTCTGTGAAACCACATCACACAGACACACATGCAGTAAATACACTTTTTCATTTGTGTGCACACACGGAAGCTGCAGTTGTACACACATGCAGAGATGCATACAAACATGAACAATACAGCATCAAACTAATTGGGCTTTAATTAAGTTAATGCAACTCTATGTGCTAATTACCCAATCGTAAAGCAATGAAACCGGCAGAAACAAAAAAGGGGTATCCATGTGTGAGTCCTCTTGTGTCCTCTTACTGTCATGACTTTATACGTGCAGAAGCTTTGTGCATATTTACAGTTATACAGACATGAAGAGTATAACCATCAGACTGCTGGAACTGAGACCCTCCCACATATGATACTGAGATCCAAAACGTATTCTCTCAAATCTGCTTTCAAACAGACCAAATAGAACACTTCCAATGTGTGATGGCTATATAAGAGCTGGTTTTCTGCCATTATGGACTCAAAGCAGATCTCCAAAGGCAAACTGTTTTGTCTTCCTCTTACCTCTGACTTGTAATATAAATATCAACATATACAACTGTATTGCAAATATGTTAATAATATGTATATATGTGTGTGTGTGCAGAACAAGTAATAGAAATATAGATTATCTTTTATATTTTTTGTTTCACTCTTGAATGTTTATGCCTCTTTCTGCACTTTGTTTTTTTGTATTTTTGCTGTGGTAAACATTGCAATTTCCCCACAGTGGGATCAGTAATGTCATATCTTATACTGACAAGAAATGAAACTTAATTTTTGTTCAGTGGCTACATCAATGACCTACACCTTCGCCATTTTGGGCTGACAGCAGTAGAGATTGGCCTCTTGATTTCTATACTACCTGAGGAACTTACCAGCAAGCATTACATTTTTACACAAAACCTAACTCAAGTCCTCTGCAGAAACATCTCAGTTGATTTTGAGTTGTGTATAGGCAATGAAAACAATAATTAGGTTTATTAGTTGTAAACGCACTTGGCTAAAATCAACAAGGCAATTCGCTCACAACTGACTCCAACACAAAGTTCAGTAAACAAATAGGCATGTTGTAAATGTTTGATCCAATATGAACCTCCATATAGAAGGAAAGTATTAAAAAAGTACTTAAAGAAGCACAGAAAATTTATTTGACTCAAATAATACACCTAATATATTAACTGTATTTTCCCATAAACTATAATCCAAAGATTTATCAGAAGCGGCTCTACTGCTGATTTAATATCCAGCCTATTTTAAGACTTTTATCCAATTTCTTTGACAGGCTTTATCTGATAATGGCAGTTGATTATGAAAAATCAGATAAATACACCTAGATTTCTCCCCAATACTCCGATGTCTTCATGCATGTATAAAGGTTAATCTGATTTCTTTCGTTCTTCTAGATTTGCACATGTGGAGAAAAAAAAAAAAAAAAAAATCTCCATAAACGGAAGTTACGCAGAGACAATGTGAGCCTAAAGGAAAAAGGTAAACAAACATAGCATATGGCAGCAAAAAGTGGGAAAAGACTCACTTCTGGAGTACAGAGGAAACAAATTTCATGCTGCAACAAATCAAAACTCTCAATATCCTCCATCTGCTTGACCAGAGGAAATACAGGAATACAGGACAAATTCCAAATGTTGTCCTTTAGAATGCCCGAGACAAGACTGGATGTTTTGAAAATAACAGAAAGTGTACGTCTTTCGTCATAACGTACATATGTACTCTGAAAGAAACCAAATAATGGACTGAAACATGTAAACCAGGGTTTCTCCAATTATCACATTTCTGTAGTGCATGTAAAGGCATCGTGTCTGATTACGGCAATTATCGGATTACTCTCAGTTATCAGATTTTTATTGTCATGTAAACGGGCTCACTCATTAAAAAGGTTTTACTGGTGAATCAATGTTGTAGTAGATAATAATGTCCAAATGTCTGATGACCAAATATCTGATTACCACGAAATGTTATCCTGAGTTATTATAATGTATTGATAGGATTACTGGTTTAGAAGTTATTAGATATTTAGATCAGTAGGTGATATGGGTTGCCATGGCTGTTTGGGTCTTTGAGGGTTAAATTTAAGTAGAAATTGCTGCTTCTTCTTTTCAGACTGTTTGTAAGGGAAAGATAGAAGATGAAGATAGAATAATACAGCAATTGTAAATCAAAATACAACAGCTGTAGCTGATACGATTAATGGACCCTTTGGGGGATCACAACATGACTTCAACCCAATGATGAGAGGAAAGTAAAATAAGATTTTACATATGTTTTGCTGATGAAAACACATTTGACATTTAGAGTGCAATCTAGTACAACAGGACAATGAAAGGTTATTTGTTTGATCATTTGGCTGCACGATGGTAAATGTCAGTCGCAGAAGTGCCTCTGAGATTCGAAATGCTTCTTCACCTGGACAGTGTCTCCCCCTTGTGCCTGAAAATGAGAATACAAGCACAAACTACAGTAAGAACTTCTAATGGAACCAAGTATTTTCAAACTGAATGAAAGAAATTATCATTTTATTTCTGTTCATAATATAATCTGATTAGACTATCACATATACTTTTTGATGTTCATTAATTATCAGATAAATCAACACTACCATGATTTAATGCCCTGACTCTCACTGCTTTGGTTCCCTGTGTTTGTCTGTCAGTGTTGCCAGCTCCTCAGTAAGAAAAGTATCTATTGTCTGTCCTAAAAGTTGCTAGAGGTTACTAAAAGATGGCATTAGCTAATTTGCATAATTGGAAATATACATTTAATTGTAATGAACAATGTAGGAGAAAGGATTAACATTGTGGGAGAGACAAAAAGTGAGTATAAACATTGAACATTTTTAATTGTCTACATTATATGGACCAAAAAGAGACAATAGAGAAAGCTGTCAGTGTCAACGGGGGTAATTTATATTCAGTGCAGTGATTTGCTTTAGACTAGTAGTTCTCACCCGGCAGGAACACTTTCCCAGGAGGGCGCGAGCACATAGGGGGTGTCCGAGCAAAATCGTCACGGGGCATTTGGAACGAGAAAGCTGAGAGAGGTACATCAGCAACCACTGTTGTACATCACAACTTTATACATCATCCAACGACACCCGTCCGACTACTCGGCGGGCTAAAGCAATACAGAGTTACATTAAGCAAATATGAGTCTACATTCAGGAAGAAATTATCTTTGAGATTATGAACTTCGGGATGAGTGACTGCAGAGTGACAACCAGACGTTAATTGTCAATACACCATTACAGCAACACCAATCTCCACAGCTGCTGGACACCAGGTCACATGTCTCCAGAGCAACCGCCAGGCGATCTCACACATCATCCACAAGTTCTGGAGCTACAAAAGCCTACACCAAAGCACAAGCAGTTCGAGCTACACTAGCTTATGCTGTGAAAGAAGCTGATGTGATGAAAAAGAAGGTTGACTCTGTAGGATATGAAGGCTGCATCTAATTCAAAGGGCCGTAGCTGCAGCTGAAGCTGAATTCTCAGCCTATGCAGAAGCAGAGCTTCAGAGCAGGGAGTTAAGCAGAGAATCTCCTATTGAAGGGGAACCTTTTAGTGCAGTACAGTGTACCAATGAATAGGTTGAGCATCATCATGAGCTGCTCTTTCAAGACACATCACACATTGCAGTGGAGCCACCTGAAATACAAGACAATGCATTAGACATGCAGGACATCAAACAGTAACCCAAACAACAAACGCAACCGAGTACAACCCACCACTAGCAAACAGAGCCATAAAACCCGAACCAAAGTAAACGGGGGTCCAACCAACAGCAATTCTAACAAAGCTCTACCTCACAAATCCTTTTTTCAAAACGTCTACTTACCTGAGTCAAATGGAGCACAAGATTTTGCAAAGCATCTCATATGCAAAGAACTGGTTAGCACAGGCTTACTGCAATTTGATGACAACATAATGTTCTGCACACTAAGACCCCTCGGCCAGAATGGAGCTATTTTCAATAGGATTATGCTCCATGCCGAGATGCATCCAAAGTATACTAGAACTGCAAGCAACTATCAACGAGGGCCAAGCCCCCCCCCCCCACGGAGCCCACGGGAGTTGGCCCCGAAGGACGACGAGCTCGGGGCAAGCTCCGGGAGGCCTGGCCCCTGTTCGCCCTGGTTAACGATAACCCGCACGCAGGTTAATGTACACCAGTGCGTTGAGCCGTGGGGAACCGCGGGTTCTAGATGTAGTATAAATACTGGTGTAATAAACTTACCTGTTCCTAATTCCACTGGCATTTTCAGTTGAACAACCTCTCAGCTGGCTTGTCTGTTTCTGCACATGACATTTGAGAAAATGGCAACGTGGCTCTATTGTTTATCTGTTGCTAGGTAACCCCCTTGTTATAATGTTGTTGCTGAAAAGACATGTTGCCATTTGACCTTGTAAATGCAGGTCAATTTCACCCATTTTCGGTAGGCTTCTGCTCCATGAGAAGATGCATCTACAGTATAAATTTGGCGCAGCTATCTCAATGCGTTCTTCAGATAATGTCGTTACATCGTTGAATGGACAGACAAGACAGACAGACAGACAGACGGACAGACGACAAAACGATTACAATACCCCTCGGCTGAGGGGTTAGAAGGGTCTGGCAACGTCTTGAGGAGTGCTACAGCTCACCCCAGGCTATCGAGGACACACTCTTAAAATAGATAGAGAACTTTCCAAACAAAGACAATGTTAAACTAAGAGAACTTTGTAACATCCTATTAGAGCTACAGTGTGCTAAACAAGATGGTGCTCTTCCAGGGCTTGCGTACCAAGACACAGCTCAAGGGGTTAGGCAGATAGTTGAAGAGCTTCCCTTCAACCTACAGGAAAGATGGGCAACTGTGGGAACACGATACATAGAGATTCATAGTGTGTCATTTCCCCCTTTCTTCATTTTTATGTTTTTTGTTCAGCAACAAGCTAAAATGAGAAATGACCCAAACTTCGCTACATCCAGCAGTGGCAGTCAAGTATCCACACGTACAAGCAAATTACAACCATACAATTGCAAACCAACTGTGTCAGTACACAAAACAGACATTGCAGAGACAAACCAAACTGGCTCAGAGCCAAAGCAAATTGAGGAGCTGGATCACTGGTGCCCGATCCACAAAAAAACCACACCTGCTCAAAAAAATGAAAGTTGTTTAGAGACAAACCAATTGGAGAGAGCATCGCATCTGCTACAGGTGTTGTGGTTCAGTGCAATATATCACTAAAGATTGTAAACTAGCAGTTAAATGTTTAGAGTGTCACAGTACAAAATGCATAACAGGACTCCATCCTGGCCATACTTCAGGTCATTATTCAGGCCAGTAAAAGTGGTAACATTTGTAATAATCCACGTCCTAAGAGCAGGCTTTAACACTATGTTGTTTCCTATCCAGTTTTGAGATCGTTTGTATTGTATTTTGACCAGTTTATGTGAATGTATGGAATGAAAGTGTGAAACTACCATGCGGTAGCTGCCATTTTGTGCCTCTAGCGTGACCAACAATGTGAGTCAGAACATGGTGTAGAAGGGCTCCTGTACACAGAATGTGTGTAGCCAACACAGAATGTATTTCGCTTTTAAGATGAATATGCACATTGTCTGAAGTTTGTAACTGAAAGCACACATTTTATATGGGTTTTGGGTCATAACTAAAAGTATTTTATTTTGTTTGTTTGATAAATTGAATGTTGCACAAGCATTTCAGATTGCATTCCAGTAGCCTGTGATTAACACAGAGGTTTAACTACCGTAGTTAATTTAATGCCAGTATTTAGAGGGATAGTGCACCTTAAAAATAGCACATTGATGTTACACTTGAAATAGTGTTGTTCCAAACAGTGTTATACTGTTAATATATGCTTCATTGTTAAAGGTAATTTTGAATATAAAAGTCAACTAAATGCAGAAAATGGAAAAGAGTAAAAGTGTATTTGGTAAATGATAAGATGAAATTGCAGAAAGATGTTATGTTGTTACTGAAAGTTATTTGACCAAAGAAAAACAGCTGGGATGAGAACAAAAGAGATATTTTGTGACTGTGATTTAAATTATTTTGGTGATGAATAAATCTAAAGATGTAGATGCAAACTTGTTGCTCTTCTGGAAAGAACAACAACAAGTGAAGTCTCCTCATTGGTCCATTTCTACTGTTTTATTCAGGTCCGGTCCACATCAGGACCAAACAGTAATTGTTATTGTGGCTCTCAGCCCTCCAGGACCCATAACATGTAGAAAGTCCACATTCTTGTTCCAAGATATGTTTGGTGAAAACCTATCCTGAAGGCCAAAACGACAAAGCAATTAAAATGTATGCAGTCATTGATGAACAGAGCAATAGGTCCCTGGCCAAGATTTTTTTAACCTGTTCAGGATAGAAATCCTTCACATCCAGAAACCACAGAGTTGACTATCGAACCTTTTGGTTGTATGGATTGCTTTTCTCCTATAGAGATCAGTCAGCTTATTTCAATAGTCTCTTCATCTAAACCATCCAATTGTCTCTTAGACCCAGTTCCAACAAAGCTCATCAAAGAAGCTTTACCTTTACTTTGCAGCCACCTCCTTAACATTATCAACAGGCTATGTACCACGGTCCCTTAAAGTAACTGTAATCAAGCCTCTTCTTAAAAAGCCCCGCCTTGACCCTGCAGTTCTAGCTAACTATAGACGCATATCAAACCTCCCATTCATAGCTAAGATTCTGGAGAAAATAGTAGCCAATCAGTTACGCGACTTCCTTAAAATCCAACAGTCTATTTGAGAATTTCCAGTCAGGTTTTATGGAACATCATAGTACAGAAACGGCATTGGTCAGAGTCACCAATGACCTTCTAACTGACAAGGGAACAAAAGCAAAGACTTTGCTTTAATTGGCCATAGTTATGGCATTAAATTCCATTCCATTCCAAATCATTTAAAACATCATTTAGAAACAACAGGATACAGTAGAGGCATAGGCCTATGTTTGACAACTTTGTGATTCACTCAATCACTGGCTGTGTTCCACAGCAATTCCAAGATATTTAATATTCAGGCCATGTAGTTCTATAGTTCCCACCATATAGTAATTAGGGATACTAATGAGGGATAAGAATTTAACGATTCCAATTCCATTATCGATTTTGCTTATCAATCCAATTCCTTATAGAATCCTTAATCGATTCTCATTGGGTGAAGGAATAAAAGAGTATAAACGGGTTTGTTTGCATTAACTGTCTTCTATATTTTCATCTCTGCACAGAAATTTTTTTTCATTTGGTGATCATTTTGGCTGTGTTGTAGCGTGTGGCATGAAATTTGGACAGAACTTTTCTTTTTAGCAGTGGCAACTTGTCATACCACGTGCTACAACACAGCCAAAATGATCACCAAATGAAAAAAAAGTTGACAAAAATGTCCAAAAATGCCTGGGGAGTGCATAAGCGTTAATAACCAAACATTGTGTGGTGTTGTGACATTGTGTTGTCACGACACTTACCATTGGCCAATGTTGCCAACTCCTCAGTAAGGAAAGTAGCTACTGGCTGTTCTAAAAGTCACTGGAAGTCGCTGACTGATGTTTATGGGGCTTATATTGCACACTAGGTAGCACCTCCCCTCATCCATCTACCCCTCCAAAGTAAATTTGTGACCGGTGGGGAGCTTTTCGAACTAAGGGAGGGGGATGGGAGGCACTGACTACCTGTCAGTGCTTTAGGATGATGGAGATCAGTTACTGCAGGAAGATATGGGCTTTCACAGTCTCCAAAACTCTTCAGTAGCACCACAAAAGGAGTGAACGGCAAACCGGACCTCCGTTGAACCGCTGAATATAGCGTCTGGATCATATTTCCGCTTCCATTATCACGTCGGGGTCACCATCTGAAGGGAGAAAAACAATTCTAACTTATTAATATTCTTACTCTTGATATGTGTCTGCTTTTCTCCTGCGTGTTCTTTTATAATGGAATAAATAGCG
>JAPQRQ010000026.1:26392736-26405634 GCA_037367365.1 Apogon talboti | reverse complement strand
CGCACCTGAGTATAAGTCGCAGGACCAACCAAACTATGAAAAAAAGTGCGACTTATAGTCCGGAAAATACGGTAGTTGAGAACACACCTACAGTGGAGAAGTACAAATCCAAGGTTAAAATCATCTGAGCAGTCTGTGGTTACAGAAACATGGGTCAGTTCCCGCGTTTGAACCAGACAGTCAAAATATCAACAAAGTTGCGAGGGCACAATGTTCATGTGTGAAAAAGGGGAGTGAGTAGATGGTGTGGCCTCTGCAACGTGATGGGAAGGCAGTGATTACACGAGGACATTCAAATACAGTTATATGAAAGAACAGTAATGTTGTTATCATAGGTAAGTATGCATAATTATTTTACACTCCACTTGCAGAAAAGCTGAGACATTTTCTAAAATTCAATAAGAACTAAAAGCTGTGACTTGTTAATTATTTGATCATTTATTTAACTGAAAAATAGTTTTTTAATCTTAATTGCCTTTTTTAAATGCTGTATATAGCCATAGGGAGTACGTGGTACCAGGAATTCTGTCCGCACAAGATTTTTGTCCAACCGATTTTTCCCACACTATTAAAATTTGACACACATTTTCTTTACCATTAGGAGAGGTAAAACAGAACTTTAATTTTGGGTTTTTTACGTTTTAAAGTTTTTGAAGCTTTGAGAATTTGAACTAACCAAATTTCTCGAAGATTATTCACCTGTTTTGTCAAAGAAAGTGTGATCAGATTGAAAGTTCAAACTTGGGCAGCATAATGTTAGTCTTGGTTTGACTGAACTGCACAAAAATGACAGCAATTTACTTTAATCTACTTTATAATAAAATGTAATTTAAAAATCAAAATGTATGATAATTCATCATTTGTGATGTAGACTCATACCCCAGACCTCTTTGGATACTTTTGCACCTTTTTCCTCTCCTGTTTCCTCTCTAATATGAGATATGGGTTTATTTCTTGTATTAAATTAAGGAACAATGACATCATCATTGGTCCACACATGCACACTTGCTTCCATTTAGATTCTATAGATACAGATGTTTAAAGTTTTTGGCATTTCTATTTGGGAATAAAAAGAGCTGGATAGAAACATGTCGTATATTGATTGTTGTATACAAAACTCTATCAAAAAAATCATACAATAAGAATAATATGAAGACTTGCATCATCATGTGTGGGTTAATTTCACTAGAATCACCAGTTTGCTGTATATTATTCCTTACTTCTAAACCACTTCTATTTATCATGGCCACTGATATTTGGGTCACTGAATATTTTATTGCAGGTAAGTGGCTATCATCTACAGATTATAATATGAATGAGATTTTCTGATGGGATTTTTATTCAATATTTACAGAGTTGTGAGAAGAAAATCCACATCTGTGGTGAGAGTCACTGTGAAAGAGTCCATATGGGTTGAACAGTTCTATTTTCTCTCACTGCATATCTTCCATTATAGGACTTATTGCCGCTTCTCTTGATTATCTGTCTCTCTTCTGCAAAATTCAGCAGCAGTCAGAGCATTGGTGGCCACCACAGGTAGAGAGCGTGAACTTCTCTCCGTTGTCGTATCTTTAAGGTGTTCGTTCAGTCATCCACCCCAGTAGAACCTCCGTCACATACACTCCGGAACAATATCTGATAAACAGCCTGTTTCTGTTAAAATGCATTTCCAATAAATTGCCTACTCTCTCTTTTTTTGTCTTTTGTTCCAGTTTCTTCTTTTTTGCATCTTGAAGCCCTACTTACAGCCTGGTTACCATCCACCATTGCGGTCTCAGGAGTGTACGAATGTGCTCAGGCCTCCGGAGAACTGAAGGCATACAAGATATGTAAACTCATCCAGAGATGTAGAGATGCACATAAAGCACCCTCTGCAGAGGACTGCGTTGCTATAGTAACATCAGTTGAGAGATACATAGAGTATCTTGTTTGTTCGCTGCCCTTTTGAAGTGATCGTCCCCTGAGGCACTTTTCTGAAGAGATGCGAGTGTAGACTAAAGATAAGGACTATAAGGTGTCCTCTTGCATCTTCGGAGAATACGCTCATCTATTTCTGCATCTTTAAGTGTGTTCGCTCCTCCATTTAATGGACTCTGGCCTGCACTGCAACAGATTTCAGTGAGATGTAAATTTGTTTTATCTCATATTACCCTACTTTAATTGTGTCTTTCAGCCAAAAAATAGGATAAAACTACTATCATGTATTATATATTCAGCATATAAGATGATTTTATTTCTTCATTTATAGTAGGATGATATTAAAAAAATTACTCTGAATTTTCATTGGAGTTTGTTCAAGTTTAGACTCTTTGCAACAGCTTTTACTGAACATCACTGCAGGCAACAGCTCCAAGACAACATAGTTTGTTGTGCTGAATGATCTTCCAACTCTGTTTGCAATATCACTTAGTTTTGAGGCAGCATTATTGAAGTTTTTATTGTCATTTTTGGCACTGGCAGCACTGGGTTAAAATTAGAAAAAAGAAACTGTGGTTTGAGTTGATGCAGAAAGAAGTCTGCAAAGATGTGATAAAGAAACGGCTCATGTTTACTGTATTTATCAATGTTTCAACCAATAAACCACTATGTTTCCCAAACCCCACCAAAAGAGCTTTTATTGTCCAAATCTAAGAACCTAACCAGATGTGAAACCCATTCTCTGATGTCCTTGGATGTATCCACCAACCAGCCTCAACTTCCCAAATAAATCCTTCACTGACTAATTACATTTCCTTGCTACAAATGTGAGGCACTTGTGACGCAAAAAGCAGTAGGTGTTTGGCAAAATGTTATTTGGATTTAGTCTTGGCAGATGCTTTATAATTATTGTATTTGTATGATGATTCTTCCCTCTGTATAAAGTACAATCAATACCAAAGAATGCCAAATGCACAATAATCACTTTGCAAGAGTTAGTATTATTAGTTACAATCAGTTTTGGTGATCTCATTTTAATTCCTTTCCCAACACAATCAGGATTATCTGCAAACACATTTCTTCACTCTTGAGATTTTTACAGCCAGTCTTGCTTGTTGTGATGATGAACATAACTCAGAAGCATTGTTGTCCTTAACTAATGCCCTCTTTCTTAATCAGAAATAGAATGACTTTTATTCTGAAAAGGCTAACCTACAGGTCAGTATTACATTTATCCACAGCACAATATGTGGTTATGACTTTTCCATAAACCTACACTTTACCATCTGGCAACACTGGTTGGATTTTGTGGTCGTTACAGACAGTGAGACTGTTAGAACGTTCGTGAAAAGTGCTATGAGTTGGTTAACTGTCTGTTTTTAAGAGCTAAACTGTTCAGTTAATGCCATAACACACTCACTAAGTAACATCTGTGCTAAAATAACTTGCTACTCATTTGTAACGTGCTGTGATAGCAGACCATGAAAAACCAATGTTTATTAGTGCATATTCTGTTCCTACTTGGGAAAGAAACAGGAATATAATTTAAAAAAGATAATAAACAAACCATTGTCCATTATTCAACACACATCACAGAGTCGAGGGGTTATTTTAACCAGGTAATGTAATGAGTGTAGCTGTGGTTGGTTCCACTTAGGTCAAGTTTATGTTGTTGAAGTTTGCACAGCAGACACTGAAGAAGGCTGGCTTTGTTAGCTTAAAAATGGAGTTAGCAATACCAACAGATGCGTGGTGCAAGGTGCAAACCATTTATTTGTGTGCCCTATAAACCAGTAACATGCGGAGAAAACCAAAAATAAGCAGATTTTCCCTGCAGTTGTGTTGTGCTTGAGTTCTTGTTGCAGTATTCATTGTACGTTTAGTTCAGTTTTTGTGTTTTTGAAAACTATAAATGAATATAATTGAACATAACACAACAATTCAGTACTAGTTTTAGCCTAAAACTATTCTAGAAGTGCCTCTGAAGAACCGTGAACCATGAAACTCCTGGTTGGAAATAATGCTGTTGAAGCCCACTAATCTGCAAGGAAAAGTGCAAATGGAGACCAAACGCACAGAGGCTCATAGACTACAGAAAACATGAATTGTTCATGAGGGGGATGTAGCTAAATATGATGGCGTCGATGTGGCAGCGTGCGCTCACAGTGTATAGCAAGCAGGGCGATATGAATGCAGCCTGAGTGGGTGGTGATGCGCTGTGGTCGATAGGATTCACACCGGGCCTTCAATATCACAGCATCACACAGTCTCTTCAGCTCAAAGCTCCATCTTAACAGAGGTAATCATTTATCCTCTGTGGATCTACTGAAACGACTGCCTACTACACACACACACACACACACACACACACACACACACACACACACACATTAGTCAATTCTCGTTCCCTTTGCTGACACCATCACAGATAGAGTGATGAAATGATTTTCTTCTCCAGTGCTTTTCAATTCACATTAGGGGGAATATTGTGCTCCCATTTTAAAACGACCGCAGGTAAATCAAACTATATTGGGTCCACTGAAAGCTCGCCCTTGTCTTTTTATCTGTTTGATTTAGAGAGGCCCATATATGTGATTGCATATCTAACTTTTTTAAAGTGCAATTTAATTTTTTGGTATATAGTATATGTGCAATGGGAGTTTTATGTGAAGCTTAAATTAGAACCATTTCCCCAGCTCTGACTGTATTGTATTGATTTTACAGCGTGATAAGAGAATCGTTTTTGGAATATTGCTGTGAATGAGAGTCAAACTGCATTTGCCATATAAAAACTATATACACTGCAAAATACAGGCTAAATGGATGCTGGGACAGCGAACAAAAAACAGACACTCTGCAGCCTGCCGTTGATTTTCTTTTCTCTCTTTAAAGTTTGCTCCAACCTGGAAGTGGTGTAACTTTGTTAACAACAGCTTACACCCCCCCACCCCCACTCCACCCCCCAACCAAACACACACATACACACACAAATTCAAAGAAAACAGAGATTTCAGTGAAAATTGGCTGCAGAGACAGTGATGAACAAACAACTCTCTGAACAAGAACAAAGCGCTACAAAGCAAATCAGCACTCGATGCCAGAGTAATGACATCAGGGAATTAAATCACTTTAGAGAACTGCAGTCAGGTATTACCATGCCGTACTAACTCCAAAAAACATAACAACAAACTCTGCATTTCAGATTTGGGTAAAGACACTTTTTGTTTCTGTTGTCCTTTTTTCACCTGATGGAGGATTACTGATACTCTTGGTTTTTGTTTTACTTGCTCATTTTTTGGCAAAGTTATGAGCTCAGTTTGTCACAAAACACTTTACAAATCGACACATCACTGAATGCCCTATTACTCACCTGCTTTGACTTTCATTATGGCTAAGTATCTGTTACCTGTGCTTGGTTCTTTGTGGTGCATAATTCCTTGACGGTATCATCACCTGATCAGTTTAAGGCAGTTGTGTGGCTCCATCTCCATCATGTGAACCAACTGAAAGGTCCAGACCAGATGGTGTGGGCCCCTGGTCTTCCATGTTGGGGGTTTGTCTTAAGTGTGAGGTCTGTAAAAACATCATAATCATTATCACCTGGAGTTGCAGATGAACTTTATTACTTAACCCTCTAAGACCCAAACAGCCTCCAGGAACCAAAATCATCTACTGAATGTTTAATAACTTCTGAAACACTAACACCTATTAATACATGTAAATAATTGGTGTAAAATACAGTTTGTCATCTTTTCATGGTCATCAGATATGACCCGTTTGGATGTTCAGAGGCTCTGTAGTGAAACACCGTCATCTTCTACAACATTGATTCACCAATAAAATCCATGGAGTTGGATCAATGACAGTTGTTTTTATGTTCAGCCATTAATATTGTTGCTGAAAAAGTATTTTTTTCTTCAGTTTTCTCTGTTTCTGATATAATAATCCTCAACTTTACTGTTTTATTAAGATCTACAGGGTCAGTAAAATAAATAAATGAAATTAAATAAAGCAAAATACAGAGGATAATATCATAATGAATGATGATAAATCACCTAAGAAAGATTAAATAGAGACAAAAATTGATTTGGGAACTGCCACAAAAGTAGCACTGGGTCTTTATGGGTTAAGTATAAGTATGGAGACTTGTGACAAATAATTTCTCTCCTCTGTTAACTTCTTCACATGAGCCAAAGTGCAGAAGTGAAAGTTCTGAAGTATTTCTACATTTTGAGCAGTTGTTTTTGTGCAGCGCTGCTGAACCTCATGTCATAGGTGTCAGTGTTAGTCCTGACCTCTGGCCTTTTTCTCTGTTGTCAGGTCTCCCTCTATTTTCTGTTTTGTTACATCTTTTGCTTCACTTATGTTGGTCAAGTGTGATATGCACAGCTCTGTATATGACAGTGTCATAGCTATTGAATAATCCCCCTCAAATGCATTAAAACTATATTGTAGCAGTAGAGTGCATAGTTCAGATGTGTGTGTTGGAAAAACCAACAGTAATACGAGATTAAATCAAAAATACCCAAGTGAAGTACAGATACCTGCAAAGTACGCTAACAAAGCATTTATAGTAGAGTTTAGTATTAATACACCATATGGACAAAAGTATTGGGACACACTGACTTCAATTGTTTCATTGCTAACAGGAGCCAGGGCTACAAATTGATCATGGAAATAAATGTGTTGTTATTTTCTCATGTAGATGGCAAAGTTAGTTTACATTGTTATCAAATCAAATTTTATTTATATAGCACCAAATTATAACCAAAGTCATCTCATGACACTTTACATTTAGAGCTGGTCAAGACCAGACTGTCGATAAGCCAATTCACAGACGCCAACAGAATCCTCCAGGAGCACACACTTGATGACAGTGGAGGAAAAAGTTCCTTTTAACAAGGTAGAAACCTGGAGCAGACCCCAACTCCTGGAGGATGGACGTCTGCCTTGACCAGTTATGGTTACTAGTATAAGTACAAATACCTGTAACTGTTAATACTACTACTCCAACTACTAACTTATCTTACCTTACCTATTGTATCTTATCTAAAAAGTTTCAGTCTGTTTTCACTTCATTTAACTCATCATTGAGAATTTTTAAATCATTATAATAGTCTTCTGAAATATTTGTCATGTTTTGACTGTAGACGTCTCATTTCATCAACTCTCACTCATCAACGGAAATAAGACTGAACTTAAGAGAAATACTGATTTGATATTTATTGTGATAGTTACTGACAACTACAGAGATGAACATTTTTATCATGACAATATTTCCATTCAACAGGAATAGGATGTCCTGCAGACTGAAGGTGTTCCATTTTGTCCCTTGTTATACTAGAAGTTAAACTGGAAAGATTTTGAAGGTCAAATGTGGAATATTTGTCTGTATATGTCAGCCCTGTGATGAACTGATTCCGGATGGTCATATGTGATGAATCTGGACCACCTTACAATTTTTTTTATACAATATGTTTACTGCCTTTTTTACATTTTAACATTTATACAAACACATCAGGCATATATATAATAGTATATACTATATAAGTATAAGTGTATATAAGTATATAAATAGTATACACACACACATTTAACCCGCACCACAATAAATTAAGACGTTCCCCAATAACTATGGCAATAATAATACCATCAGTATTAAAATTATAATATTATAATATAATTTATAATATAAAAATCGAATAACTCCATCTGTTATAATATTCATATATGGTTCCCATAGTGTGGCTCCAGGATGGAAGGTTTTATAATTGTATTTTTGTGACCAAAGGTCAAGGCTGGTGGAGCTGCATGAATAGATGATAGACAGATTATGATGCAAGAATAATGGATGCTTCTGAATGAAGACTGGAACATCTGTTTGTACAAACTAACAGATGCTGTCATTATCCAGGCTGCTGTCTACTGTTCTCACTACTGACTGTTCTGTGAAGATGATGTACTGTAGATCACCTTAAACACATCACTTAGTGTTTGGATCATGGATTAAAAGTGAGTCGTCGTCGCCGTCGTGATCATCATCATCATCATCATCATCATTGGGTTCCGGATCAAATAGTCAAATATTGTTACAGGGGAAGAGTTTCTTATCCCAAGAACCATGTGATTAAAATGTAATTAATCCAGTCTAGTCAGTGCAAGTCTGAAATTCCACAGTTTGAGTAAAATCATAAATCTTGCATGATTAAGACTAATATATTTGTAACAACCAAACCAAATATTCCTGTCACTGTCTCTGTTCAACACTCACACATAGTCCAATAATGTGAGTTGTGTTCCCGGTGTAATTACCCATAGTTCTCCACAGGACATGTGTTCGTCTGATAAGCCTGGAGTTCATCTATCTCTCTTAAAAATCAGATGGCTCTAAGAAATGATTGGGGACCCCTGCCATGAAATGACCTGCTGTGGTCTCTGGGTGTGTTTGTGTGTGTGTGTGTGTGTGTGCAGGTTTTCCAGTTTTTTCCAGTTCTCAGCTGCAGAAATCCTTCAATCACATGGCAGATCATGACTCTCTTTATCCTTGCAGAGGAGGAGATTGCGATGCGAACCTCTGCTTCTCCTCACAGTCACGTCAAGCATGTTCATATGTAAACCATCACCCACGCAGGATATTACATTTTTCAGTTTGTTATTACAGGATTTGGGTCAGCTGTGCAAAACAAACAATGTTATCCTTTCCATAGACACATCCAAGACATGATGTCAGGATAAAAGGTCTATCATAGAAAAACATTAAAGTTTTATGGGCAACTACTTCGAAAGGTGGTGGATACACTAACATTATATATGACAAAGCTGACATTTTACTGCCCTTATCAAAACCTGAGAGTGCAAAGAAAGAAAGAAGAAAGAAGAAAGAAGCTAATGCTAACAGGGCTACTATCTCTTAAAATTATTATTTCAATGACTGATCATGACTAAATGCAAATAACCATGTCTTGAGGAAAGATAACATTTGTGTATTATGGTGAAGATTTCATTAGAGTTTTATGCTACAAGGGAGTTGTTGTCTAAGCTAATGGTTGCCAATAGAGCTGAAACAATTAATTGATTAATCGACTTGAATTACTCAATTACAATTTTCCTGAATCGAAGCTTCGTTTTCTTAATTTTGCTGCCGCTAAACATAGGTTCCGCTGTTGTGTCTCACACGGATGCCTATTGTGACCCACATGACACCAGGATTAACACATAGTCATATGTTAGTTCCATCTTAAGTTGTTAGTAAGATGGATACAAATGTGTTGTAGACTGCAGTGCACATATTGTTTGTAGATGTCATTGGACTTGTTTGTTGGTTATATCTATAGATATTTATAGATATACTTTTATACTGTTATTATTATTGTTGCTGTTATTTCTATATAGATATTTTTGAGCAACATTCTTATGTGAACCTTGAATGATGTCACCTTTGCTATGGGCAAAGATGACATCATTCAAGGTTCACATGTGGCACAAATGTAGGAAGTGCAATAAAGGAGAGCATTTCATAAGTGTAAACAACACAAGAGTCTGAACAAAGTAACAAAGAGGCTGGAATAGAGGTAATCAGTGTGTGAATGTCCATGTGTGGATGTGAGACAGGGGTAGTTCAGGGACAAGAATCAGAAGACACTTATACAGAACCATATGAAGATCTGAAATGGTGAGTGTGAGTTTTTGTACTGGTTATACCGCCTAATAAATGTCCACTATGTGTTCACTATATTAGAATATATTTGCTGCTTTTACTTGTCATCCTACAATCCTTTCCCAAGGGCAGATGTAGACCTGAACCCTCTTAAACCAACCACAGGCAAAGTTCACAGACTAAGGGAGTAATTATCCAGCCTGTGCTGTTATGTCAGTGTGGTAATTTACTATAAAATGAAACAATCAAGGCAGCCGTTTATAGATATAATAGAGATAAAATCTCTGTCCTTGTGTGAGTCTGGTAGTTCAGAACAGAAGACGAAACGGCTTCTATTTGACCTGTTGTAAAATTAATATGTTTTCTAGAATCTGACTGTGGACACGTGGACTATTCTTTTGCAAAAATTTCACCACACGGAGTCAAACTAACACAACATCATGGGAACCTTGTAAAGGTAAAACAGATTTTCGACAGATATTTCACCTACAAAATTCATATATTTACATATTTGTCAATATTTATGTGCATTATCACCAGCAGTGATGCCTTTCATTATGATTTAGTCATGTGATTGTGTTTACAACTCAAAAAACACATTTTAGTGTTTAGCATCACGTGTCAAATTTGAGTACAAACCCAGTCACCAAAGCATAGATACACAGCATCATACTATATATCTGCATATATCTGAGATTCTGAATTAACATTTCAACATTTCTAGGTTGACATACACCCATGTTATGGTGTTTTCACTCATGCCACTTTTCAATGGTCTATTTCCATTTCATGGTTTTCTTCTGATCAGGTTCTAGGACTCCCCATGTACTAATCAGGACCAGCATCAGAGACCATATTTCTCCTGTGTTGTCTTCTCTGCACTGGCTCCCTGTAAAAGCTAGGATAGACTTTAAAATACCCCTCCTCACTTACAAAGCCCTTCATGACCAGGCACCTACCTATCTGAAAGGGCTTTTATTTCCATGCAATCCATCTAGAGCAGTGTTTCTCAACTAATGACATCATGAGCCTACTGCCCCCCCCGCCTGAAAAAAATGTGGGACCGGGGGTGTGGTACGTAATTGTAAAAGTAACATGATGGACCCATATGTAGAGGACATGGTGGCTTATATAGCTTGTTGTGTTGTATAACAGTAGTGTCTAACGCACCTGCATGCACGCATGACGATGTCGCTTGTGATCCCCCCATGTGCTCACGCTCCCTGGAAGAATGTCCACACACTATGCTCTCAACATGCAGGCTTACTGGTGGTTCCCAAAATCTCCGAAAGTAGGACGGGAGCTAGAGCCTACAGCTATCCAGCCCCTCTATTTTGGACCCACCTCCCTGCCTCGGTCCAGGAGGCAGACACCCTCTCTGTGTTTAAGTGTAGGCTTAAAACTTTGCTTTTTGATAAAGCTTAGAGCTCTCTATTGTTGGTTACTAACAACTGCAGTAGTAGTATATTCACTGTTATACTTGGAGTGGTAGTATCAATAGTTATGGGTATTTGCACTAGTTATTGGTAGTTATACTAATAACAGCAGTTCTAGTTTTTAACAGTTGTGTTTCAGTTTGCATCCATGTGTCCCCCCCACCCCCACCTCCAATCCTCCATCTGTGAAATGGCTTATTAAGAGTCTGGCTTAGACCAACTCTAAATGTAAAGTGCCATGACATAATTTTTGCTATGATTTGGCACTATATAAATTGGACTGATTGATTGTCAACTGATTACACTAAATAAGTCATTATTTATTTTGGACAAAAACTGTCAATCAAAAAAATTAAAAGCTTTCAGCATTAATTAACCATGTTCTGTTCTGTTCTTTTTTTATTTATGTATTTTTTTTATATTCATCTGGAATTTTAACATGAAGACAATTGCTTTATTGCTAATTATCATTTTTACTAGGGCATATAAAGAGTTATTGCCTTTTATTAAATCTGACAGTCAATTTTAATGTCCGTGATGGTTTTATTGGAAATCTGTTGATCACCACAGAATCTGTGTTCAGTGGTAAATATGATGCCATTAAACAAGGAGTAGAATTTAAATACGCTTCTTGCGCATACCCATTATTACAAGCTTCCGTCGCAAAAAACCATTAGTATTTGATTAATAACAGCACATTGTGCGATTAATCAATCGACATCCTTAATTAAAACATTATGACTGTGACCATTTAAGTCATAATAATGAGCTGTAAGATGCAGGAATGTACTGTGAGAGGGTTAATACAAATTCAAGTGATAACTCTCTGTGACTTTCCCATTTGATGTGTATAAATTATTAAATCGTTATATAAAATACTGAATGCAGCTTTAATGTACTAGCCACTTTATTGTAAATCTATAAATTTATAGATTTATGACAAGCTTTGATCAGGACAGTGGACCTGCTGCATGCAAAGAAATGCACTTGTTTTGAATTCATCATTTTCATCAAATTTATGCAAACAACCCGAGCCGATATGAACACCCAGCCAAACAGAAAGCTGTGAGAGTTCAGCGAGATGTCAGAAATCAAATTTGTGCTGCTCAAAACTCCTCTTTGCCAGAGAAATAAAAGGAAAACAACACCATATGGAGGATTTGCTCATGTGCTTGTTGCAGTAAAATTCAGTATAACAACACTTTCCTCTGATGTAAAATATCCAAAGTAGCACGAAGATAGCAGTAATGAAATATGCAGCAGTGTTATGAGCTTCAGCTCTTACCACGGTGGTTTTCAGAATTCATTAGAGAGATTCATCTGAATTAAATGACTCTGTTAAGCATGCACAAAACAAACTGGTTCATTGCGATACATCTGTTTTACATCAGGGGCTGGGAGTTGGCAAATCAGACCGAAGGAACCGGAGAATAAAGAAAAACACTGCGTAGAAAAGGCAGGCGAGTTTACAGAAAGAGAGATTGCCACCTTCAATTCTCTGCCCAGGGATAAAGAGATCGCCACCCTCCATTTCACAGCGAGTCCCTGATGAGCTGGTTTAGTCGGTTCTGCTTAGAGGTGGGCCAACCACAATTACTGGCAATCCACTTAACCGGTGACAGCTTCCCTAAACGTGATAAATTACACTGGCGCAGCAGAAATAACATTCTAAACTTTTGTTTGATGAATTTGGTCTCTGT
The DNA here is from genome assembly GCA_037367365.1 of Apogon talboti. NCBI lineage: Eukaryota > Metazoa > Chordata > Actinopteri > Kurtiformes > Apogonidae > Apogon > Apogon talboti. Next base: position 26,392,924 of record JAPQRQ010000026.1, on the reverse strand, counting down.
TTTGTTCCAAAACTTTAAAGTTAATGAGCGAAGTCCCAGTACTCTCCAGGTTTTAATTGGGGTGCTTCATTGTGACTGTGATTGTTTTTTCTGAGGATTACTACGTGTTACTGACATCTATCTATCTATCTATCTATCTATCTATCTATCTATCTATCTATCTATCTATCTATCTATCTATCTATCTA
>JAPQRQ010000026.1:26337653-26347854 GCA_037367365.1 Apogon talboti | reverse complement strand
AGTGTCATGAGATAACTTCTGTTATGATTTGGCGCTATATAAATAAAGTTTGATTTGATTTGATTTGATTTGATTTTCAGACACATTCCTCTTTTTTTAAGTTATACTTTATCAAGAATAAATCCCAAAATTGTCACAACCATTTCAGTAAAAGTGGTCAAAATATTTTATCACAACTTTATGGGCAACAGTGTATACTGAATGCAAAGTCATGGCACCGTATGTCAGCATTCATAAAACATTCATCAAACTGTTCCCAAAGAGCAGAGCATGACTTGAGCTGGTTCTTTTAGCCCACCATCAATGACCTTTAACAACCACACAGAAAATTCAATGAAGAATATGCACATACTCATCGCTCTGTTCATATTTCATATCCATGGAAACAAAATGGAGTCTTTCATCAGATGTACAGATCAGCCTTTTCTACAACTTAAAACCAAACTTTCAGAAAAGCTAGAGAAGTTAGAGAAAAGCTAGACTAATTTTACCATAGATTTTAGTTTAGGTTTAATTTATTTCATTCATAAGATAAAAGAAAATCTGTTTTTTAATGTCAGCAAATTGACCACATTATGAATGAAAAGCAGCAAAAAGAACAATCTTATATTTTCTGTCCCTCTTTAACAAAACACTTGTGCATTTATAATAGTCACTTCAAACAGAATTGCAAAATCAACCTCTTAACCCTGTAAAAGTTGACCCTTCAAAAACTAGCCACAAAATTTTTTTTGGGGAACTGAAACATTTATCAGACCTTTTACCAGAGTGTGAATGTGAGAGTGAATGATTAATGGATCACTAATGTAAAGCGCTTTGGGTGCCTTGAAAAACACTATAGAAATCTAACCCATTATTGTTATTATTATTTCTTATTTTAACAAAATCCAAACAAAAAAATTTGCCATATCATTTTGGTTATGATATACTGGGCATCTTTATAAAGCACCGTATATACCTGCAGTATGAAATTTGATACACACAATTTAACTGTGCTATAAAAAATCAATTACAAAGTAACTATACATTGTTTCAGTACATAAAGTACTTATTTAAAAATATATATAACAATATAAATGTTCTTCTTAATGTAGCTTTTTGAAAATCACCAAAGACCTTCCTGCAAAAAAAACATGTGGATGATTTAACAATAGCGGCCATATTTAAAAAGGCAAAAAAAAAAAAAAAAGCCCTTTCACAGACTTCAGCAGGATAATAATCCACCAGGGGTCAGGAAACATGTATGGGGTCACATACAACAGGTTTTTTTTCAGGAAAGTATTGATCTTGTTGATAAAATAGAGGTCTGAGAAGCAAATATGATGCGAATGGCTTTATAGGGTTAACACAATATCTGCCATCAATGCTGCAATTCGACATTTGCAAAAAAGACTAAATCAAACAATTAATTCTTTAAATTCTCATTTTCTTTAACATGAATCTAACAGCCAAGCAAAACTGAACAAAAAAGCTAAAAATAAACATAAAACATCTAAATAATAAACATGAAATGAGGAACACTTCACAAATTTGCATGTTTCTCAAATGATTGTTTTGTAATTATCGATTTTAAGTTTTTTGTATTATGTGTTGATCATATCTTGTCTTGTCAGAAACTATGTGTTATGTTGTTTTTTTCATGGACAGGTCACTCCTGGAAAAGAGATTTGTAATCTCAATGAAGATTTTACCTGGTTAAATAAAGGATATAATGATAATAATTTAGTGACCCTCAATGCAACGCCTTGGCAATTCTCAGCTTTTGTAGAGCTTTTATGTCACTGCAGATAAAATCCAATACTGTCTTGGTCGCTCACATTCTCATTTCAACAGAACGGACACACAAAGCGGTGTGTTGTAATTTAAAGATAAAGTCAGGAATCTGTGAACATTAGAAACAGAAGCATATGTCACCTCTTCGTAATTAATAATGATTATAAACTGTCTCCTACTATATCTGTTCTTTCTTTGGACCAAACTAAGTTGATTTTCTTTTTTTCCATCTCTATCTTCATCCCTCTCGACCCCTCTGCGATATCCATCAATCCTTAACTGTTGAGGGACACACTCATTTCACAGGTCAATTAATTTTAATCAGAGTGTGTCAATTTAATCTGAGTTCAAACCGCTAGACGGACACTTTGTGAAAATCTCATTAACCTTCCCATTTCCAATCTGCTCACTTCATCAGCGGGGCAGATCAGTGACTCATTTCTAAACCCACGCTTTTTCTGTCGGTAAACAAACTCCTGAATTTGGGTAATGTCACAGAGAAAGAGACGCCTGGGAGGGGAAACACTGACATCCTCTCTCACTGAAAATGACACTGACATTGACTTAGTGTCCTCAGGTAGGTGTTTTAATGGCTATAACAGTGGCAGGAAAATCAATGTGATCTTAGGATGAGGTTAAGGTTAAATGATTACCAGGAGGATAAGGCGTGACTGCAGGGGACCAAAGGTGAACAGGGAAAGCAGAACGGGAATAATGTGAGATGTAGAGTAAAATGAAGGGCAGGACTGATGAAGAACCAAGACAAGAGTTCACCATAAAAACATTCTAGGATGAGTTCAAGCTGCAGTAAAAGAATAAGATTTGATTGATAATAATTTGATATTTTATTAAAATGCTTGAACGCATGTGGGAAAACTGTGATTCTCAGATTGTTTGTATGGACAGACTGACAGTTATATAGTCTACGATAATACAGGATAAGGTTAAAGTTAAGGTTGTCTTGCTTTATTATCCCTGTATGGGATAATGCCTACGGTCTCTTTATTTTACTCATCCTAATACATACACATAATCTATTGCATTAGCATTAGCATTAGCATGTAGCACACATTAGGAGCAATGAGCTGCCTGTGAAGGTGCTCAGGAACCAACTCCAGTTTACTTTGTTTATTTTGTTTTACTGAAGTTTATTTTTATTTTGTTTTACGAAATTTATGGATGTTTTACTGTTTATTTTGTTTTACTGAAATTAGCTAACTCAATGAATAGAGATTAAAAAAAAAAATACATATTGTACATTTAAAATCTCCATATAGTGAAAGTCGTGAAAGTTAAAAGTATGTGAAAATTCATTGTGGGTTGATGGACATTAGTCAAAACTTTCCCATTTTCATCATTTCACCCATTGTTAATAGAGTCTAAATATATTGGTTATAATGCGATTAGTAAGATTTAATTAGGTTAAATTAATTAATGAAATGGAATATAATATTCATAACTATGTTTTCCTGCGCGTATGAAAATACGAACTGTTGCACTTTTGACACCTTTTTCCCATTATATAAAGTATTACCGTCTTAACCAAAAAGCCCAGAATGGACAAAACAAACACTGTCTCTACCAAAGGCCGTTTGGACTTCTAGTGGCAAAGTGTTTCAGGGTGAGTTGAGGGAAAATTTGTGTAATCTGTAACTTTGCCACAAGATGCCACAAAATATTATACAGTGAAATTTTAAAGGAGTTATATACAGGATTACTTTCCAAACTCTAAATAGCAGGGGGAATTAGCATACACGACTATATTTATGAATAACAAAACCACCTATTATAATCAATACTATGTATCCACAGACTGTATTATTCACTGAATGAGATTTATACTTTGTATAGCTCATTGTTTCCACACATCTGTATTAGTATCCTCAAGTTTTCTTCTTCAAACAAAACTCATAGACGCTTACAGTATTTTGACGATCACTAAAATAAAATTGTATCTTACAATGTTCATCTGCTGCATTAGCTGATAGTTTACATTATAGCTGTGTTAGCTTAGCTTTGTTTTTAGGCAGAAAACAGCCACAGTAAAACCACTAATCACCTCTGTTTTCTGTATGGTTTGTGTTGTCAATAGCTGCACAAAATAAAGGTCAAACAAGGTCAGATCTGTCACAGTTTAGTCTGAACCGTGGATCCAATGGCAACTTAGTGAAGATAAGAACATCCCATAATAACTTTATATCTTCATTAACCTCAGAATCAATCTCACCCATGTAGAGGAAATGCTGCCATTTCAGCATCAAACTCTATTCTTTTCATTTAAATCTGTGTGGAAACAACAACAACAACAACAACAACAGTGCTTCTACATTTTATCACTTTATCACTTTCTTTTACTTTTAAAGTTGTTTCATAGTGGTTCTCATTCATTGAGACTGGCAGAGTGACTCACTTCTCCCTCTTATGGTCACATAACTCTGACTGTTGGTGTCAATATATTCGATCATATCTCTACAGTCCATGACTTCAGAGCTCTTTATTCTAAACATGTAATTCTGTAATTTTTTCAAAGTAGAAATACTACATGCTTTTATGAACTGGTGACATGTTGGTAGCTGGGATAGGCGCCAACACACCCATGACCCTCTCAAATATTAAGAGGTTCAGAAAATTAATAAATGAATGGATGAATGAAATACTACATAGAACCTCTTTAAAGTGCCTTAAGGTGACATGACAAATAACTACAATTAAACAAAAACCCTCTATTCCCCAGAGCCTTTTATACATACCAATGTCTATAGTCTGGGTTTTACACATTTACATTGTCAACATTTAATACATAGACATTACTGATTTTCACATATTTTAAGCCCTGAGGTGCCTATGTTGTTTTCTACTGTAAAAACATGCTGATAACTGTCATTTAATGTGCCCTCTTGTGATAAGCAGCTGAGTATATGCTCCCAGCAACAAAATGTCAATTCAGTTCCCTTAAGAAACTGAATGTAAAAAAACTATATATATATATATATATGTGTGTGTGTGTGTGTGTGTGTGTGTGTGTGTTAATCTGTGATGAATTCTGCTGACTCTATTTTTAAAACCCAGTTTGCACTCTTTTGAAAGAATTCAATACAAACAACATTGAATTCTGTTTTATTACGAACAGAAATAATGGGCTCTAAGTATGAATACAGCAATTACAGCAGCAGATGTGCATGTCTGCATAATTAACCACTCATCATTATCAGATTTACAGATGACTGAACATCAACATGCTGTGTATACAATATGTCCAATACTGTGTAGTTAGTTACACACATGATCATACTGCAGATTTACTGTTGCATCATTATAGTGACTGCAGACAAGAAAAACGCTGATACTACGGTATATCCTGACTCCTTATGCATTAAGATTACATCCCTTCATTCGAGGTTATATGCACTTAATTAGGCTTGACTCTCATTGCTTTTTATTCTAGAGGTTTCAAAGTACTTGACAGACTGCATCAAGCGCCCAACCACTATGGCCACGTATTTATTATTTGGACTTGGGTGTCACGGAGAGCTGATAAGATGCAAGTTCATTTGCATGAGAGGCCAAGACACCCTTCAGGAAGTGAACAGCCCTGCAGGCCGACCACTGCAGTCAACACCAGCCTTTCATCTCTATCTCCATCTCTTTTGCCCTTTCCTATTCTCTTTCTTTGCACAAGCTCACTCTCACACTGCCCTGACACAGAAGAATAATAGGCACACACCTCAAAAAAGACAAGACTGGCAACTGATTTCAGTCTTTATCACAGCTTATCAGTCTCATTTTAAGATAGTTTCAGTCTGCTTACTCTCCTGGCAGCTACATTTTTTAAGGGTAATGTAAATTTTTCATAGGGCTGTTGAAGCATCCATCATTTACTGTGATTTACTGTGTTGAATACCCCCTTTCCTCTTAAAACTAAGCTACTCAAATACTGTTGTTTCATAGTAAAATTATGAATAAATGTGCTCAATGTTCAAATGCCAGCTGAATTTTAAAGACATCCACATTAGTCCAACAAATAACACGGTGAGAGTTCAGAACGATGAGGTGTTTTTTTTCAGTCCATAGAAACACATTGGCCTAGTCCTCTTTAACCCATAAAGACCCATAACCTATAAAGCTCCTTTTGTGGTAGTTCCCAAATGATTTTTCTCTCTAGTTAACCTTTCTTAAATAATTTGTCACTATTTATTATAATATTATCCTCAGTAGTTTGCATTTTTCACTGTAAATCTGGTATTTTCCTAAATTCAAAGGTTATTATATTAAAACAGAGAAAATATAAGAAAAAGTTACTTTTTCAGCTAATATATCAATAACTGAATGTAAAAATAAGCATCCCTAACCATTGTCATTTGTAAAACTTCATGGGTTTTAGTGGTGAATCAGTGTTGTAGAAGATGACGGTGTTTCCACGGTAACTACTGTAATGGCAATTTTACATATATTCTACATTACATTAGACTGTCTGAACTCTCTTTTATATTACATGAGACTGAAACCTTGTGAAATCACTGTTTATACTACATTCTGTCCCACTCACATGGGTTTATCTCTACCAGACGATTCACACACATTCCTATCTAGTAGTTCCCAGGCACCACGGCCTGGGAACTACTAGAGTAGAACAGAAACAAAAAACAATACACTGACTTTTCCTGTAAGAGACACTTACAGCTTTTTTTCCCTTTGTACTGATATAGAGACTCATAGACTGATCTCTGATCTCTGTATGACCTGTACCATTTGAAGCTTCAAATACAATACACAGAAAGGCATTGATCGTTTGGGACCTCATCTTTATTCGACAAAATTCCACAACAGTACGGAGCCTCTGAACGTCCAAATGAGTCATATCTGATGACCATGAAAAGATGACAAATTGCATTTTACCTAAATTATTTACATGTATTGATAGGATTAATGGTTCAGCAGATATTAAACTTTTTAGATAAGTAGATAATTTTGCCTTAATGGGTTAAAATACAGCCAGTTACTGAGACACACACCCGTTTACACCATGAGGGTAGCAATGATTAATACGTCATTTTACTACAACACAGAAATGTTCCAACATATGTTGCGACAAAAAACTACAATTACAATACCATGTGTCTGGTAATGACTTCATGTATTCATCACTTGTTTGTATCAGATTGTGACAGAAAGCCTTTCTATGTTGATGCTGCCTCACTACTTTATAGATACTTCATTCAAAAAACTGCAACTTTACCGTAACGCAAGAAATGTAGCTAAGCCAATACCCAACCTGTCAGCCTCTGCAGGCAGAGGCCTAAATACCATGCAGCTGTGTTAGCTGCATTACCTTTTAAAAATCACCTGTTGGTTTGTGGAGTGCCATTTTGAAGCCTTGAATTTGTCATTTTGGACCCTTTGTTACCTTAAAATTAACAGTTTAAATCTACATGTATATTGTCTTTCATGGTGTACACTGTATTGCAGCACCATATTTCCACAGTTGCTTGGTTGCACATATTTTTTTCCTTTTTTCCACCTCCAGCATGTGGCATCCAGCATTATATCAAATATTATCCTCTTCACTAAAAATCCCAAAATGGACAAAACATCTCTACAAAATCTCTACAAGTCTGATCATGTTGAACCATTTATGACTATTTATTATAATAGACTATTATCCTTTGTATTTTGCATTTTTCAGTGAAAATGAGACGTTTTCCTATGTTTAATTCACTGATCATGTAAATGTTCATAAAAGCTCAGTGTAAATATTCAAATGGTATTATATATATATATATATATATAATCAGAGAAAACTGAAGAAAATGTGGCTTTTCCATCAAAATATATAAATAACTGAACATAAAACAAATGTCTTCAACCACTGTCATTTATCAAACTCCACGGGTTTTACTAATGAGTCATTGTTGTTGATGATGACGCTGTTTTCGTGTTCACTACGGAGCCTCTGAACGTCCAAATGGGTCATATCTGATGACCATGAAAAGATGACAAACTGTATTTTACACCTATTATTTCAACATATTGATAGATTCATTGGATTCATTGAACAGTTATTAAACACAGTAGCCCTAAGACGTCCTCCAAATACAGATAAATACTCCAAATGTGTCCATACAAGACTACAAAGACACGCAGACGGTTTCCCCTGCTCTCTCTCTCTGTCTCATAACGGCGCGCTGCGGCCTCTTTAGTATTCTGATGTGGTTCGTGATTCCCTGTCAACATTTGACTTCACAGGCGGTGGGGATCAGACTCATACAGAGAGAGGCCAGCCGCCCGTGGCTCGCCGCCGCCGCCTCTGTCGAGGGCTGGAGGTGGGGATTACACGGACACAGAGACAGGCAGACAGACAGACAGACAGACAGAATGACAGGTACACAGACAGACACACACACACTGTCTTTACACCTGGACTTGAGGGACGTTAAGTAATCTTTGACCTTCAACGATTCTCATAAAATATAAAATAAATGAAACTGTAGCACCAGTTATTGACCTCGGGTCTTCTCCACTACAGTGGCCTGTAATTGTAACAAAACAGTAAAGTCAGATTGTAACAGTGGAGACAAATAAGGCAGTTAATTATACCAGAAGCCTTTATCAAAGCCCTGCAGATGCATTAGAAGTGTGTAACTGTTTTACTTATGGCTCCTTTAACATTCACCTCACATCCAGTTTGCTTCTGGATATGATTCAGATGGAGTACATTTATGCCTGACATTAAAATGCGACTGTGGTATACACAGTGAAATTGGATTTCTCTTTCCCTCACTTAAATGCAGATTGTGTCCTTTACGTCCTTCAAAAGTGACAGTAAACATCTCATCTTGCTTGTCGTTCAGAAACAACTATCCTGTTTTTGACAAGCATTGTGCGGTCTGAGGTTCCTTCTCGCAGCTTGATTTGTTTTATTTCTGTCTTCATTTGCTTTGGTCGAAGTGTTTTAGCTCAACACGAACAATTTACAGTGTTTAGAAAGGAGTGTAAGGACTTCAGCTCTACATGCGTACATATGGTAAAAGCATCTAAACCAGCAGGTGGAATTAAAAACTGGGAGCTGTGGCAACTGGTATTACACTATGGCTTTGAGGCAGATTAGAAAACACTGTGTTTTCCCACCCAAGCCCAAGTACATTTTTTTCCCATCAACCTCCAAGCTGTTATCTCGGTGCTCATGCTGACCTCACATCTGTTTCCATTACCCCCAAACCACACTTCAATTAATTCATAATACACAGAGAGGGGAAAAAAAAAATCTAACAGCAAATAATGTATTAATCACATTACGGTGACAAAAAGAGTATGTAGTCAAAAACCAAAATAAGTAGCGTTTACTTGTGCTCCTATTCTGACAAAGTGACAGTCATTGGGTTTAAAAGTGAGGCTAGTGCTTTCGGAGGCAAAAACTGCAGTTCCTCGACTGGCCAATAGAGGCTGGTTCTTAATCCTAATGTTAAAATAACTATGTTACAGCAGAAATAAACATGTTTAGAGCCTGGTGCAAAATACAGTTTTTGCCTCTATCGAAATTACCCCCTTCATGACAACTTGAATACTGAGATAAGCTTTTTTTTTTTTTATAAAACTACCCTGTGTAAATTATATAAAGACTTAAAGTCAAGCATAACTGATACTGCCTTCACATGCAGGAAGATGATCCTTTCCACTTTGAAAGGATTTGAAATTACGAGTGCGTTGTGTTCAAGTCCTTTTGTTGTCGTAGCAAAATGAAAACTGGCTAGCACACAATTTATCGTGACCTGCTACTTGGGTAAAACAGTAGTGGACGTGATAAATCATCTGCTACAGCGGGAAGAGGATGCATGAAAATGCAAACGTAAGTAAGTAAGTAATCTAATCTACAAGACAATTTTGAAAGGGCAAAAAACTTCATGTTAGCTAACATGTCTCTATTTAGCCTAATCTATTTAATATTAAGCATGTGTATACAGTATATACATGTCTCCCCTGTATGGCTACTAGTAAAAACAATGTTGGTGCAGACAGGCTATGTAACATGGGTGACTGACTCTGGGTTTTGTTTTGTACACAGCTGACAGACATGCAGGACAGTTCATTTGAGAGCCATCTTAGACTCACCAGAGCACTGTCCCACCTCTTCTGTGATCAACTTAGGCAACATGGGATGACTGATGATCATCCACATGGAGGTCCTGCAAGAATTCCTGTAGAAAAGAAGGTATTGACGCTGCTCTGGTATCTGACTAATCCAAACTCCTTCCATGAGCTCTCTGACAAGTTTGATGTCAGTCAAGGAGCAGTGCAAAACGTCATAACTGAAATTTAGAATTGCTTTAATTTTCTTGTCCTTGTGTGAATTGATTTGACTGATGGATTTGATGGGGAGAGTGAACATAAAGCAAACAATAAACCTTATTTTTTTGCATAAAACACTGCATGT
>JAPQRQ010000026.1:26307174-26319451 GCA_037367365.1 Apogon talboti | reverse complement strand
TATATATGCAACCATTTTCAACTGAAAATGTTTTTTAAAAAGCGCCAATCATTTTCATAATTTTCTTCTAATCTCATTAATCTTTGTTATGGTCAAATAACGTTTTCAAAATTATAATTGTTTAACGGTAAAATGTGTTTCACGGCCTGTAAAATCACCAAAGCTTAAGACGACTTCATTCAAATACACACAGAGGAATTCCTAACATTACGACAGCGGTCTTGTTACGACAGTAAACAAAACATTTTACGGCAGGCATGTGTGCCTGCAAGGATTGTTGATAGCCCGGGAACGCTAAGTGCTCAAATCCAGCCTCAGATTTGTTTACTGAATTTCAATAAAACGTTTTATTTTAAAGCTTTCTGTTTTTAACCTGAAGAAATGGATGTTGGGGAGCTCCTGAACTATCAGGTAAACACGTTATTCAGCTAAGAAAAGTTAAAGAAATCCGATTAAAAACTTCAATGTAGAAACACTGCTAGTTACTCTAGTGATGACTACCAAACAAGCTTTAATACACGTCTACAATGTACTGTGTTATGTGTTCTTATATTGTCTTATAACCTTTTTTACAGTTGTAAAATTTCAGCATAGAGCTTCATCAAATGAGGAATCGCGTGTTTATAAATGAATGGCGTTAGCACTGTACAAGCTAGCAGAACAGGCTGCTCTGATATTAGATTTTGCTTTATGTTATCTTTTCTCATGAACCCCTTTTACACATTAAAGTGTACAAAATAAACATATGCATTTGCAGAATTTCAGCGACGTAACACCAACAGTCAAATACGAATGGCCATTTATTGCGGGTACATTTCCTGTCTGTTCATCCAGTGCCCGTGTTAAAAATCTCACGAATGGGTTTGTTTCGTTCTTACAACACATTAAACACTGAACAATACCTGAAACACGGACATGGACTCAATGAGAGATGTTTGGTTTTTAATTCGGCGAACAAGTAATCCTTATACGCTTATGCGTTTTAAACGACTAAACAGTGATTGCTGCAGCTCGTTACAATATCTGTTTTATAATTTAAAGAAAATAACAAAGATTAAAATTATTTTTTAAAGCTTTGCATTGTATAGCTTGCATTGTATACAGCTCATTACGTAATATTGGTAGGAGGTGAACAGTTACCTAAAGGTGTACTGGTTTTTCATTGAGTTACTGCCTTTTATTTTCATCATGTCACTTTAGGTTTATTTTTTGACTCATTTGCATTTTTGTCAAAGCAGTTTCATAACATAAAAATATAACCTATTTACTACATTGAGGTTCAGCTGGCGTTATCTGGTTAAATGTTTCAGAACACTGGCATTTTTCCATTTAAAGCAGTTTTACATTGTAAAAACTTAAACTTAACTACAATATGAAGTTGCCTGTTAACATAATATCATTAATAAGAATGTATAAAAACTTCTTATGTGCTGCACATACTGATGAGATTTACTCCTTTGTTTAAATTTGATTTTGTAATGCTTGATATTATTGATGCACTTTGGTCTATGCCATAAAAAATATCAAAGTTAAGTATGCTGCTCTATTCTTGTATATGCATAACATCTTTTCTTTTGATTTCATCTTGTAGCCTGATAGAGGAGCAAAGCGTCCCAGGGAGGAGGATGGAGGTGCAACGGGAGGAGAGGATGAACCCAGAGGAGGGAAGCATCAGAAGGGGCTTCCCAGAGAGTTAGCCAGGCACCGGGAATTAGCAGAAGTAGGAGGTGAGATGAGGGAAACTGAGGAGCTGACTGCAGATGGGAAGAAGATCCTAGAGAGACTGATGGACCAGGATGAAGATGATCCTGAGGTGGGTCAATTTATTCACATGATATTTAAAGGTTTATTACCCAATATTGATTTAAACAGTTTACAGAGATTAAAATTTTATTTGAAAATCATCCCCTCTTCACCTCATTGGTGTAAACAATATCAGTTTACCATTAAAGTGCAGAAATCACTATGTTCAGACAGCAGATTGTAATGCACAATTCAGATTTTTTGCGTGCTTGTTCATATTACACATTAAATGCAACCTCTATTAGTTTTGAGTATGAACTGAATATGACCCAAAGGAGGTCCTGATGTAATACGTGACCACGCAGGCATGCACTGTGTTTACAGAGGTAAATATGGAGGCATCTCGTCTCGGCGTGCGTGTGGCACTGATAAAGTTTCTCGCTCCTCCTCCTGGGATGCAGAATTGTGACGTTTGTCGCATTTCAATGATGTAAAGGTCGGATAAGCCATTCAGACTGAAGTTGCATTGCAAAATAACCGATACATATCAGATTTAGGACCACATATAAAAGTGACCTGGGTCGAATTTGAAAAAAATTGGATTTGTGCCGTTCAAACTGTCTTTAACAGATCGGATACAGGTCACTTAGGGGCAAAAAAATCGGATTTCCTGCAGTCTGAACGTAGCCATGTGTCAGTTGGAGGCAAGCAGCACTGAGCCACTGGCTGGACTCCATGTGTTGGAATATGATCACTTCCAGGAAGAGTCTAGTTATTACCTCCTGTGACCCACTCCATTAAAAGTGTCAGCTTCATACTGTGTGTTGAAGGTCAGACATAAATAACATTACATGACAAGCAAAAAGTAGTAAATGTAAAATTTTGCCAAATTTATAAAGAAAAATAAAGTCAAGAGTGCTATGATGCAAGACAATATCTGGACACTTCTGAGAATTAATGAGAGAATGAGTATCACTGTTCGTCTCTGAGCTACCAGTTCTGCTTCAAAACACTATCAAAACACTAAGATTAGAATATGTTCACTTTTCACATTATAGACAAAGAAAAATCCTGGTGCACAGATGTGTTTCTGTAAAAGTCTAATTCAAATATAAATTTTAAATATAATTTTTTTGCTCATGTAAAGCTATATAGGGTGCCTTGAACAATAATAATTCACAGTGGAAATAACATCATTCCATATTAAGATGCATATAAGATTTTTTTCAAGTCTGTTAAGAAATCATTTCATGTGGAAACTTTCAGACTTTGCTTTTGTCTGATCTGTGCCCCTGAAAGGAGCTCAAGTTATGATCAAAACACCTTAAGTAAAAGAAAAAACATGAAATCTGCTTGACTGAGAAGATGAAACCAGGAATTTTCTCTGAAAAAAGTGGCAGATAATTCAATTTTGAACTGATTGAAAAAATGCCAAGTTCCTGATTATCCATTCCAACGTGTACCCAGAGATCAGCCAGAATGTTTAGGCTGTTACCACCCATGACTAATGTCACAGCAGTGTGAAAGGTGAAGGAGTGTGAAGGATAACATTAAACTGTGAAGTGTGGCTCCTTTAGCCCATAAAGACCCAGTGCTACTTTTGTGGCAGTTCCCAAATTAATTTTTCTCTGTATTTAACTTTCCTTAAATGATTTATCACCATTTATCATAATTTTTCCCTCTGTTATTTGCTTTTTTTTGGGTGAAAATCAGGTATTTTCCTATATTTTTATTTTGATGATCATGTAGATGTTCATTAAACGTCAGATTAAAGTTGAGGGTTCTTATATCTGAGACAGAAAACTGAAGAAAAAGTTACATAAAAACAAGTGTGTCCATCCACTGTCATTGATCCAAATCCATGGGTTTTACTGGTGAATCAATGTTGTAGAAGATGACGTTTCCACGGTAACTACGGAGCCGCTGAGTGTCCAAATGGGTCATATCTGATGACCATGAAAAGATGACAAAGTGTATTTCACCTGAATTATTTCACCATATTGATAGGTTTAGTGGTTCAGAAGTCATTAGACATTTTAGATCAGTAGATGATATTGAACGTCAGTTTGGGTCTTATAGGGTTAAAAGAAAAAAAATTACAAATAGGCTAAGTGTGACATATGTGAAAATGTAATTATCAGTTATAACTTGCTGTTATTGTTAGCTTGTTTTGATGGTGCTTGAGGTGCTGAGATGGCTGTGGACACTGAAAAGAAACTAGTGGGAACTTTGGAGCATAATTTTCTGCTGGAGAAAAAGACTCCCATGGAGCAGAGTTGGCCTGTTCTGCTATTCTTTAGACATCTGTACATCTATTATCCTGTTCTTTTATTCTTCCTACAGCCTTTTCAGACACTGTGTGTGTCAAGAGCTACTCATAGGAAAGTGCTGTACTGTTCCATAATGTCATTTCCTAACCTGTCATTATCTCCAACATTTTACAAGCTTTTAAACCATCAGGAGGTCAAACACTTTCCTTTTCTCGTGTAATGCATTCAGATTTAGTCTGACTGTAGAAAACCTGCAGCTACTCTGCCTTACCCACATTATTAGGGTGGCCATTGTGTGCCTTTGTTGTTATTGCAGCAGTTTCCTGACTAAAAGGCTTTTGTTCCCACTCTTTCTCTATGTCTTCTTTGCCTTTGCCTTTGCCTGTCCTTATCAACAGGCAGAACCAGTGGATGAGAGTTCAGTGAAGAAAATGATCCTGACCTTTGAGAAAAGGTCGTACAAAAACCAAGAACTGAGGATTAAGTTTCCGGACAATCCAGAGAAGTAAGCCTCTTAATGACTCCCTATGTGGTTTCCATCTATCAGCTTCAGATTTGAATTTATTTATTAATTGACCTAACTGCTTGTCTTGTTGGTTGTTATGTTCCTGCCGTCAGTGTTGTGCAATAGCATCACTACAAGCAGCTTTTCAGTAGTGTGGTGGTAACGTTACTGCTTTTGAATCAGGAAGCTCTTTAATACAGGAACTCTTTTATTGATCAAGCAATAAAAGCAGTGTTTCAGAGTATTTCTAAAAGGAAAGCACAGCGGGTTTTTCTGCTGGTATCTGAAACAGGTTTCATACAGGTGCTGCAAATCCTTGAAAGTGCTTGAATTTCAATGTTGTGTTTTCAAGGTCTTGAAAGTGCTTGAATTTCAGTTTAAGTGCTTGAAAGTGCTTGCAATTATAACTCTGTGATGTGATTTATTTGTTTATTACCTCCGCCAAGGAGGTTATGTATTCACCAGGGTTTGTTTGTCTGGTTGTCTGTCTGTCTGTTAGTTATCAACATAACGCAAAAAGTCATGAACAAGGAACAAGTGATTAGATTTTGGGATTGATCCTGGATTTTTTTTATGACATTTTCAGTTGAATAACCTCTCAGCTGGCATATCTGTGTCTGACTTAAACATGAAAGAAAACATTTTATTTTACCGTCCTCTTTTTGGCCATATTGTTCAGCCCAACTTGGCATGAAGTGGTTTCAGTTTTCAAAAATAGGTTCTGAACTAGTGAACGCTTCTGCAGTGGTGTAGGTTACCCTGTAACATTTCCTCAGTGAAGTTCAGATTTATTTCATGTGAAGTAACTGATAATTACCTCCACTCACTACACAAGTGACTTATCCAACCTGGCCTGTCAGTCTCAGCTGTAAAAGGCAACATAAAATGCTAACTGCTCATGCTAAATGTCTTCCTACTTCAACCAGGTTCATGGAGTCGGAGCTGGATCTGAATGACATTATCCAAGAAATGCACGTAATCGCCACGATGCCGGACCTCTACCACCTGCTGGTGGAGTTGAACGCCGTCCACTCACTGCTTGGCCTCCTCAGCCACGAAAACACTGATATCCTTTCATTTATAAACTAATTCTGTTCTCTTTGGTGGTTTTATTATATTTAAGTTATAAGATTATTAATTTATTCTTTTTAAGCACCACATTAAACATAGACAAGACATCTAAAATAAACATGTAAACCTATACATATCAACTAATGCAAGTTGGTGATTAATAAATTGAATTGTTGAGATAAAGTGCTGTGCACAGTTCAGTTACTCTGTGTAAGGCAGGAGTGTCAAACATACAGACCAGATCTGGCCCATTGGATGAATTTGGGGAATGCAAAAACTACAATGAAGATATTAACAATCAATGGTGTCTAAATCAGACCAATATGATCTAAAGTGGGTTTAGGGCGCGTGTTGGTCGGTTTTGTGTTCAGTCTCTGGCAACGCATTTCAAATGGGCAGTTATCCTGGTAGTAACAGGCTACAGATGGAAAACTCTACCACTGCAACCACTGTTCCATGTTGTAAAACCTTAAAACTTTAAATTCAAGACTTTAATATGCATAGCCTAACCTGTAGGCCTTTTATTAATTTTTTTTGTGGTGGCAAGGATTTAGCTGTGGCACTGCATCACAGCAAAACCTAACCAGCGGAAACACTGTGTATATGCATAAATGATCAACTGAGGCATAACATTAAACTTGTAGTTATGAAGACATTTCAGGTTGTTCATGTTATTACATTTTTTAAAGGATAGTTTGTTGATGCAAACATTTTCATAATGTAATTTTACTGTTTTCACTCTAAAACATACCGCAGATACATTTGGAGTTGACATTATTTATAGGTTATTATTTTATTTTACTCTTACAGCCCATTGGGTTGAATGTGGAACCTGAACTAAAATGAGTGTAACACAGCTGTTGTGAAAGGTAATGGTGATGGAGCAAAGGAGGAGTAGGAGTAAATTGTACGTTAAAAACTGCAAAAAAATTTTTTAATTTTACCCAAATTTAACTAGGATGGAATAAAAGAAGAAGAAGACAGAGTATGAAATAGGTAATAGTTTTGAGTAGAATTTTTAAAAAAGTTCCAAAACATGAGCCCATTTAATCCAAAGCCATCGGTAAGATTGGAGTCTGGTCATTGTCCTTAGCCTGATGTACATGTTGCCATAGCGGTGGTGGACCTGCTGCAGGAGCTCACGGATATCGACACACTTCACGAGAGCGAGGAGGGGGCGGAGGTGCTCATAGACGCCCTGGTGAGTTGACAAACACTCTGATCAGATTGATGAAGCATCAGTTTGTGAAATGGGCTCAAATGTCCTTAAATGTCCTTCATCAAAACTACAGGAGCTGAAATTAAGGGAAAAATGCATGCAACTTGAAAATGCACACCTTCCCTCTGCGACTCTCTCCTGTCTGTCCAAATCAAAAGAATATTTATAGTTGGCATTTATTTTATTTTAGCTTTATAATGTCTTGTATGACCTGTGCATAACCTGCAGTAGATTGACGTCAAATCCACATCACCATCTCCAACACTAACTTAAGTTTAGAACTTAACTAGTTGTTTCTGCCAGATTAAAGCCTCTGTGTCTGCCACATATAGTATAATCCATGGTGTCCACTTCAGGAGATATTATGTAAAACAAAGGTTGTGTGGAAAGAGTTTTTTTTTTTTTTTTTTTTAAATATGGAGGAAGAAAATATGTGTTTATAAAAGTATGTGTGTTAGTGTGGGCAGAACATATGAATGATTCAATGTTTGGTCAGTCTGTGATATTCTGACACTGAAGAATAGTTTCACTACTTTATTTATTTACTTTATTTAATTGTTTTACTTTATTGTGTAATCATTTAGTGTTGCCTCAAGGATGTATGTATGTATTTATTTATTTTTGTAGTATGTTAATATAGGTGTGTATGTATGTATGCATATGCAGGGTGCTTGCACAGGTCTTGAAAGTCTTACAAAGTATGGAATTTTGAAAAATTTGTCTTCCAGACCTTGAAAAGTCTGGAATTTTGTGTGAAAGTCTTAATAAAGTATGGAGAAAAGTTTCTCTCGTGAAATTTTCAAAGGCACATAATCTTGTAAAATAAGAAATACACAAAGAAAGCTTTTAAAAAAAAAAAAATGGATATGATTTCACTAACCAGTCGGTACTGGAATGGTTCTAGTGAAACTTGTGTGATATCCATGCACTTTTGTCATTTTCATTTGTTTTGAAAATGTTTCTGTCAGTTAAAAGACAATTTAGTACAAATTATGCATTCATCCATTTGTTAAAATTAACTTTTTGACTACATACAACATGTACAAACAATCTCAACCAAAAAACTAGTAATGCAAGTATAAAAGTACATAAAGTCAAGGTCTGGGGGGAGAAAAATAGCAGTTTTGAAGATATCTGGAAAAAGTCTGAAATTTTTATTTGGATAAAGAGCAAGCGCCTGTATGTGTGTGGGTATGTGAAAATGATAAGGGAGGTTAACTATTTACAAAAGATCCAAGGGAATTGATTTTTCACACATTATGCTGATTGGAAGCTAAGAAATAGACCGTCGTGTGGAGAAGGGGTGGGATTAAATAAGTTATACTTCCTCCCACTCCTTTTCGAACATGCAAATGACGTCATATTTTGTTCAGTTTGTTAAGTTTTTCATGTTTTCTTGCAACCCTTTTTATTTCTAAGGACTAAAGTAGGATTACTTTGTTTTGTTGCATATTCGAAATAAATTGAAACTACGAAACTAACTAACTACAATAAGCCGTCTTGTTTGAGGGCCACAAAACACCAGCCTTTAAAATTAAATGGAAATAAAAACCTGTCATTTCAGTGTAATAATTACTGAAGTCAACTGGCTTTGATTAGTTTTAGCCTCATTATGGCTGTAGTTGTGTGTTTCATGTCCCCTATCTGTGACTGTCCCTCCCTCTGTCCACTCAGTCCTCGGTCCCTCTCTCTTTCTTTGTCACTGAGCCTGTCATGCCGTCTGTGATCCAGAGAAGATTTCTAGCGCCCTCTCATATTTGTTGACATTTAGAGCGACACAGACAAAGGTCAAACTACAGTGATGTGGTGATATACCTATAATAGAGGAAAGAGGTGATCGACCCTGAGTCGTCTTTCATGGCTGTCATCATGACACTTCATCAAACAACCTGTGTGGTGCCAAATTTTGTGCCATGCTGCGTGCCAATGATATCCATCACAGATGTATGTTTCTCACCACTAAGAGGGAAGGACTTTGAACAGTTGGAACGTATAGTCTACAATCCTGCACTCTAACTTTTAAGCTGTAGATCATACTGTGCCTGGTAAATTTATTGTTTGTGTTCATGGCCTTCAGTGCCTGTGTTTACTAAGGGCCATTGAATCTGAGAAATTACTCAAAGAATTGTCTAGAATTGTGCAGGATAATGTATATTGTACAGTTTCCACATGTAGAGGCAGTGGTAAAACTGCAACTGCATTGAATAAACATCGTTTACTGTTTGATTTCTCCTCATAGCTCTGGTTGCCTTAACAGATGGGAAACATTATTTTACCACTGGCATTTTGTGCAGCTAAGATTTCCTTACAATCTGTAAATTTGAATAAAAGAATGGATAAATAACTTAAATAAGCCCATAATTTGTGCAATCTTTTAACGTATTCATTCACACTGACTCATACAAAGTCAAGTTTCTCTCACATGGCTAAGTGTCGTCACAGTGTAGTTTGACTTTAACTGTGCAGAATGATGCCAATGCACTTTCTTACACAAACCCATTGGGATTCAGGCTTTAGTCCCTTTTAATCGAACTGAAGTCCATTTTCCACTTTAGTGGGACTCGTTTGAGCAGGTGTGAACACATTAATTGCACCAAAACGCCGCACTAAGACCCTTTAGAGCACAGGTGTCAAACATGCGGCCCGCGGGCCAAAACCAGCCCTCCAGAGGGTCCAATCCGGCCCGCGGCATGAATTTGCAAAGTGCAACAATTACACTGATATTAACAATCAAGGATGTCGAACTTGTTTTATTTCAGGGGCCACATACAGACTGATATGATCGAAAGTAAGATAATACCATAATAACCCTTCAACAATAAAATGTGGACAAAATGAAAGTTAGGTGTAATATTAACAATATTCTACCCGTTACTAAATGTTTTCTGCATTTGCAGATCCACTCTGACCTGTAAGTTGTGTTCATCATAAGCTGACACTAAATATTGTTGAAATTGTTCATTCCAAACTTAAAAATTTTAATATTATACCTGTTACCAAATGTTTGTGTAACATTGCGTGTAATGTGTGTACATGTGTGTAAGTTGAGGCACTGTTAAAATTCCACTTAATTTTCTTAAGAAGTTTTCAGGGGTTTTTTTTCAGGTTATTTTATACATCCTTTTTATTTGGATAGTTTGTAAATGTAAATATTTTCAGAATTTGATGTTTTTTATTGCGATAAAACAGAAAAATTTGGAGTTGTCGTTATTTACAGGTTATGATGCTATTATTTTAATGGTTCGGCCCACTGGAGATCAAACTGGGATGAATGTGGCCCCTGAACTAAAATGAGTTTGACACCCCTGCTTTAGAGGATGAAGTCTTAGTCGTGTCCCAAGCTGACATGGATATCGTAGTCAAACATGCAGTAACTTAACGTAACCCCCAGTTCTCTGACCACAGAATAAGGTGTTGTTATAAGAATTGGTGCAGTTCTGTAATGAAACGCTGAATGGTGTTACAAAAATAATCCTTATATTGCACACATGCTTTGCAGAAGTGAACTTGTTCTGTGTTGTCATGTTTTATCTTATATTAGAAAAGCCACTTAAAGTAGATTGGGGGACTGGGCTGAAAATGAGGCTTAAAAATGAAACTCACTCTATAAGGTTCCAATCTCAAAGAGACACAAATTCTTGCTGCTATGTCAGATCGTAGGACTCTGGTGGCCACATTAGATCGTGTTGCGGCACCAAAGTCAAAGAACACTTTCACACCTGTCTTCTTTGGTCCGGATTTTCAGACATTTTAGTTTGATCCGACCCAACTTCACCACTGAATGACACTAAAGCTTGTCTTTTTCTGAGAATGTTCTCCTAGCAGCTCCTGTTAGGTGAGGACACTTCTTTCATAGCAGTTATCATCCGTCAGTTAAAAGAACACGGTGCTCCTTCTTAAAAAGCAACAATTGAGGAATTTGGACTGCATTTGCTATTCTGACAAGCTTGATAAATGGGGAAAAGGGTGTTAATCTTAAAGATGGATTCTACAGCATGAACAGAAAGCTTTCTCGAGCTGAGAAAATTTCTGTTCATTAGAGGAACACTTATTGCCAACATGGCAAACAGGAGGTGTAGTGCGGTGCTTTTAAGGGCAGCTGTTTGGCTCTGATGCTTGTTTTGTCTTGAGTAACAAAAGAACAGCTTAGAAACAAAACACCATCGCCGCATGTGTTTTGTGTGAAGGCAGTGGAGATGTGGGGAAGGTGTCCAAGACCATATTGTGCTCTGGTCAAACTGGTGTGTTATTTGTCTTGTAATTTCACCAGAGCTCTCCATGTCAAGGCAGTATATAAATACAGGCTGTTTCCTGTTCACTGGAGTGGCCAGAAACCCTCACTGTTCTTAATAGCAGCTTCCAGTGGACACAGTTTGGGGGCAGCAACGGTTGGTTGAATCCATTTGTCTGTCCTCTTTGGTGTAACACCTCCAGCTCCTCTGTCCCTTTTGCCAGAAGGCCAGGTGGCATCCTTGATAAGATGTATCAGAATGATCCATGACAGTGTTCGATCCCTCATAAATCTGTGCCCGCCGTCCGTCTCCTTTCATCTGTAATAGTACTTTTATCCAGACAGCCGGCACCCCGTCAGCACTGTTTGGGTGTGGAGTCTCCAATTTTGACTTGATGGATAACGGTTCTCCTGCCAACGCTGACACCTGAAAGTTAAAACCTTGTCATACTTGTCCTGGTTCTCTCCCCTTTTTTCCCTTGAACATCACGTCATGTAGCAGAAGAAAAATATATGATGTACTTGACAGAACCCTGACACAGTGGACATTTTGGAAAATTCTATAATACTGAATTACTGTGTACACTTACGAGAAAAAGACAGTACATCTACCTCGAATTTTGTGATTTTACATGAGTTGAATTGATAAAAAAAAAAAATCAATTGCAATTTTCCTGAACTGAGGCTTTGTTTCCTTAATTTTGTTGCTGCTAAACATTGGTTCCGCCGTTGTGTTTCACACGGACGCTTACTGTAACGCACATGATGCCAGGATCAACACAAAGTTTTATATTGGTTCATCTCAACTTGTTAGTAAGTTGGATCCAAATGTGTTGAAGACTACAGTCCACATATTGTTTGTAGATGTCATTTGACTTGTTTCTTGTTGTTTATATCTATAGATATTTTTCTATATACTTTTATACTGTTGTTATTGTTATTATTTCTATATAGATATTTTTTATATATCCTTTTATACTTTTTGTAGTTGTTTCAGCTGGTTCTGGAATTAAAGACAAGCTGTTTGTCATTTTCAGACATGTCTTTTTTACAGTTTTACTATTTTTTATAGTAATTATTTAATCAAATCAAATTGAAGAAAATAATCCATAGATTAATGTATTACAAAGTAATAAATCAATAGCTGCATCTCTAATCAGGGCATAATAATAATAATAATGATAATAATAATAATAATAATAATAATAATAATAATAATAATAATAATAATAATAATA
>JAPQRQ010000026.1:26292811-26305661 GCA_037367365.1 Apogon talboti | reverse complement strand
ATAATAATAATAATGATAATAATAATAATAATAATAATAATAATAATAATAATTATTATTATTATTATTATTATTATAATAATAATAATAAAAATCTGGTCCTTAACCAGTTCTAAAATTACTTTAACTGTAACTTGTAATTAAAAAAACAACACAACAATTTCCACCATACCGTTTTTTATTTAACAAAAATGAAATTAGATGTGGAAGCAGTGTGTGAAAAACCAAGTACACCTTTACTGCTTCCATAGAAATTTAGAGTTAGCAACAGTCAGGTGCAGCTCAGCAAATGTCCTTGATATATTGACAATCAGCAAGTTTGACCACCTGTGACTAGTGACAAGAATATTAAACCATCTGCTTCCATCTGACCCTGTCTCCTGCATCTTCTTCTTGTACACCAACTACCTGAATGGTGAATGATTTGCTGTGGTGACCCCTAAAGGTAGCAGCTCAAAGTAGTAGCGTTAAGTTTGACCACCTCTATAAAAGCATGTGGTTTAGCAGTGGGCTGGTCTAGAGTGTCCAGGCATGTGTTAGCACAACGTCAAAGAGGAAAGACATCAGTAGTGGGCTTAGAGAAGCAATTTTTGATGCCCCTCAAACTGGAAAGGGTTCTAAAGCCATTCCCACACAATCTGAAGTCTGTTAATCTCTAGTGAGAAAGATTATTCACCCAAGATTAGACTATGCAAACAGAGAAACAGCAAAAACATCGGGCTCTACGTCTCAGACTCTACAAGCATCAGTTATCTTTGTCAGTGTTGAAGTTCACGACATTACAATTACAAAAAGACTGAACATGTATGACCTGTTCAGTCTTGGAACAGTTTTCAGGAGAAAAAGTCAAGGCAGTGTGACATAGGTTTGTGAAGTTGTATCTGAACAAACATTAAGATTTCTTTGGACAGACAAAATCAAAGTGAGGATGTTTGGCCATAATGCACAATGCCACATGTGGTGAAAACCAAACAGAGCATATCGCCTCATACCAGCTGTTTAGCACGGTGATGGAGGGTGAAGATTTGGGCAAGTTTTGCCGCGACAGGCCTTGGGAAACTTACAGTTGGACTGTGATGTACCAGAGAATTCCAGAGTCAAATGTGAGGGTATTTGTCTAACAGCTGAAGCTCATCTGCTGTGGGCCATGCGACAGGACAATAAGTTAAGCACAACAGCAAACCTATGACAGAAATGGCTGTAAAAGAGAAGAATCAAAGTGTTGTGAAGTCCCAGTTGAACTCCAGACCTTAACCCACTTAAAATGCTGTGGTGGGACTTACAGAGAACTGTTTATAATGAATGCTCAGAGCCCAATGAATTGAAGCAACACTATAAAGAACAATGGGGCAGAAAAAAATCCTCCTTAACAAGAGACTGTAAATTATCACTTCAAGTTATTGTTACAAATGGTGGTTTTACAAAGTGTTGAACCATGGGTGGTACATAGTAATATATGTTGACATAATGGAATGTGTTGTGTGTTGTTTTACATTTGTCCAATTTATCACTTCTTTTTTGGAAATACAAGAAAATAATTGCTTGGTTTCCACTTTAATTTTATAACCTAATGCCATCTTGTGTGTGTGTGTGTAAAGGTGGAGGGTCAGGTGGTCGCATTGTTGGTCCAGAATATGGAACGACTAGATGAGCAAGTGAAGGAGGAGGCAGACGGCATCTATAACACACTGGGTAAGTAGATGTGTGAATTTATGAAGGACAATAGATACAGAGGCAGCCAAAGGATGTAAATTCAGTAGATAAATATAGTAAATAGATATTTGAGTGAAAACATCTGGTACCAGTAGCAGTGGAAAAAGTAGACGGCCTGAAATACACTTTAATATTCAACTCAATAGAAGTTGAATCATGGGTTTGTCTTTTATTGGCCATTATGGAGTAGAAACGATAGCTATATTGTTTTAAACTATAGGGAGTAAAAGTAGTAACATGTCACAAAAATCAGAACATGTTCTATTAAAGTGTGTTCTATGTAAACTGCAGTAGAGTATTGAAGTATTTATACTTAGTTACTGTCCACCTCTGAAGATCTACAGAGTTTACCCTAGAACTGTTGTTGTTTTCATGGGTCTGCACAAAAAATATATTGATGAATTTTTTTCTTCTGAGCACATTTTTCCCAGACTACCATTGTGCTCTACCAGCATGTACACCTGATATAGAGCAAGTGACTAGAATCTTAACAGCATGAAAACGATGGCAGACAGAGCTGTCCAAAGTACACACAGATTCTTCTGAGTCAAACAGCTGAAAGCTCGGCTTCCGTTGTTCAAACATGTATGTTGTTTTGAACTGGATCCCAGTCCACTGAACTGGGCGGCGAAGCTGGTGCCAGGAGTCAAGTTTTTACAGAGACACCAATGATCAGGATGTTATTCTGTTATTGTCTCCTTGTTTAATCATCTAAGAACCTTCCAAGCCTTTGCTTGTGCTTTAGATGTATTTCTCATGTATCTTTGCTAAGTCCACTTAAAACGGCAACAATTTAAAGTGGAACTAAACTGAGAGAGCCAGCTGATTCATGAATGAAGATTAACCTGTGGCTAATGGTAACTGCGAATTACACAGAGCATCAGAGATACTTCTTTGATAGGAAGGCCCAGTGTCTAAACTTATGCACTAAGCTGAAACATTAATGAATCGTATCTATAACCTGACAGGACAACAAACCAAACGGAAACAACCTCGGTGGTCGGTTTTTGAAACTGAAAAAATTTTACAGGTTCATATGTTGGCAGTTTTACAGGGAACAAAACAGTCCAGCACTCAACTTCATAACATTGCATATCATCACTTAGTGACAGTACAAGTAGTATAGTAATTAATCCAATGAATCCGGCTTTTAGTATAATGTAGCTACAGTGGTGGAAACAAGTTTCTTGACACCCCTTGCATTAAAAATCTTTCTGAAGTCATTGAAGGGTGTCAAGTATTGTTCCAGTCTCTAAACCCACATGCTCCGTTCTGCATGAGCACTGTTCTGTTGAGGTCACAACTTGATGTTTCAGCAGATAATGAAACACATCCAGGACTTTTTGAAACTCTCAAGAATTTAGTGTTGTTATTTTTTCCTGTGAACAATAAACAGAAAAATAATTGTGTCTTTGTTTGTGTCTGATGCCAGCCACACCTTTTGAAACAAAACATTAAAAATTTTTTCCCGCAAATATTTCATGATGATTTTTGAGATGTGTAAAATTTAAAAAGGTGTACAAAAGCTTTTTTTTACACTACTGTACTTTTTCTAATGAGTGAGCAGCTGTGGTCGAGTGAGCATGAGACTGCATTAAGAGGGATACTGCTGATAGCGAAACAAAGCTTTGAAATAGAAAAATAAAACAGAATCTGTTGCAGCAATCTGTTATCCATGCCTCTGCAAACCACTTTGGGAATGTTCTAGAGGCAAAATAAAGCTGAACCCAGAGACTGAAGTCACTTTGTTTTTATATTTGTTTCACGTGCAGCTCCACCATAAAGGCTCATTTATGCTCTATGTTAAAGATACGAATGGAGCGTTCTGTCCGTCCTCTGCATTTATTACATGTGTAATTCTGTCCGTTCTCCGGGAGTTTGCAGATGCGAACCCAGACGCAGAACACGGAGCAGTACCACCGGGAACTGTGGAGGCAGTGTTGAGATTAGAAAAGTGGCTGTGTGAGTTAGTGAAAAACTACCAACATATTGATGACAGCTACCCTTAACAATATCAACATTAGTATCCACATTAGTAAAACCTCCTCTGTCATCACTAGGGATGGGAATTGATAAGAATTTAACGATTCTGATTTCATTATCGATTTTGCTTATCGATCCGATTCCTTATCAGTTCTCTTATCGATTCTCATTGGGTGAGGGAATAAAAGAGTACAAATGTGTTTGTTTACATTAACTGTCTTTTACATTTTCATTTCTGCACAGAAAATATAACATATACAGTATGCACAAATAATAATAACAGATGTTGCTGGGCTGGTGGTGGCAATCAGGAACGAGTGGGGGGGCGGCACACCATACAACCGTACAAAGTGAAAGTGAAACTTAAGACACTTTACTAATTCCTCTATGTCTTCCGATGTTGTGCACCTCATTTTCCTTTTCTCTACCTTCATAAACTTTTATTTGATGGAGCAGGATGTTTGTCCCCCCTAGAACCGGGCCTGGATGATGCCCTGGTGTTTGCTCTGCTGCTAGATTCACAAGGGTCACTAAGTAGCCTATCAAGAACCTCAAACACATGAGGTTCCTGCAAATGAATTGCATGCTGTGGACAAATGTTTTATCATGTTGAAGGTATTTCCCCCATTTGAAGAAATGGAAGATTTGCAAGTGTTCCAAGTGTCCATGGTGTCATCTTTACCCGTGAAATATAGACAGACTTTGGAGCGTTTCTGCCTCGACGCCATGTTGGCTACGTTTTAAACTAAAACAATACAGCGTGTGTGTGACGTCATCACGCACATGCAATGAAGGCGGAACTGATAAGCAGAATCGTTAAGCAGGCAGGCAAACAATTCCAAGGAATTGAGCGTCCAGGAACCGGTTCTTTTTGAGAACCGGTTCTCGATTCCCATCCCTAGTCGTCACCATGTTTGTTATTATTCACTGTCTTCTTCCTCTCAAAAAATGTTACTCTTCTTCATGGTATTTGAAGTAGTATGGTATTTGTAGTAGTATGGTATTTGTCCAGTATGTTAAATAAGAGCTGCGCGCTCTGGTGGATTGATTGAGAAATGCTCATTCCAAAGCGCTGGATGCATTGGAGTATGAAGGCAGTGACGCTTGACGTCAAAAACTGACGTAGCTATTTAGGTACGTAAGGCGAGCATAAATGAGCCTTAAGTGTGTTCACTAACATGTCATTTCTAAACCCTTTAAATAGTTGTGATCACCTATAATCCATCCAAGTTGCATGTTTGCAGAAAATCTAATGGGCTAATCGTAAATACAATATAACCACATGTCTAGCTAAATCTCAACTCTCTTTATTCATTCTTATTTTAAACGTCAGAGATACACGTCTCAGAGGAATCTTGAACATGCATAGTTAGGTGGTGTGAAGACTTTGATCTTTCCTGCATTTGTGGCTTAAACATCGATATTCTGTGGAAGCTGATTCATATTTTATAAGGTTTGCCTCTCCTCTATCGCTCTGTTCTGCAAAAGATCAAAAAGGGCTAGCTTAAAAATAGCAGCTGAGTAACACTGAATATTTAAAGCAAACATAATTGATCAGCGCCGTGTTGTTTTGCACTGCAACGTGACAGGCTTTTCCACAGGGAGCTCTGCCTTTAAGGTGTGTATGAGCCAGTGTTTGAGCTCTGGGCGCTACAGTGACAGGGCGTCCTCATGGACTTGGCTTTGACATTACACAGAGGGTGTGATCTAACTTGATTAGTATTCTTTAAACTTTAACAGTGCGTCCCCACTGCTGACAAGCGTCCTGGACTGTTTCTGAACCCTGTCAACGTCTCATTTAACTGCTTTAGCAAAGCGGAGTGGCTGTGAAAACCCTTTCCTTGTGGAGGTTTTGAAAAGAAGGAACGTCTCCCTGTTAAATCCGGAAGTATAACATGAATAAGCGTGTATGTTACATGTGTTTGAATGGTCTGTATGAGGGCACAGGCGAACAGATAGTATGAGAAGTCATGCTCTCTCTATTTAGCCCCATATGAGTCCGACTTTTTTGCCTCTCAGCTCTTTTTGTGTCCAATGAGTCTACTGAGATGAATTTTTCCCTTCCCTTTGTTGCCAGATTGAGGCCAGGAGTCAGGAGGGCTGTTGAGGTGTGTGTGTTTGGCTGTTGTGAGCATTTGTGGGTAATATACAGACGAAGCAGCGGTCGTGCATCTCTTATTCAAGTCGGTGTGTGTATGTGTCTATGTTTGTGTGTGTTATCAAGGGAGCTCTCCAAGCTTGAATAAGCCTTTTGTCGGCGTTGGCTGCTCTCTGCTCTGAGCCTGCTGTCCTCCAGGATTCTGTCTGTCTGCTCTGTATGAAGCACTGATAAAGGCCTCTCCTCTCCCTTAGCGCCCTTCCCCCTCCATCTCCTCTTCTGTTTCTTTCTCCCCCAATTTCTCCATCTTAACTGCAGCCGCTCTCTCCAGATGTTGTGCTTTTGTTTCAGACTCACTCCTTCATGGTCTCCCATCTTCTTACAGTGTTTTGTTTTACTCTGTTTTCTCGCCTTTGTCGCCTTTTTTGATTGTCTCCACACCCCCATCCCCTCCCTTTATTTGCCTCCTCCTTTCCTGGTTCCCTCTCCTCCCTCCTTTCATCACCATCATCTCTCTGTCTGTCCCCGTCTGCTGCAGTCTGCTGTGATAGAGATATCATGTGGCAGAGAGCTTTCTAATGATAATATTAGAAGAAGCTGGGACAGAAGCCAGACGACTTGTATTTCACAGTTGTTCTCCTTCACAGTGTATTTGCAAAACTAATGTATATGTTAACTTTTGACTGATAGCTAGCTGCTAACTGCAATGAATTGGCACAATCATGAAAATCATCTCTGTTTACCTGTATAAAAGCATCTGGATGAATCTAACAGAAAATGTCATCATCATTTCCACATTGTCTCCTGCAGTTTGCAATTTGGTAAAAAAAAAGTCATTTAAATTATTCTGAGTAATGTTACAATGTGCAATTTTGATTTGAGTGTATTTGCTTGGATGTTGCACAGATCACCCAATTTGGAATGTGTACTTTTCCAAACTCACACATACAGAGTTAAACTAGAGTAAGAAAATAGAAAGACTGTTTTAACCCTTAAAGACCTCAAACATCTACCATCGCCCACCAAAAGCATCTACTGATCTAAAATGTTTAATACTTGTCAGTACATAAAAATAATTCAGGTAAAATGCACTTTGTCATCTTTTCATGGTCATCAGATATGACCCATGTGGACGTTCAGACGTTCATCCATAGTGAACATGGAAACACCGTCATCTTCTACAGCATTGACTCACCAGTAAAACTCATGGAGTTTCATAAATGCCAGTGGATGGAGATACTTATTTTTATGTTGAGTTATTGATATATTTGCTGAAAAAGTCACTTTTTCTTCACTTTTCTCTGTTATGATATAATAACCTTTGAATTTACTTTGAGTTTTCTTGAAGATCTACATGAACATTAAATCAAATATAGGACAATACATGATTTACACTGAAAATGCAAAATACAAGGGATAATATTATAATAAATGGTGATAAATCACTTAAGAAAAATTAAGTAGAGAGAAAAAAATATTTTTGGGAACTGCCACAAAAGTAGCACTGGGTCTTCATGGATTACAACCGTATATCTACTCAGGAGTGGTATGAATAAGTCACACAAGCAACAAATAAGTAGGGAGTCTGAACCTTCAACTGCTAAATTTCTGTGGTGAAAATCCATCAGGTCAAGTGGAGTACCAGCTAAAAGCTAAGTCGAGACAAGACATTGTTCAGATCTACAAAATGACAAATCTAGTCAAATGAGGAGCTTATTTCTTTATGTTTGTTCATAACAAATATTACATCAAAGCTGAAATAACCTTTAAAATAGTACCCCAAAACATTGACTTTGCTGACTGATAGAATGATGTATTTTTATGCAGTACAGTAGTACTGACTTGTAGTCATTGCACACTGAATACTGTGACTGACTACTGACTGTACTTGGTATACAGCTTTTAATAAAAGAAGTTAGCAAGTCAGTACTTTTTGCTTGTAGAGTATTTCCATTGTGCCATAACAGAATTTGTACTGCTTTAACTGATCTAATACTTCTCCCACCACTGCTGTCTTTACCATTATATCAAACCACCAGCTATACCAGTGGTTTTAGTGCCACCCAATTGTGCCAAAAATCAAACATGACACTTCAGTATCTTTCCAAGGTGGAAAGCATGACTTGTAAAGCATCTGTCACAGGTCAAAGTCAAGTTACACCAGGTCTAAGTCCAGTCTTTTATCACTGTTAGTCAAGTAAGACTCAAGTCATCAATAATGCAACTAAATCTGTCTGGAGTGTCCCACCTCTGCTAATCAGTGTCACTAAATAAATAAAAAAAATTACTAGAAAATACAGGTTGTATTATTTTCCACAATTAGATCACCCTAAAACTGAAGTTTGAAACTTTTGTGATTTCTTCTAATTTGCTGTTATTACTACACCAGAGGGTATTTGATTATGACTGTGATCTGATTAATTGTGCAGCCCTTGTTTTTACTGATGATCTTTAAATGATATTGTCTGTGCACCTTTCATCTACAGGTGCTAACTATATCATTAGTTTGTTTGTACAATATACAAAGCACATTTCATTTATGTTTTCAGTGTTTACAAAGCCAAAAGGTCAAACGGAAAAGGAGTATTTCAATACCAAGTAAATGATTCTTTTTCATGGATCATCAGCGGTCCATTATACCCCTGGTATTTATGCATTGTTCTCTCTTTCTGATAATCTCTATATAAAATCCCTGTTGGACTTGTCATAGTCCTCCTGTTGCATAACCTCCTGCCTCCGTGTGACAGTGTGATGTTGTCTGCTTTCCTCAGCGATCATAGAAAACATGGCTGAGTTCAGACCGGGCATGTGCACTGAGGCTGCTCAGCAGGGACTCATGCAGTGGCTGCTCAAAAGGATCAAGGTAAGACCTCCAAGTATTTCCTTTACCTGTGCAGCAGAACGACTTTGAGCTGTTCACCTGAGGTCATTGATTTGAATAAACATGTCAGTGTTCACTGAAATGATTAAAATTCTCTTCTTTTACATTTGATTGGAAAAAAAAGGTTGATGTGTACTTGAAAATTGTTAGTGTAGGTTTCAGTTTGTCGTGGAGTTTGGCTCTAAACCAGCCAGTATCAAGACAGTGTCTTTAATTATGATGTGCACAGAGAGTGCTGTTTTTGAGTAAGAATATAAACCTACCAATGTTCTTGAGAACTATATAATGGATTCAGTGTGAACACACATCTTTGAGTTACAACACCTTCACTGCAGTTCCCTCTTGATGTTCTGAACTTTTAAACAAGTTGATCCACTAGTTGAAGGATTTTATGTGATAATATGTTTGGCAGAATCCCTGTGTTTTGTACAATATTTAACTCTAAAAGGTGTAACTTTTATTAGAGTGGTGTATTTTATGCCCCTTCTTCCAGGCGAGGCCGTTTGATGCTAATAAGCTGTACTGCAGTGAAATCCTGGCCATATTACTGCAGAACAACGACAGTAAGTGAACATCATATGTCATATGTCTCATTGAGGGGGTTTATACGATCTAATACATATCAGTATGTATAGTATAGTATATTTCTTTTCTTTCTATACGTTTGTAGTTTGTCATCCCTTTTTTCTTTCTTCATTCCACAGTCTTTTTCTCGTTCTCATTTCTCTCTACCTCTTTGTTTTCCCACCTCCCTTCTTTTTACTCCTCCACATCCACATCTGGAGGTTTTATGCTCTCTGCTTATCACATTTGGCACAAACATTCACTTGCACTCAAGACGGAACTGATTAGATTTTGGTGGTCAAAATTCAGAGGTCAAGATCCTGTGACCTCCTCACTGCCATTCTTATAATATTTCAAGAACAACACAAGGAAATTTCTGCCGTTTTGGCACAAACACTCACTTGGACCCAAGGTTGATTCAACCAGAGGTGATTTCCAAAATATATTTTTGGTCATACTATCAAATACCAAAATATCTAACAGGATAATAATATAATGTCATGACATTTTATATTCTGTAAAAATAGTGAAAAGTGAAGATGGCATGTTTTATGCTTTTTACTATGAATAATTCACTGGAATTAAAGGTAAACAGAGTAAATTCTGTATTATAGTAACAATATAGAATAACAATACCCTGTAAATTGAACTACACTGTTGCCCATAAAGGTGGGATAAAATATTTCCCCCTTCTCCTGAAATGACAATGTGATTTATTATTGATAAAGTGTAACTGGGACTCAGTATATAACCATTGCACTTGGTCAAAGGTAATTACTGATGTGTATAAATAGGATTGAAAACAGGAATCTGTATGAAAACAACATTATTACAACTTTATGGGCAACAGAGTACAACCCCAAATAAGACATATTTGAGACAGTATATTACAGAAAACCGTGATATTACCACTAATTACTTACAAATGTACGTGGACTTGTTTTTCATTGTAAACACTGAACAATAACAACAACAACAACATATTACCAGTTTTTTTCTTTAGTCTGGGGAGCTTCATTTCATTTGTCAAACAGTTTAGAAAATGTCCTATTTATTCTGATTAATCTGATTAATCTGTCTATCATCATATACAGATGTCAATATTGTGAAAAGTAAATATAGAAATAGCAGGCATGGACTGATATATAATGTGGACATCTATATCTTTCAATATTTGCTACAATATTGATGTTATATTATAGGTGTTTTCATAAATTTTTATATTTGAATCTGTGATCATTCAAAAATAATATGATGAAGAGCTGAAAAATGTTTACTACTACTACTACATGTTGAAATATTAACTCATCTTTTATTTATAATGAATACTTCTTTGTTAGAGAGGGCTAAATAGCAAATACAAAATAAAGAAACACAAAGGAACATCTATATTAGCATCAGCTGATGGCCAAACTGTCATGTTAAGTATTGGTGTCGATATTGGCCAAGAATTTTGCTATCAGTGCATCCCTAAAAACAGATGACCTGACAGTTTGATGCCATTGTGGAAAACTGAAGACAAAATAACATGGTTACGGGAGCTGCCACATTGCTTCTGCGTTGAATCGTGCACGTCTTCATTTGTAATTAAAGCTTTCAGTCACTTAGTCAACCGTTCAGTTTCTTCATCCTGTGAACAGGCTCTAGAGGAGAGGCAGAGGGCTAGTTTCCTCTCAGACCACTTGGATTACAATATGCCAGATGATAGAAAATTATATGCAAACTGAAGCTTTAATATCTTTTCTTAAATTCCTTCAAAGTCATCACCACATATATTACGAGTCTCAGACGTGGATGGAAACTTACACTTGACTGGTTCATAGAGACACAACCACGGGGCAGTAATTCTAGTTTCCTTCTCCTCTCATCTTGTTTCTTTCCCCGTTTGCTGCCACAGTAAATCCTGTTAAGGTGCACGTAGCCACAGGACTATCAGGTCCTTGGACAGGTTCACATTAATGGTACAAACCATATTGATATTCAGTAGGCGTTGTGCCTCATTTTACACCATCTCTCCCTCTCCTTAGCGGCCCTGCTTCCATTCATCCTCACACTTCTGCCCTTCAACTCTGTTACTAAATGCGCATTTAAAACCAAGGAAACATAATATTATGTTATAATGATGTTTTGAGGTAAGAATAGAACAAATGCTGTTAGATAAATGACAGTCTTTGATGTTTTAATATGAATGTAATCACGTCTCCCTGCTGCCAAATTTGACTTTGTTTTTTAAAGAAGGCAGTGTGTTCAGGTGTCCTAATTGAGCCCAAGTGAAATTGTGCTGTTAGTAATGGAGAGAGAGGAATATGAAATGCTGTATTAAAAATACCAACTAAATATTATGCAGAGAAAAGGCTCAGTGTGATCAAAGTCAGGTTTGGTAACCATGCCAATGCCGCCTCTCCCTATCTTTCGGGGCCACTAAAACACAGGATTGCCTTGTATAACCCTAAAAAACATTTTCTCTCCTCAGGTCTAGATGGGATAAGTTATAAAAATATGTATTTTCGCAGTGCCCTGATTTTCTGCCTCTCTGGAGATCCGTCATGCACGCTGTGTTCGTCACTGTTAAAACTCCTCATATGCGTTTCCTCCCTTTGTGTTTTTCTTTCTTTGCTTCCTTCGTTTATCCACTGACATTTCTTTTCTCATGCTGTTTTTCCTCGGCCCACCTTTTCTCCCCCTAAATGTCTGTTTTTCTGGCAGCCATCTCAATCCGATCTCCCTATTGTCCTATTATTTTGTTTTTATCTTAGTCTTCCTCTGTTTTTATTTCTCTTCCCCTCCTTCACAGATACCAGAGAGCTACTGGGAGAGATGGACGGCATTGATGTCTTACTGCAGCAACTATCTGTAAGTTCTCTGGTGATTTAGATTTTCTTAGTCTATTTTTAGTAGCTCTACCGTTGTTTTTCTTCTTCAGCTGCTAACGTTTGTGCCTCCTGTTGTTCTGTTCCACTGCAAGAAAATAACTGTTCTTAATTTTAAAAGTGTACATTGTGTCAGTAATTGAATGACACACACTCAGTGTTCAACCGTCCTGCTCTCAGGTGTTTAAGCGTCACAACCCGTCCACGGCCGAGGAGCAGGAGATGATGGAGAACCTCTTCGATGCTCTGTGTTCCTGCCTCATGCTGCCCGCCAACCGGGACCGCTTCCTCAGAGGGGAGGGGCTTCAGCTGATGAATCTTATGCTAAGGTGAGTCCGTGCGCAACATTTGTCCAAAGGGCAAATGGTGTAGTGTGGGTGGGTCAACAAAACCTAGGCCCAGAGTCAGTGTTTGTAATTCAATTTCTGACTCGGCAGTCAAGGAGCTGATCATATCTATGAGACAATTTATATTTCAGTGCTCAGAACGTAGACGTACACTGATCACCCTTAACAGGCAGATCACTGACAGGAGAAGTGTTAATAATATTATTATGTTGATTATTTTTGTAATCGATTAATCTGTTGATTATTTTCTTTGATTCGATTTGATTAAATGATTATTTGAATAGGCGAAAAAAGTGTGAAAAAGACATGTCTGAAAATGACAACTTGTCCTTTATTTGAGAACCAGCTGAAACAACAACCACAAAATACGAGAAATAAAGAATGAATATATATA
>JAPQRQ010000026.1:26278926-26291441 GCA_037367365.1 Apogon talboti | reverse complement strand
GTATAAGTCGCAGGACCAGCCAAACTATGAAAAAAAGTGCGACTTATTGTCCGGAAAATACGGTAGTCACTTTGACATTGTGGACTGTTTGTTCTGCACACACAGCTTTAAGCCACATGCATTATACATGAAGTATGTTCAGACTGTAGTGTTGTCTTGTTGCAACATACCAGGATGTGGCAGTAAATGTAAACTCCAGTTGTAACTACACAAAATAGTAGGAGCATAGGATGGTGCGTGAGCATGAGGAGGCTGTGCACAGAGCAGCACATGTGTCTACTCCATCAGCTGCCAGTAAAATCAGTCAGTGGCAAGATGTGACCTTAAAGAGTCAAAAAGACACATTACACACAGTCATGAACCCTTCACTGCTAATAGTCACATCACTGGACTCATAGATTTAAGATGGGATCAATATCGTATTATTAGGGTCCAAAAAAGAAAAACTTTTTCTGGTGAATCATTCATCTGGGAAACAAAGTATAAAGAAGGTAAAAGAGCAGAAGATTTTACTCTAGAAGTCTATTGTGCATTAATTTTGTTTAAAACAGGAGGAACAAGCACTTTTTAAAATCACAGCGTAATATAGAAATAACAGGCTTTTGTGCTGAATAACAGACCAAAGGTTTTGCAGTTCCATTTGTCTAACAGACTATTTTATTTAGTGGAAGTGTTAAAACACATTGATGTCATTCACATTATTTTGACAATGTTTTTTTGTCAAGTCATTGATTTGTTTTGTAACTCACACATGGGACAGTTGTGCAGGGATTTCCAGTTGGAGATTTTTCATTGTCCATTAACAAAATAAAATACACTTTAATAGAATAATATTCATTTTCTGGTATTCACAATGTGTCCAAAAAAGCCAGATGATGAAAGATGAACAGGCTGTTACAGTTAAATCTGTGTAGTGAAATTCACTCATCAATTATTATTATTATGATTTAATTATAAAGCGATTGTGTTAAAAACAAAACTATATTTTTTTAAAAATAAAATTATATTTTTTCAGCTCAAGACCCAACAGAAATTTGATGTCCCTGCTGGATCCAAATGTATCAAAACACACAATGAACCGCCTTAACATTAACATTATACTGATTCTACTGGAGGAAATGTTGTAATGTCAGTTGCAGCCAAAAGTAATGTTAGCTCTCTGGTCACACACGTCGCCAACAAAATCAAGTGTTAATGTAGGTAAACAAACATGACTGATTTAGTCTTGTGCTTTCAAAAAGATGTCTTTACTCAGGAAAATGTTTGAGTCCTTAGAGTCTGTCCAGTTGATTCAGTTTTAAGTTTAAACTATGTTCAGTCTTCTCCTCTGCATTTCAAATGGCTTTAGTGTTAGTGTTCTTTCATAAACTCTGTTCTCATGTGTTCATCGTGTGTGATCAGGATTGAGAGAATCACACAAGACTCAATCATTCTCAAAATGACCTCAGAAATCGATCATGGTCATGAACGGAACAGACCAGCACTCAATTTCTGTTATATACGGGAAAATGAATTGGTGTAATAAAGCATATTTATATGTATTTATGTTGTTAATATGGAAGCCCACTAAAAACAGGTCTGTAACCTGTTGATGCTCAGTAATGATTCAGTTAATATGCTTCATCTACCTCAAGTTCTTTAACTGTGGCTGATGCAGTATCCTGTCATATCAGTTTGATAAAAGCATAAAGACTGGACTATGTTTCATTGGATAAAAGTCATGTGGTCTGATGAGTCCAGACTGACCCTGTTCCAGAGTGATGGGCCCATCAGGGTGAGAAGAGAGGCAGATGAAGTGATTACCCATCATGCCTAGTGCCTACAGCACAAACCTGTGGGGGCAGTGTTATGACCCGGGGTTGGTTCAGTTGGTCAGTAACGTTACATGTCCATAAAATGAGGCCAGAATATACTGAACGACCAGGTCTAAACATCAGTGGATTTGTCTACCCCGGTGACACAGACATATTCCAAGATGATGATGCCAGGATTTATCAGGATCAAATTGTTAAAGAGTGGTTCAGGAGTACATTATTTACACATGGATTCTCCACCACAGAGTCCAGGCCTGAACCCCATTGAAAATCTTTGGGACGTAACAGAGAAGACTTAGCATAAGCATTGGATGGCATAAAAGAAACCATAGCAACTGCATCTCGTACTCAGAGCTAATGGCGGCCCTTCAAAACACTGCATGTGTGACTATCATATGTTTGGCCAGGAAGTGTATGTACACTGGGCAAGGTGGTAATAATCTGTGTCGCTGTGTTCCACACCAGCAGTAATGAGCCAGTTCAGTTTTGGAGAGGAACATGGATAATTAGAATTCCACACAAATACACAACTGACCCAGGAGCTCTGTATATACCACAGTCACTTCAGGTCATGTTTTTGATCACCATGTAACAGTTTTGTTGAAACTGCCTTTCACTGCTGTTAATGGCATTGATATTATCTTTGTCGTACTCAGTAACAAGTACCTAGTCCAGGCCTTTTGGTTTGTCTTAATGATAGAGTATTGTAGATAGTGGATCCACTAATGTAGGAGGGTTGGTTTATAATAGAATATCATTTGGAACAAAGGATTTTATTAACCAAATGCATATCAGCAGAAACTACATTCCATTACAACATTTTACCCTCACACAAAATTTGTTAAGTGGTGTGCAGATGCTCATAACAACCAATTAAATCAATGTTTCAAAAATTTCAGTGTTCATTTTCGACACCAAAATCTGTGTTTGGTGTGGAACAGCTTTTGATCTGATAGTCTGTGTAGTTGTTCTTCAAATCTAGTGCTATACAGCAGGCCAAACCCTGCTATTTGAGACCATTTATGACAAGTAATTGAACAACCATCCATGAAAATGTTCAAATATTATGGGATGCAGATTTTCAGATTGGTCTTTTGTGCTCCAGGAAAATCAAAATGGAAATAAATCCTACAAGTAAAGCACAGATACATGAAAACTCCACTTATTATTAAAGATAGTTGGTCTTATTTGTGCTGTTTATAGCCACCTCTGTCAAATACAGGATATAAAGAGTGGAGGGATGTAAATCAGTATAGAAACTGTTGAAGTAATGTCGTTCCTCAGCACAGTAAAACATAGTTATAGCACCACAGTACCCATGCTCCTGCAGTAAAAACACCCTTAGAGTTATGGCCGTCTGCGCTGACTTGTGATCAAAATGGTGAATGTGTTGGTCCTCTAAGTCTGAGATCAGCTCTCAGTCATGCTTTCCAACTATGAGAAAGCATGACTAAGATAACAGAATACAAAAAGCATCTCAGGCCCAGTTATTGGCTTTCCATCAAAAACTCCATTTCAGTTCCTACCTCTTCTTCTGCTTTGTGCTACATACTGATTTTACACTCGGTGCCTTGTTGAATTCCTGCCAGAGAGTAATGTTTGTCAGACCAGACTCATTTAAAAGCTTTAGACATGCAGCTTTCATTTCTTCTTAATGGGATGTTACTGTTTCTCCCATGACACCGCTGTATTCAGCAGTCAGATTTAAGGCTCCACAGACGTCTGGTAAAGGTTAATAAACATTCTGAACCATCAGTCTCTGACCCATTAAAAGACAAAAGCTACGACAGCTGTCATGTTGGAACCTGTCAGACATGTTTGAGGTGGCGACGGTTAAGTTGACAATTCGAGGACGCTGAAGTAAGTCGGCTGTCTGCCCACTCAACCACCGGGTTTCCCTTCACAATGTACACTGTGTGTAGCTCCCCCGGCCCCTGCAGCCGTCCATCATATATAATGTGTCTGTCTGGAGAAGCAGACTCAACTGGCTGAAATATGTGTCCCTCCTCTGAGATAAACACTGTCATCTGTCATTGGTGGGAATGGAGGAAGTGACACAGTGACAGACAGCTACATTTCCTGAGTGGAGGCGTGGAGAGGCGAGGCGTGGAGGGTGAAGGCAGAGCAGAGTGGGAAGCATTTGGTTCCCTCTTATTGTGCCGGTGCTTTAATAAAGAAAAACAGATGAATATCTTGTGTGTAATTTGTCTGTTTGCAGAACGTACATTTGAGTTTTATTGGGGTGTTTATTGTCTCACATATTTACAGCTGTCAAATTAAACAGAAACAAGTTTTTTCGATTTTCTTAATTAACCCTCAAAAACCCAAACAGCCACTGGTGACCAAAACCATCTACTGATCAAAAATGTTTAATAACTGTTGATTCACTCATCCTATCAATACATGTAAATAATTGTTGTAAAATGCAGTTTTTCGTCTTTTCATGGTTATCAGATATGACCCATTTCAGATGTTTGGAGTTCTGTAGTGAACGTGGAAACACCGTCACTTTTACAACATTGATTCACCAGTAAAACCTATGGAGTTTGATCAGTCACAGTGGATGGACACACTAGTTTATGTTCAGTTAGTGATGTTTTTGCTGATAAAGTCACTTTTTCTTCAGTTTTCTCTGCTTTTGATATAATAACTTGCAACTTTATTTTGAGCGTTTATGAACATTTAAATGATCAATAAATTAAATATAGGAAAATACATGATTTTTGCTGCAAAAATGCCAAATAAAGAAGATAATATTACAATAAATGGTGATAAAACTACTTAAGGAATGTTAAATATGGATAAAAATCCATTTGGGAACTGCCACGAAAGTAGCACTGGGTCTTTATGGGCTGTCAGTGTTTCGTTCATTTTTTTTTCTTTGTCAGCAAGAGCCAGTACCAGATGCATTATGTTGTTGTTTTTTTGTCTTCCCCTACACTGGTTCCTGTTGATGTGAAATCCTAGGAACAGTTCAATGGATATAATAAATGCATCAAAGTTGGCGCAAATGGAGAAAATGATGGTCAAATAGTGAAGGTCATTGGGGCCTCGCAAAACATATTTTTGGCCAAAACTGAAGAATTCACTACACTAATCACTGTATGACAAAATTTCACACAAATATGTAGTAGGGAAAAATGATGACGTAGTGATATTTGGTATCAAAACATCAAATGTGAGCTCCATTGTAGTGTTATAATGTATAAAAACCAAGGATAAGGACTGCCGCTTGAACGTGAAGCCAATCAAATGTCAGTATCGAGATAAAGGGGTTCTGTGTAGTACTGATAGTTCAAACTCTCAACAGCAATGAGAAGTCACATACCAGAACACACTCATAACCAAATCCACCAACAAATCAATGGTATCCACGTATCCACAGACTGCATCACTTACTTAATAAAGTATAAAAATCATTGCTTACACCCGTCTGTATTATGATATCATCAAGTTTTCTTCTTCAAACTAAAACTCATAGCCGCTTATTTTGACAGTTGCTCAAAACAAGTGTCTTAGATCATGTATTGGATCAGCTGATAGTTTACATTATAGCTCTGTTAGCTTAACTCTGTTAAGGCAGAAAACAGCCACAGTAAAACCACAAATCACCTCCGTTTCCTGTACAGTGTGTGTTGTCAATAGCTGCACTAAAGATCTGTTTGGAATCATCTAAACAAGGTCAAAACTGTCAGTTTAGTCTCAACTGCGGATCAACAAACAGTAATCTTAGCAAAGATAATAACATCCCACCAGAGGAGAACGGAGACTGACAGAATGAGTCACTACTCTCTCTAGTGGTCACATAAATCCGTCAGCCTGTTGGTCAGTTAATTTCTGTACAATCCAATATATTAGGCCCTTTTCCACCAAAATACCAGGAACTTTTATTACCAGGAACTTATTTACCTGGGTGAAAGAATTCCTGGTAATCTGTGTGCTTTGCGTTTCCACCGCACCCCAAAGTTCCGGGTAATTTATTCAAATCAGGCTGGTGACGTATGAGTGGTAAAAGAAACTACACTTCCAGTCCAGTAGGTGGCTGTTACGACCCGTCTAGGGGTGACGAGGCCGCAACATAAAGTGCGCTTCCCACTTGCCCCCACTCCCGCCACTAATGTCTCAAAATATATTTACATAGAACATAACATGTCTAGCCAAGATGGGTTTTTTTTTTTTTTTTTTTTTTAAGATTTTTAGAGTTGAGACATTATATTGAGAAATGATTTAGTAAAAAGGATCTTTAAAAAGCTACAACTGGGCTATTAGATGTTTTCAGCTTGGCATACAATGGGAATTCAAGTAGTGAAATCATTTCTAAATTATAAAAGGACCTTCAAGAACTGGGGTGGATGAACAGAGCATATATGTAAAGGAGAAGTGGGATTCTGAGGGAAATGGAAATTATCATTGGAGGAGTGGGAATATGTAAAGAAATCAATCAGTTTACTTTCATGGGGAGAGTTCAACTGGACAAATATGTTTTTTGGGATTGACCCAGAATTAATCTTTATTGGAAGACAATTAGGGAGAGTATGGAGACTGTTACTATGTTTGTTCACTTTAACTAGTTGCTGTAATAGCTTCAGGTCTGTTACAAAATGTATGTTTAGAATGATGTTGATTGTGGGTAAAAAAAAAGGTATTAAGACAAAGGGTTAGCTCAAGGACCACCTACAATAAGAAAGTGGTTTAATGTGATGCATGACATTTTTGTAATGAAAGAATGGACATGTTATTAAAGTCTTAAATTACATATCTTTAGAAATTTTTGAAAGGATTGATTGACTTTAACTTTGGCTACAAGTGCTTGATCTTCAAATGACTTTCAAAGCTTCTGTTCATTGAGTAAATCTTTGACTTGAAGATGAACTTAAAGTACTTGAGCTGTAGTGTAACCTTAGTTGAGGTTAATAAATTCCATTAGTAAGACTGTCAGATGTTGTTATACAAACGTTTGATGCAGTTTACAGTTTCACCATTTCTGGAATCATATATGACAAGTAAACTTCCATTGGTAAAATATACTTTTGGACCCTTTTTTTACTTTCAGAGCCTCTGTTATATAAATTATATGAATATGAACAGATTTAATAAAAGGGCAGCTATCAAGTTAACAGTACGATAATCAGTTTTATTATAACTTTATTAAACAAATTAGGGTGTATCAGGGAATATTTGTTGAGATCTGAAGATGGCACAAAATGTGACAGAGGTGGCCATCTTTGAATTGTCTACACTGGGGAAAAAAAACAACCTGTTATTTGTATAATTATTTTAATATGTTGCCTGTTTATGCAGTGTGTGAAGCACATTGTATGTAATTAGCAGTGTTTTCCAGTCTCCAGCAGTGCAGCAGTATTAAAATTAAAACTCTACCATTAAAGCTCCCAGGAGTCCACAATCATACTTAAGTGAACATGTTTTATGCATAGCTTAATCATATTAAACATAAGGTACATCTGGAAACCTGGACATGGTTTAAAATGTTTTATTGAACATGTTTGGGTCATATA
Organism: Apogon talboti; assembly: GCA_037367365.1. Taxonomy (NCBI): domain Eukaryota; kingdom Metazoa; phylum Chordata; class Actinopteri; order Kurtiformes; family Apogonidae; genus Apogon; species Apogon talboti. The sequence goes on along the minus strand of JAPQRQ010000026.1, from coordinate 26,284,111 downwards.
GCATATGTTGTGGAGGAAAAAAAACTAAAACAAACAGTGTCACAGGAAGCATAATGTATTTTGATGTGGTAAAATGAAAAGTACTCATTAACAAGTGCTTAAAATTCTTTGAAAAGTGTGTTATGGAAAGTGTAGGATGCAGTGTTTTTTATGCAAGTATGTACTTTTAAGTGTGGGGGTAAGAACCCTGAAAAACACGAGGCATGCTAAATGTAGTCCTGTGTTTTCTTTTTCCTCCCTCTACTTCAGAGAAAAGAAAATGTCTCGGACCAGCGCTCTGAAGGTTCTGGACCATGGGATGATCGGACCAGAGGGAGCAGATAACTGCCATAAGTTTGTGGACATCCTGGGGCTGAGGACCATCTTTCCATTGTTCATGAAAACACCCAAAAAGATGAAAAAAACTGGAGCGTCGGAGAAGGAACATGAAGGTCAGTCACTGTTCTGTTGTGTTCCAGTGGTCAAGTGGAAAATACACACATCACAGAAAGGTCCGAACTCCATTTTGCTAAGGCGATCACGCTAATCACTACAGTTGCCTCTTCTGTCTCCTCTGCCTCCAGACGTCCACCGCCTGTAGTCACACCCATTTCCTGCAGACACACTCAATCCTAATCTGCTCATGTATCACGGTTTGCTGCCTCTTCGGCCTGTCAGTTTACACTATCAATCCAATCTTGATTGATTTTCCTGCCTGTGCTTCTGAACCTCTCTTGTCTTTTGAGTGAGAGACGGAAAATGCAAGTGAGAGAGAGAGAGAGGGAGAGGATATTCATGTGATGCAGCGGGCGAAAATAAAATGAAGATGACACTGGAAGAAAAAAAGAGACTCAAACGCTGTCCATCTGTGTCCTTTTTGTTTAATTACTTACATTCCAAAATGCGGTGTCTCTCTCTCTCTCTCTCTCTCTCTCTCTCTCTCTCTCTCTCTCTGTCCATATTAATTAAGTTGGATGCATCCAGTGGGATCCTCAGCCCTGCAGAGGAGAACAAATTGTCTTCCATTGTATCGCGTCTCACCCGGGGACCAGATGAATTAACCTCTGACCTCCTTGAGCAGCAGGAGGAAGAGTGGGAAAAGATAACCTATCCTAACAGTCAAACCCCAGGCACCTAAAAGACAGGTTTTAAAAAGAGGGTTGGAAGTCCACCCTCGAGGTGTGTTCAGCCTGTGAAGTCTGGCAGCTGGGCAGTGCATCTGTGGATGTTTGTTATCCAAAGCCAAGGAGCTAGAGAACCGTGGCACCGAGACGTATGGAATAGTTTTGCAGAGGTTAAAATGTTGTTAGAATCCCACAGATCAGAGCCTTGTTTATACCATGAAATAACGAGTTTAAATGAGGTACACCCAGCCAGAAATGCAATGTTTTGGCTCCGCTTTTTGGGAGCTTCTTAACATGTGGTCTGTTGGTCGTGATACTTGAGTTTATTTGTTATTATATTGTATTATAAATAATCTGACAGCAACCAAATATGTATGAAATCTGACCATTTTAATTTCAAAATTTCACGTCTTTATAATTTCCAAAAATATAAACATACAGGTCAATAACATAAGATATGCAAGATGTGACTTTATTGATCCACTGTGGGGGAACTGCTGTGTTTATAGCGGAAAATACAAGAAACCAGAATACAGAAAGAAAGACTGAAACATGAATATATGAAATATAAAAGAGAATCTGGTATTTATAAAAACCCTGTAATATTATTTTGTAATTATAAAGAACAGTGCAAACCTTAAAGAGAGAGAAAATCTGAAAATTGCTCTCACTTGCATTGATAGATTATAATGGGTGAAGAGTCTATAAATACAGTAGAACCTGTACGAGTGCACTATTGTACAAGTAATTTGCTTTGTGAGCTGTGCCTTCTGAGTATTTTGATCTTAAAATACGAGTGGAAATCTGCAGTATGAGCAAGCCTCATACATCACATGGGATAATGACTGAATGCCTCTAAGTCAGAACCCCGCCTGTACGTAACGCTATATTTGGTACTACAGCATTTTCGGAACATTTTGAAAGTAGAACAAAGCAGATTTCTCTTGATAGGTTTTTAATGAAACGACCTGCAAGTACAGACAGTGAAGAAAGTGAGGCCAAAAGGCCTAAATTAAGTCAAGTGAGAGAGAAAATGCCAGACATTGTTCTCCTGACATTTTAATGGAAAGAGATTCTCCTTCCAAACAATAATCCTCTTCTTCCTCCCCACTCCACGTCTTCCTCCACAGATCATCTTTAAAGTAAATAACTTAAATAAACATGGTTTATTTCTTTTGCATTCTCTTTTATTATGTTTTAAGAATTGTTATTTTCTTTCTAACTGCACTTTTTCTATTTTAAAAACCCTTAAAAAAGGATTTTTGTGGGGGTCTTGGGGCCTAGAATGGATTAGTTCTATTTAAATTAATTTCAATGGGGAAAATTGATTTGTAAAGCGATTAAATCACAAAACAACCTCAGTCATGGAACGAATTAAACTCGTACGCTTGTACTGTACACAGATCAATAAAGCAGTATAAATAACTGCACATAACAACATGGTACAAAATGAAAGATGAGATTTTCATTCTATGATCCTGTCACACTTTTACACTGTTATTTTCTGTTTCAATTGCCCACATAGGAATTACAACGGTAGGGATTTTCTTCTTTTGAGCAATATAACTGAACCACAAATCCTCAAATCTGGACTGATCCTAACCAATGGACAGAATTCTAAACATAACAATAAAAGTAGCACAAACCCATGACATTATAAAACTAAACTATTTTGATGAAGGGAGAATTTATATCCTTTAATACAGTATAAGTATGAATTTAACACAATGAAAGAACTCTAATATGATTTGAAAGTTTCACTTGAGTCAAAGTTACTTACTGATTTGTAACTGCTGTAGTTAGTTGAAGTAGAGCTCATTTTGAACTGTTTTGTATTATTTAATTTCTGATTCATATAATCATTATGGATTACTGTGCTTCTTTTGAGGATACTGTCACAAGTGCCACTGAAAACCCATATGTTTTAATAGCTGCAAATTCTACTGTGTTTATTACATCAATGTGTAACACAGCCCATGTTACCATCCTCTGACACTACACCGCTTAGTTCACTCACTCTGAAACAAAGTTGCTGGAATTGCATCTACTTTACATTTTCGTTTTCAGCACTTCACTTCATATTTGCTTGACAATTATATGGACTGTCAGTTGCTAAAATGTGGCACACAGACACACAATGCTCATCATGCACACACAGCAACTAAATGGGAAATCAATATCCCATTCAGATAACCAGATAACAATAAACAAACTGAGAGATAATGTTGTCCAGGACCAGGCATCCAGAACACCAAGTACAGTAGGTGCACAGGTCACTGTCAGAGGGTCTGTGATTACCCATAGACCCTGAGGACAAATTCTCTTTGACATCAGCCTTTGGTTTGCGGTCTGCTGTTGTCAAGCCTTAAATATGGTATTTTGACTGTTGCCATCTTGTTTTTTATGGAAATCAAAGTCCACATACACTGGTACCTTGACTTATGCGTGCACCAACTTACGGGTTTTTCGAGTTACGAGCCATTGCTCTGTCGATTTTTTGCTTTGAGTTGTGAGCCAAAATCTGAGTTACGAGCAAGCATCAGACACGCCACCGCTAGTCGTCATGGCCAATAAAAAGAAAAATGTTGGAGGACAGCTAGTAGTTACTCTGGTTCTGGATCCCCCATCTCTTTTCTCACCAGGGGGTCATCACTCATTTATCCATATGATAATAATAATAAATTTTATTTGTAATGCACTTTACATTTGACACCAAATCTCAAAGTGCACAATACAAAAACAACCACAGAAATGGCAACAATATACAATAACACAAAACAATAGATAAAATCTACCAGAACCAGGCCTCCGGAGGCAGCACACACGTGAGGCGTTTGGATCTGAAAAAAGAAGATAGGACTACATTGCCAAGCGAGTTCGTCTACAAATGGAGTGAGGGGGACATTTTTTTTGTCAACCAAACTAACATCAGTAGCCAATCAGAAGTAGAGTAGAGGCGGGTCGTAGAAAGACGTTCAGAGCTGCAGTTGAGTCCATGCCAGTAAGGTATATTTGCCATAGATCCAGAGTAGACTATAGTCAGGAGAAAGAAGGAAAAGTTTATGAAACCTGGTGAAGACATCCTTGTTGACAAAGGACTTAGAAATAAATGGCACTGGTCATGGGTGGAAGAGATGGGCAGAGACGGCAAGCCCTTTGGGAGCTGGTGTAAGAAAATAAGGGAACCACGTGTTTGTTTCTGCACCATGTGCTCGCAAAAATTAATGTATCCCACAAGCAGAAAAAGAAGTGCTGTCTCGTCACGAGTCAGATCCCGGTCATTGAGCTGCTGTCTGCACTCTGAAACACGCAAGTTGTTTCCTGGGATCAACAGCCACAGCTGAGATACCGGCATCAATGGCTGACCGGGTTTGTGATGTAAAAATACACGTGTGCGCGTTTATTGCGGAACACGACCTGTCATTATCCATATCGCAGCCACTTGTAAATCTATGCAAAAAATTAGTGGGAGATGCTTTATCAAACTGCCTGTTTCAAATCAGCATGCTGGATATATAAACACATATGGCATGTCACCGGCATGAATGTTGACGAAGCCACAAGCCAGTCTGAGTTTGTAAAGGCAGATATCTTAATGTCTTAATGTGGATAAGAGGGAGGAGCTAGGGAAGAGTAAAGGATGAATCTTCCCAAGCTGATGTTAATTCACAGAAAGCACTGACAACACCAAATAACACAGTTAAACAACAGCTAGTAATTTTAGCAAACATGACACATGACTAACACATACACTGGTATTTCATAATAGTGTCAACTTCGCATATTGTTTAAATGCACTAATTAGCACTAGCCAGTCTCATTATCAGGACAGCTGATAGACTGTAGGTTAACGAAATACTAAATTAATGTTAACATTGGCTAATGTAGCGAAGGTTACAGGCAGATTATTGTCATCAAGTACAAGTAAGCTTCATGACAGAACCTCTGATTGTCTTATTAGGGCCCGAGCAGTGGCCATGCAATGGCCTGCGAAGGCCCTATTGTAATTGTAATGTTTATTAGGGCCCGAGCAGTGGCCATGCAATGGCCTGCGAAGGCCCTATTGTAATTGTAATGTTTAT